>JAMJFZ010000236.1:4110000-4632500 GCA_026225945.1 Cricetomys ansorgei | reverse complement strand
CAGAGCACTTAAGTAGGAAGGGAAGTGGTCACACATTTAAAATATCAAAATTCTTTGGTCAAAGAAGCAAAAGAAAATATCTAAAAAGAAACCACATATCCCTAAGCCCTCATGACTTTAGATCCCCATTCGTGTCTCCTGGCAAATGGAACTGTTTGTAACCTAGGGACAAAGGAATTACAGAACTACTTTTACAGCTGCCTTTGGATGCACTTAAGATTTAACAGTCTTTGGTATTTGCAAAAGCACTATGTGAATACCTTCCTTTTTGACTATAGACAGCTCAAGGAGAAATACTGAGCTGGATTCACTACAAGCTGACTTAGTAACAATACCAAATTCACTAAACAGAGGTAAGAGCATGGCTAAGAGGTAGAGCACTGGTCCAGGATGTGAAGCTCTACGTTCAACTCCCAGCGTTCTTTGACAGTGTCATACGTGTATAAAATGTATTTTCATATCTTCCCAGCCCTCACAAACAATGCACCTTTCCGCCTTCCTCCTTCCCTGCCCCCCTCCTTAAGTCGAGTGCCCCCTGAATGTATATGGTTTGAAGCCATCCACAGTTAGACCATCCTGAGGGTTGAATAAATCCTTAAACTGTAGGACAACTTAGACTGGTGAAGTTTTGTTGAATTAGAATGTACTTAGACAAGTTAATTTTTTGTGTGTACTCAAAAGTGAAATTTTGAGGGTTTTTTTTTTTTTTTTAAATCCTGAGATGGTAAGAGAGTAATTACTTAACTGGAGATTAAATTGTAGGCATTCCTATTTTAACGTATCAAGGCTTATTAACTTTTTGTGACATCTCCCAAGTTGAAAGTCAGGAAAATTTTGACCTGATTTCTTCTCACAATTATAGGGAAATTACCAAGACCCAGTGAGATAGTCTGAGTCTATTTGAGTCAGATGTGAACTGCTGAAGTATGATGATAGTTACTGGGTATTGGAGATAAATGCAATTTAAAATATAAACAATCTCAAGGATTGAAAGAACACCTGATGAATTTTATAGTTGGCTAATTCTAATAACCATTTGTAAGTGACCTAGATCTAAAGTCCGAAATTTATTACATAATAAAGCATAATTTTATGACCTCAAAATATGCTTTAACTATACCCATTCCATCTCTAAGCAGTAGAGGTAATAAGCCATACTTGCTAAGAAATTGTTTATAATCATGAGGTAAAATTTCCTGAAAGGCCACTTAAAGCTGCAGGAAAAAAACTAGAATGTGTTCCTTATTTATTTCATGTTGATTGCAAAAACTTGCTATAACGTTAAGAGATTTGATGCATCGGTAATCATTAGGTGTTAGGAAATGGCTCTTAAAGTTACTCCACCCCCACCTCTATTTGAGGTAGGATCTTGCTACACATAGCCCAGGCTAGCCTCAGACTCATCTTCCAGGCTCAATAAGTGCCCAGCTCTCCCTTTGGTTTCCTACAGTCATAGGAACGGACCCATACGTGTTAGGCATGTGCTACCACCAAGATATCCCCAGCCTTTAAGGCTATTTTAATATAATCGCTTTAAAATACCCTTTGCTGCCCTAAAGACTTTCTGTATCTAGGCTACAAGAAAGCAAAGATTGGACTATGAATGAGCCCTTGGTTGTTTCAGAGTAAATGACAGCTTAGCCAGTGTGAGGCTCGGTGACCACACATTTGTTAACAGCTCCAGTGGAAATGCCGCATGGGATCTCTGGAGCATCTTACCTAGAAGGTTTATTGTTCAGATAAGGATGAACAGTCTCCAAATTCATATACCGAAAGCTGCTATCATTTGAATTTGAATTTGCTTTTTCCCTGGACTGATCTCAGTGGCCTTGACTGCATTTAAAATGAAGTCATAAGGTCTCATTCTCAAGGTGAGAATCTGCAGTGAGAAGTCATGGTCATATCTTCCTTTCCCAAGCAGGAAGGTGATAGCAGGTGATTCCTAGTTCTTTTTGTAAGATTCATCTTCATGTCAGAACTTGTATTCAAGGCTTGCACAGAGTAGACAGGCCTTTCCTGATGCAGCTCTTGCCCTCTGTATAATCTCTACAAGGAACTCTGCTTTTAAAAGCTTCCTCAGGAATAGCATCTATGGCCATGCCTCCCACCATGACCATTTGAGCATGTCCTGGTGCAGCCCTCTCCAAGCGGAGGACGGAACCACTTAGATAACTCAGATGTGTCTATCACGTAGAGGTTTTTACTTTGAAGTGGAGCAGCAAGGGGGGTTGTACTACCTTTTAGAGGACATCTGAGTTCTTAGTCATTTCCCATGCTTTCCAAGTCCTGATAATTGATCCTAGGTTCCTTCTGACCTAGGCCTCCAAATCTCCCAAGACACAGTGATAGAATTCCATTAACTGCTAGCCTTGGACTAACCTTGTAATTCAGATTCCTTTCCTCCTCCCTTAGAGGATATGTACTTCCCTGTTGTGCTGATTCTGGTTTTCTTGATCTGTATAATGGAAGTAAATACCTCCAGGGACTGTATGAAGCTCAAAAGAATCCCAGAGCTGCTGAGAAGAGAAGTAGCTAATTTGCTCTCCTACCTAGCGAGCCTCCTGGTTCTGGTTCTTTGTAAAGCCCAGCATGACTCTGAAGTCCTAATGAGCAATATAGAGTAAAAGCAAAAGCCTTGAGTTTTAGGAACTGTCTAGTCACGTGGCCACCATAATACAAAGTGAACCTCCTGTGCATAATCTTACTTAATCAACCATGGTCCTAAGAGTCTGGCACTGTTATCTCCATTTTGCAGAGAATAAAGCTGAGTGTTAGGAATTTAAGTAATTGGCTTAAGGAACAAATTAAAATCCCCTAAGTCTAAGCTCAATTTTCAGAAGATTCCATTGAAAATGTCTCCTTTATTGCTAAACTTAAGTTTTTCATCTAAGTCTTATTTTCTTAGTTCTTGGAAATATCAAATGATTAGCAACATACTTCAATAAGATAGGGTTAATTTGTGTTCTCAAGAAATTAATAACTGTGAAAGGCTTGGCCTACATTAAGGGGCCAAGTCTTGTTTCAGAGTTGATTTGTGAACTCACCACTAGTTATTAAAGTGAAATGTCAGAATTGTCCAAAATTGTGATGGAATAAAGATTTTTTTTTTCACTTTAAAGTATATTCGAGCAAATGGTGGTCTAGCCAGATAACTGTGTTGTCTTTTCCCAGAGCTGTGCAGACTTCCACCTCATATTCAGAGGCTTTGATAAGTAGTTTGCTTTCCTCCTAGAGAGGAATTCGGCATGGGAATTGAGGATCATACTTCTGTGTGGTGCCCCATTATCCCGGCCTACACATACCTTCTATTTTTCTATTCTGGTCCTCCCATGTCCAGTTTTTCACATCTGTGTAAACAGTCTCTGTGACAAAATACCTGTGGTCAGGGGCTGGAACTCTGGTTAAGCGCACTTGCTGCTCTTACCCAGAATTCAACACCCAGCCCTCAGGTGGTGGCTCACAGCCTCCTCTGCAGCATGCACGTAGTGCACAAACATGCAGACACGACACCCGAACACACAAAGTTTAACGTTTTAAAATGGCCTGAGATGACTTAGGAAGAAAGATTTGTTTTGGTTCAGCATCAGAGGGCTCTGTCACTTGGTTCTGTTAGGAACTTGTGTTGAGGCAGAATATCACCGGAAGGTGACATGAGCTGAGGAATCCAGCTCAGCGCATTAGTGGCCAGGGAGCAGAGAGGAAGGGACTGCAGATAAGAGTGCCCTCAAAGGCACACCCCCAAGTGCCGGCTTCTCCCCACCATGCCTTACCTTTCAACAGACTGCTCAGCTATGAATTCATCAATGGTTTTATCTGCTGGCAAGGTTAAATGCTCATGTCCAATCACCTTCTCAGTAGTACAGTGAGCTGGAGACCGAGCCTTCAACACGTGAGCCTTCAGAGACATTTTATACCCAAACCAGAGCAACATCTTGCCAAAAAGCTACTTAAATCTGTCCGCTGGCAAGTCAGTCTTAATTGAGTCTAATGTCTTTAATGCTCCCTTGAATTTCCGCTGACTGAGTACCCCGAAAAGCCTCGGGTGGATGCTGTAGTCCACACTGCCAGACCCCACGCTTATGAGGCTGTTTGTTTCTGCTTCCTCCTTTTCTGGTCAGAGCCCAGATTCTCTCTTTAGGTCCAGGTTTCAGCTTCAGCATCTCTGCCATTTGGGAACTGAATACTTTGAGCAGGGACTCTCCTGTACAGTGTAGCGGGGGCTTCCCTGCCTTCTACCCACTAGATGTCAGTAACACAACTCTGTTGACTTCTGATATTGTCAGTTACACCCTAAAGCAGTGGTTCTCAACCTAATGCTGGTGACCCCCAACCATAAAATTATTTTCATTGCTACTTCAAACTGTAATTTCGCTACTGTTATGAACTGTAATGTAAACATCTGATATGCAGATGGTCTTGGGCAACCCCTGTGAAAGTGGTTCTCAACCTGTGGGTCCCGACCCTATCTTAAAAGATAATTTTGCCCTTTCCCAATAAACATTGCTTGAATCATATGGAAAATGGAGACCGTACTTAACCTGTTTCCCTAATCAAGTCCTAGTTACTAGGGCAAGTGAGGGAAACTTTTTTCAATGAGCTAAAATATCTGCCATTCTGAGTATTTGAATCAAGCTCACCACTGTTTTATATAGAGCTGCACTTAAACTCAGGAAGGGAAGTAGTACCCCCCTGACAGAAAAGAAGGCTCAAAATAGGGAGCTTCCCACCGCACACTGTGGGAATTTGGGAGCATACCCGTGGGATTCTGGTACATGTAGCCTTGGCTCTGCCTCCTCTCCCTGGGCAGTTTTGGCACGCTTGCTTCAGTCGGTAAGCCTGAGCCTGAGGTCTGCTTTACAGTCTGTCTTTCACATCCCAGATGCCCAAGAGCAGATTGCTGCTGAGATGCCTGGCCACAGTGTCCTGAGGACATGCCTCACAACCACCAAGTACCATCTAAAACAGACTCCACCCCAGCAGCAGGTTTTCCCTAGTCTGTTTGGTAAAAGATGGCCCTTTGCTTACAGAACAAACAAGAATTATACATGCCACTAAATCTTTTATATATCAATCTATTTTCCTTCAATCTCAAGATTTTACTTAAAAACTTGAAACACCCCACTGTTTCTAGGAAGTCTTTTTTTCTGGTTTTCCTTTTAGCCTTTTCCCAGTAAGGGACCAGAGGTCTTCAGAGCCACTTTTTTGGCCTCAGAAAGTCCTAGGAGTGTTGTTACACAGGGCTTTGAGATTACCTAAGTGACTTACTCTGACAGCCTTAGTTTGCTGCTCCTCCTTGTCAAATGATGGAAAGAGACTCCTAAATGTGAATCTTTGTACTCTCCCAGGTCTGTATCCGGTTTCTGGGAACAGTAACCAAGACCATTTGCACCTAAACCCTGTGGACATATCCCCTAGAGTGTTGGTGTTAACAAAGGAGTTATCCAGCAAAGCCCTCCCAGGGATTTGTCTCAGAGCTTGGGGAAATTGCTTTATCTTATCTGTGAAGGCTCACACCCAGCGCTGAGGGAGTGTGCGCGGCCTCCCACCTGACACACCCGCCTTGAGAACTGCTGCCCAGGATCCTACCCTGGAGTCACCTGGGAACACCTGAGACAGTCCGAGGTCTCAGCCCAAGCCCCACTGCATTGTGGGAGGGGTGGTTCGGCTCTCCAGGCCTGCTTTCAGTCACAAGCCTGAAATGTCTCTGAAGGTATGTGTTTAGCTTCAATCACTAAGGAGCATTTTCTGAACATTTTTTCATAAAAACTGCCTTCAACTGCTTAACCCCCCACATATCCTTTCAAGAGTAAAACCAATGCCAGAAAATACGTTCACCTCACTCCTGTGCTGCTGTCTGACTGGAGGCCGTCGGGACAGCTCTCACAAAGCCCTCCTGCCTTTTCCTCCAGCCGCTGGGTCATGGCAGGACACTGGCCAGCTTCACGGGGTTGAGAGTTGTTTGTCTAGGGCTTCTGGCTGCCCAGTACTGGAATCAATAGAACTGGCCCGCTAACCTCAGGGCCAGTCGCTTCTAGAAACAACTTTAAAAAAAAAAAAAAAAAAGCATCAGAAGGCACTCTGCTGAAACATTCTGTTTTGACCAGAAAGGCAGCACAAATGGAGACCCTGCCAGTCGTCAGCAGATGTTAGGGCCCACGACAGGGAGAGCCACCTGCACCCCCAGTTCTCAGGCCCGGGGCTAGTAGAAGTCACACTTGAAGTCACCCTCCTACCCTTCCCCTGCACTGTGTGCAGGAGAAACACTAACTCCCCTGCCAGTCCCTGAGAGATGGGGTAGGGAGGGGACCAAGGAGTTTCCAGAACTGAGACCCCAGACCTGCGGTACCAGACCGATGAGCCCACACTTCCCCACAGAGCCGACCCACTCTACTGATTTTCAAAACGTTACAGCATTTAACTCCCAGTTCACCACATAAATTAACCATGGAAAAGCAAAGCCCCTTGGATGGTAACTAACTCATTCACAAGATACTGCCTGTTCTGTGTTGTCATCAGATGCCAGGATGTTTGTCCCTGTCATTCCCCATCCCTGAGCACCTCCTGTGACTCCACACACAGTGACTTATTATCTGGAACACTCTGTCTGGCCCCTTTAACAGGATCAAAACCAGCGCTGAGGGTCTTTTAGGGTGGTCTTGGACCCACGCCAGTGCCACTAAGAGACATGCTATGCTGTGACACCCTCAAGCCTTTGCAGGGGATTTAGAGGATGACACACTTCTCACTAGCTGGCATGAGGGGGAAACAGAGGCACAGAATTACTCAGACCTGAGAAGCAGACTGTGCTCATTGCTTCCAAACAGCTCAGGAGGGCATGCTATGTTAGTAGAGTGGAGGTGTCTGCATACAGGGTAGCCAGCCAGCCCAGCCCAGTGCTCCTTCAGGGTGGAACTTCAGGCCTTTGCAGAAGAGGGACTAGGAAACTTACACTGAATCTGGAGTGTAACCAGGTAGAGACAGCAGAGAAAAAGTGATCTTCAGCCCAGGAGTTCAGACCCTTACCTGCAAGGACTAATAATGAGACAGTTTGGCCAAATGTGTTCTCTGGGCAGGGATGGAGAGTCGGGCAGGGATGGTCTCACTGGCAGCCCTTATGTCAGGGCCAACTAGACCTCGCTTGAACAGGCGGGTGGGACTCTGGGGATAGTAGCTGACAGCCCGGTCCTCCTGGAGCTTCGGGAAAGTACTTACTTCATCCAGGCCTCTCCTTGCTGACAGCCATTGCTGGATGCTCCGTCCCATTGCCACTCGTCAGCTAGACCCAGCACTCAGTCCAGAGAAGCAAACACATGAAAAAGACAGTCCTCAGCTCCCTGGGTCCTCGCCTCCCACTCAGCTCTCCTCTGGGGCTTAGGGGAAAGGCTTCAGTGCATTCTTCTAACACAGATCGGATCCCACCCTTCTGGGCAGGTGTGTAACACTGGCACAAACAGTGGGAGGACAGAGCAGGAGGGGATTATAAATGGACACAACCACCCAATTTGCACGGCCAACATAGGTCATTATAAACTATGAAAATCTAGGTGATGCAATTTGCTGCAACCTGTATTGTGTGGGCTCAGATGTGGGGTTTGTGTTTTCAGGAGCCCACATGCTCTGCGAGCAGAGCAGAAATAGAACCAAGTGCCCTGCTCGTGGTATGTTGTAACAAGCTGCTTGTTGCATGCTTTGGGACTGTTGCAGGGTATGGTTGCAATTCAAACTGCAACCTGCTTTTATGTCCAAATAATAAGCAATTGTCTTTTCCAGGCCCAAGCCCTCTCGAGTAACTTATGGGCATTGCGTGCTACCGAAATCAGTTTCTAGAAACCAGAAATTGTGACTGCCACAAAAAACAGCTACTCCTAGGGGAGTTACATTATATTAAAAGATGTGTTAGTTTCTAGAAATGGCCACCGCAAGCTGAAGTCCCTGATTGTTAATAAAGTAGATCGGTGTCATTCATGAACAGTCAGTCCCTCTTGAGACTTCAGAGAGGGCCAGCAGTGTGAACACAGAGCTTCTCTTTACAAAGGATATTTTAGACATTGTGTAGGTCCTGTGTCTGTCATAACCAGGAGAGGACAGCTAGCTGCTCTGACGTGACACAGAACCATCCCCAGCTTCAGCAGAGTATAAGAAAATCAGGCTTGTACCGCAGTAGGTTGGATATACAGACCAGGGGCCTTCTGAGCTGCTTGAGCCGTCCAAGCATCACTTGCACAAATGACAAAGGTCTATAATACTTTTGTCGACTGAGGATTGGAGAGAAGAACTAGACTTTAGCAAAATACTCTGCAGTTGGCCAATCTTCATGTTGGCCCTTTCCACCTCAAAACATTGCCTAGCTATTGTCTTCTTTTGTAAGATCAGGGTGCAGATCTTCTGTGGCCATTTTGCTCGAAGTCACCTTAGCTATTGATTTGGGTTCAGAGACAACAGTTTATTCTTTGGCTATTAAAATCTGCTCTAGCCTGGAGCCCTTACAATCTGACACTGACTCCTTATTGTTAGTCAGCTGGAGCCAAAATTAGAAGGCAGCACCCCATGCTGTCTCCTCCAAAGGAGAGCCACAGGAAGCTGCCTTTCACAGATGTGTGCCTGCCTGACCACCTTAGAGCATTAGTCTCTGTTGCTCAAGGCATGAGTGTGAATTAAAATACAGGTGCTTCGGAAAGCCAGGGTACCTGGAACTCGGGGATCAGCAGACTTAACCGACAGAGGGTCAAAGCATTGCCTGTGGGACACAAAAGCAGCTGCAGACTATACAACATGCAAGTGACACTGGGATGTGAGCTTAGTATGATATCTGTATGTCACAAATTACTGCGTTTTGTTTTTTGTTTGTTTTCTAACAATTTCCAAGTATAAAACTTAGTGCTAAGGCTTAAGGCCATATTTGAACAGGCTCTGGCCAGGTTTGGCCTATAGGCTCATAGCTCTTACAGTCTTCTGTCAGTAGCTGTGCTTTGGGGGTAAAATTTTAATGACAGATTAAGTGGGGAAACTGAGAAGAAAAAAACCCACAGGGTGCCTCGGACAGGGAGGTGGGGGACACTGACTGGCTAATGCTACCTACCACTGTGCCCTGGGACTGTCTAGAAGACAGTGGCTGTCCATTGTGCTATGTTGCAGCTGTAAATCCCACCAGTCGAGAACAAGACTGACCAAACACAATTTTGAGCCAAATTTGAAGGAAACTTAAAATTAATTAAATACTGGCCAGGAAGATGAACTCTGACCAGGACCATTCTGAGGTTCCCACAGAGTGATCCTGCCACCGCCTGAGTTTGCACAGAATGGCCCCGAGTCACGTGGGACAGATGCTTAAAAGGCAGAACCCATAAGGCCCTGTACTTCCCACCAGGTCCAATCAGCGGCAAGCATCTATCCTGATGCATTTTCTGTCTGGTTATCTCCTGCCCACAAGTAACTGAGCACATCCGGTGCAATAGGATTAACCAAATAGGATCTAGACATTCCCCACCCAACATTCCAGGAGGTTGTCTGTCCTGGGGCAAGGGAGATTCAGGATTCTGTCTTTCTGTGTCTCACTTGAACAGCCCCACCCAGCACTCCAGGAAGTTATCTGTCCTTATTCTATACATCTCTTAGGCACAGTAATTAAAATTTAAAACGTAACTTTTGCTCTTACATAGCCATGGAAGCCATTCAGACCTCAGGAGAGCAGAGGCTCCCAGGTGCTGCGTCCGTGGATTAGCTGGCCATGAGCCGGATGTACCTCACCCTGCTCATAACTACAGCTGCACTTGCCCCTCATCCTCCCCACACACCCACTTGTGAGAGTCCTTCCTCACCACAAGAAAGCCAAAGGGCCAGATTGTTTCACACTCATGTAATGTTTGAGGTATTTGCAGGTTTCAGGTTTTGAAGTGTTTAGATTTCAGGTTTTCAAATGAATGACGCACAACTAAGGTCTATGGAGATATTCTAAACAGCTGTGGAAAACTGGGCTGCTCCTAGTTCTCCAAGTTCTAGGTAAGATACTCAATCTGCATCTCCTATAGTTGCCTGAATAAGATGTAATTATCACCATTTCACAGGTGGGAAACCTACAGTTCCAAACACCCAATGCAGAGCAGAAGAGTGAGGCTCATATCTATGTCTAACTTCAAACTCCTTCTTTCTTTGTTGTCCTGGCTATCCCATATCTTGCTTAGCTATAGACCAGGCTGGCCTTGAACTCACAAAGACCTGCCTGCCTCTGCCTCCCCAGTGCTGGGATTAAAGGTGTGTGCCACCACACCCGGCTAACTTCAGATTCCTGATTCATCTGTTGGTTTGCATGGGGCCCAAGCACTGTCATTAGGGTTCATTATGGAGCCTCCTTTAAAGGAGCAGCAGAAGCCTGTGTTTATATATTAGTGGTATCATAGGCAGGCAGCACTGTGTTGGAAGGATGGATGACTACATTAATGCCAAATCATCCTGTTAGGCCTGAACAAACCCACCCCCACCCTGGTTCCTGGGAAAAACTGCAAAAGTCCCTTCCCTGGACCAAATGGCAGATGAACCAAATGGCAGACTAACAGGAGCCAGGACATACCTGCCAAATGGGGCTTAGATAACCTGAAAAAGGACTCCCACTTTGAGGGCAACCAATCTGAGAGAAGCAGGGCAGGAGTGGCCCCTACCTTATCTGGCCGGATGGCCTAGGGGCCATAAACCAAATGTCTTGACTTTGATGGCTAACCAGATATAGCTTAAGAATGTGGACAGTTAGCCCCTTGAGCATGAGCCAATCAAAACTAAACATTTGTAAACTGCATGTCTGTCCCCCAATTAGAAACCAGGCTACCTCACCTATGTTAAAACCCCCTCTTACTGTCTATAAAAAGGCCAGCAAGCCTTTGTTCAAGGTCTGCCATTCCACCTGGTACCTGACCCCAGCATGCTCTGCAGAACAAAGGCTCTTTGATTTTACATCAGACCTGGACTCCTGGTGAAACTTTGAGGGTCAAAGGGGTTCCAAAAATCCTGGGTACTACAATCCATCCAACGCCCCAAGTTCATCGTGTAGTGGAGCAAGCCACAAGGGTTTTCTGGAGTGTGGTCACATAGGATCAGCACAGGATAAGGATGTAAGGGCATGTGCACTGGGCCAGCTCTTTTACACATTTGCCTGACATCTGTGACCATCTGTAGTCAGCAGCACTCTGCCTCAGAGAGCAGAGGACCTGAGCAAGTTCACTGGTCATTGCCCTGGCGTCGGGGGCGGACCATCCATAGCCTATTGTTCCCACATGGTTCTCCTTTCTTTGTTTCCATGTCTTTCTTCCATGCTGCCCAGGCTGGAGCACCAGGTGTGGCTATGCTGGGACAGAGAGAAGCTATTTGCAATTGTGCCCACTCCCAACAGCCCACAGGCAAGGCCTATTTTTTTCATCAGAAGTCAATGCAAACAGGTGCAAAAGCCCAACACCACCAGAGGCCCTTCAGCAATGTGCATCCTGGGTGAACATAGGTGTGCTTTGAGCACAACCACGATGATGTTCATCACACTGCCTCGTTTGTGCTGGGCATTCTTCCACCATGGCCGCATCCCATGCTGTATGACTGCATCCTGCCAGCACATGACTTCTGCCCATCCGTGCACCTATCCACACACCACCTGCTGTCTCAGCCTCTGTGGATAGCCCTTGGAGAAGGATGGTAGGTTTAGGCCCTGCCACTCAGCGTAGAGGCAGCCTGCCCACAGGGGTCTTCTCGTAGATCTCCCCACCATCCATTCACCACAAGCTCCCTCATGTCCCGTCTCAGCTGCAACAACCCCAGGGTTGGTTGTTCCGCGCCAACAGCCCTGCACAAGCCTGCTGGTCCCAAGACCAGCTTCCAGAAGGCAACACAAGGATCAGAGGTAACACTTTTTTTTTATATTTTTGTCTTAAATTATCTTAAGACTGAGTGGGTCAAAATAAATGTTTCCTCTTAAGAGAGAGAGAAAAAAAATACACCAGGATGAATCCTCAGCCAACCTGGTTCACAAAGTAAGACTGTCTCAAAACACCAAAAATATATTAACAGGGCCGAGGACACTACTCGGTGGTAGGGTGCTTGCTCAGCATGTACAAGTCCATGGATTCAGTACCCTCGCACTGCAAAAACAAAAACAGAAATAAACTCAAGAGGTCACATAGAGGATCCATTCAGGTGTCTGTGGGCCACAATGCCCAAGAGCTCTTAGGTTCTAGGGTTCTAGGTAGTGAGGCCAATAAGCAGGCTGCTCATGGCCGTTCCAGCCCAACCCTCTCCCATCAACTCTGCTCAGACTCAGTCCTAGCATTTCTAATTACAGTTCAACCCTCTCTTTCTACAGGCTGGGACACGGCCACGTTCAAGGCCAAGGAGTCGCCTCTAATGGGAACTTGAGGCTATGCGGCAGGGATCCTCGATCTGCACACGGGACCCTGATTGGGGTGGGGGTGTGTGTGGATATTCCGCCGCTGTGCTCCACCTAATTCTGCTGCTTCCATTCAGACTGTGGTCATTTCCAGACAGCCACAGCGACTCTCAGGAGCTTGGTTTTGAAAGTGTCAATGTTCACATCCTGTCCAGCCGTCAGGAAGTGGAACAAACCTCCTGTTGACTCTGACTTACCTGAAGCCAGAGGCCCACCGCCCTGAATCAGGTCCTCGGGTTAAACGGCTGACGGTGAAATGAACACTTTTCCGGCACCTTGTCCGTCTGTCAAACACGATGTGCTCTTCGGGCAATATTCAGCATGAAGTGCTGCACTGTAATGTGTGCACTGGCCCAAGTCATAGCACAGAGATCCTCCAAAGGGTACTGGTATTTATTTGGGAGGTTCTTTGCAATGGAAACATTTATGCCATAGAAACTATGGTAAAGGTGAGGGAAATGTAAAAAGAAATGAAGAGACGGCTGAGGGTACCCTCGTCCTCTGCCCACGAGGCCTCAACCCTACAGAAAGAGCCGTAGGCTTCTGAGGAATTCAGGGAGAGGGATAGTTTTCCTGAGGGAAAAGAACACCAGCTAGTTAGCTAATACCAAATGGCAGTCTCTGAAAACATACGTACGAGTAACACCGAGACCGAGAAGGTCATATCTAGGAACATACGTATACATACGTATGCATGCAGCAACAGTTGATGAAAGACAAAGATGCCGTGAATTTGAAGGAGAACAAAGCAGGGCCCGTGGAGGGATTGGCGGGAGGAAAGGGAAGGGGGAAATGAAAATATAATCTCAGGAATTTGAAAAGGTCTTAGGAAGTTGTCCTCTGACCTCCTCACACCCGTCCACACTCACGAATCAGAAGCACGTACAGTAATAGTAAATAAGATAATATGAGGACTTCATCTGATATTTGAAACAATAATCCTTGGTCACAATGACTGGCACCAAGAAGCCCATCAGTCTGAGGCTGGGCAGTCGCTAGGCAGCGGCTCTCTCATGGAAGTAATGGTCTGAGAATCCCCCCACAAACACCCCGAGACCACATATGTAAAAAGCAAGAACATTTTTATTCTACAGAGCAAACCTGCATGCAGGAGCCAACCACTTTACAAGATGACAACAACCAGATACAGCCATGTGGGCTTCTTAAAGGAAACAGGCAGTCTCTAGAGGGTCTCTCTGATTGGTCAGGACCTGAATACTGGATTGGCTCAGTCATATCTCGAGAAGACTTTTTTTTGTGTTAAGGGTGTGGCGGTCTCTACACCAGCTTATAATTCTGACAGCATTCTCTAGGATCATTATTAACCCTTACTTTATATCCTTCCAGCTTTATTTTTTGTTCCAGTTGACGTAAGTGACTCCATTTTTATTCTGACAACTTTTTCCTTGTTTCTTTCACAGATATGAAATAGACTTGAATTATTTCAGTTTTGACCGAATCCCCACCATCACTGCTGACTAAAGTGCCACTGTTTTTTCTGCCTGCCATTTGGGGCCTGTGAACTCCAATTTCCATGTTTGTGTTGTCTTCAGTCCAAGGCTCGATTTCAACAGCATTTTAAAGCCACATATACTTTTTTTTTGCAAGAGTTGGTTTATTTGAAAGCAGAGGACTTACTCTTGAAATCCCCTTCGGTAGAAACATTTAAGTTGCAATGTGCTCATCCAGCCTGCTCATCCAGCCACGCACACACACTGCCCAGAGCCTTGAACCCACATAACAATCTAGGGCTCCAGGGTGCAGGACTTTCTCAGCCTCTGCATGCCTCTGCCCCCTACTAAACACTACACCCCACTCTTTTGCCTTAAAAACACGAAGAGGCCCCCTAACAAGACATCTGCCCGAGGCCCCGTAGTCACCATAAAGAGGGCAGCCGGGCTCATGGTTATGGGAGGTCTTGTCTGTTAGGTCTCAGAGAAACCGTGGACAGGGGGCTAACTTAAGTGCCTATTAACACATCAAAACGGGTGCTGGACAGCTCTCCCAGCATCCCTCAGGGCCTGTGTATCTTCTCAACACTTCTCACCCCACCCCCTACTCTAAGCCTCTCTGACCCAGTGGCTGGGCTGAGCTACCCTTCCGCCAGCTTCCGGTCCTATATAACTCAAGTACAACCTCTTGATCCGCAGTTCTCTAGCCCTCTCTTGCCCCCCCACCCCCAGCCGTCTCCCTTCTCTTCCTCTCCCACTGTCTCCCTCCCTCTCGCTGTCTCCTCCCGTAGCCCAGTTCAGTCTGGACGGTTCCAGATGCCCGAGGCTGTGCTCCTCCCACATACCTCCAATAAACCTTCTCCTCAACCATACCTGTGAGCAATCATGGCCTCATCTTTTTCGTTCATTATGACCCTTTCTCTGGGAATAGGTCTTCAGCAGCGAGATTGGAGCAAGAAGTCTCACCTGACGCAGGCATGGCGTGAGCATGCTGGACCCCTGCCCGGATCCTACCGGTGGCCCAGCAGTCAGCTGTGCACAGAGACACAGAGGAAGTGCGGGGTCTGCTACTTGACCAGAGTCCTGTGGCATTTCTGAAATCCCACTTCCTGTCACAATCCCAAAGCAGGTGCTTTTGTTTTCAAGCACATCCTCAGTTGCTATTCTGGTCCTTTGAGTTGCTAATTTCTTCCAAGAACTGAACTATTTTTTTCCTCTGGTGGAGTCACCATGAGCAACTAGTATTCCAGCCAGAACAGCTGGGCCTCTGAGTCCCCTCCCTCGCTGCTCCCAAGCTACCCTCAAGGCCACACAGACAAGCCCTGTGTGGAGCAGGAGTCCGGGTCTCTTGGGCGTGGTGCGTGGGCCCAGCCCCACCCAAGAAACAAAACAAAAACAAGCCTTGCTTAGGGGACCTCAGCTCCCCAGGGTGTTAAGAGTGAGTAGGCCCAAAAGGAGGCAATCAAAGCACTTCTCACAGGAAAAGCCAGAAAAACACAAACACCCGAGAACACCACACGTATTCTAGAGTTTCATCTGAATGAAAATCTTACAAACCAATGTGAACATGTTCACATCATGTGTAAAACCGTCTCACTATTTCCAGTGATCTCAAGACCACATAGTACAGATCTTTGAGAAAGAACAGTGCAGTGATTCAAGGTAGTCCCAGATATTCGGGAGACTGAGGCAGGACATTGCTTGATCCTAGTTCAAGATCAGCCTGGACAACAGGTCAAGATCCTACTTCTTTAAAAACACTAGAGCTGACTATCCACTTACAAACGCTACGCTGGTGTCATTCGCTGGTGAAATCGCAGTAATGACAGGCATCATCCTTCAGGATGGAATCGCCACAGAGCTTAGATTCAGAAAACAACCTAACAGCTCTCATTAAAGTGCTGACAAGGTTAGGCTGTTCTGTGGGGACCTTAGTTTTTCATTTCTATACTTCTTGGGGTTTTAGAGTTCTGTAAGAGCTGTTGAAGTATGCAGCACACAATTTTATGTGGTAGCAATGTTATATATATTTATGTTTAATAGTTTTGTGTTTAATGTGATAAGCAAAATAATCTGCATCAACTCTGAGTTCTGGTTTCCTTTGTTAATAGTTTTGTACATGTTAATAGTTTTTTGTACATGACTCGGTTTTAAAAATCACTTTTGCATTTGCAAAAAAAAAAACCTTTTGCATTTGAATCATGTCTCTACAATTATTGATGACAAAAGTGACTGGGGGGGCTTATGGAGCGTTTGGGGGCTGAGAACTAGCCAAGGGAAGGGTGCCAGAGAGGGATGCTGTCCCTCCTAGCCTGCTTGCTAGGAGCTGCCTGAAAGCAGATGGAGAGGCAAAGGCAAGAGCTAGGGAAGCAGCAGCCAGTGCGGGCTCGTCTATCACGGTCTCTGATCAGCCTTGCTTCAGTGTGCTGATTTTACTGCTAGTCAATAAAGGCAAAGGGAACTTTGGACACGTGTACTAATGACTAGGTGAGATATGATTTATATGTGAACAGAGAGAGAGAGAGAGAGAAGAGAGAAAGTGAGACAGGTTTCCCTAGAGAGCAACTTCAGGTGCCCTAGAGGTGCCGTGAGCAGGTGAGGTCATTGCCATGGCAGCAAGAAAGTGCTTCCTTACCTGTTCCAGGACTTTGGAGGGCAGACATGAAGTTCCCCTGGTCTCTGGCCTCTTGACCATGAGAGTGGAGGGTCCCTGGGATTAAGTCTGGGATGCCACAGGTGCGGGGCAAGATCGCTGCTTTATTAGGGCTGCTCAGATGTCCCAGGAACCAAGCCTCCTTAGGTGCAGAACCAGAAGCACAGCAGCCCAAGAGGTTTACAGTCAGAAACTGATGTTCACGAGTTAAATGTACATACAGCCCACAATTCAGCTTGGCCAGCCCTGTAGCACCAGGGAGGCCAAGCACTAAGTCCAGTCAACAGCCTCCTGGGCCTCCAGCAACTGAGCAGAGTCAGATGCCAGGCCCCTTGGGACAGAAAAGCCAGAGCTGGGCTTTCTGTCTCCGGAGACAAGAGACTGCTAAAGGAAGACACAGCAAGTGAGGCAGACACACTCAGAGACAAATGCAGCAAACGGAGAAAGGAGGGAGGGGCCCACCAGAAGATGGATGCCTCAGGAGTTACCAGGAGGACAGAAGTGTCACCATCCTTCTTGTCAGCCATGAGTATTTGACCCCGCTGTTGATGTGTTCGTGTTGTGCTTAAAGGACAGGAATTCGTTTCCTCGCTATTCTGGAGGCTTGACGTCTAAAACAAGGGATCAGCCCTTGGGTGTTCTCCCTAAGAGGAAACCACTCACTAGTCCCCAGCCCCAAACGAGGGCAGATTGGCTGTGATCTTTGGTCCAGACTTCTGTCTCTGAAGCCCAGGCTGTTGGGACAGCCCTAAGGCCTCACACCAGCTTAGTGTCAGTGACCCTGGGCATTGAAATTGTGCTCAGTGTGGCACAGGCTGCCTAAGGTGCTCTTTTGACTTTTAGTTTTTAGATTATGTTTACTCAGACAGATGAGCAATATATGCAGCTCCCAGGCCTTTTGAACAACACAACCTCAACCTCAGGTGCAGAAGCATGTGCTGGGTCCCTGAATCACCTTTCCCAGACACTGTAGCTGGGACGCCCCTGCCCCAGTAAGAGATGGAACCTACCCATGGCCTCATGTATCCAGCAAGCACCTGATCATTCATCCATATCCTTCCCCTCGTTTCCTTCTCCTTCTCCTCCCCTCTCCCTCCTTTTCTTCCTCTTCCCCTTCCTCCTCCTCCTCTTCTTCCTCCTCTTATTCCTCTCTTTTAAGACAGGATCTCACTAAGTTGACCAGAACGGTCTTGAACTTGTGATCTTCCTGTCTCAGCCTCCCCGATAGCTGGGATTATATTAGCCTGTGCTGCCAGGTCCTGCTGAGCCACAGTTAGACTACTGTGTTAACAGCAGTCCTGAATACCTGCTCTTCCTCAGGTAGAGTACAGTGAGTAGGTATTAACTTTCCATCTCTGTGAATGACAGAGTAAGTGGATTAAGCAATCATTTCCTCAACTAGGAAAGCTAGACCAACAATAGCAATCATTGAAGGCATCAGAGAGCTAACAGAAGAATGAAAAACGACCAAAATGTCTGGAAGGCAGACACTGGGAGATAAGATAAGCATCACGAGCCCAAGGACACTGCTGTTCACACAGAAATTAGAAATAAGAAAACAACTCTATATCCGGTTACAGAGATACCTGCTCATCCGTGTTCATTGCTGCTCCAGTCCCCGGGGCTAGGAAATGGATAATGAAGGTGGGGTACATGCACACAATGGCATTTTACTCACCTGTAACAAAGAATAAATAAACCATGATAACTGCAGGTAAACGGGACTGGAAAAATGTTCTGTTGAGTAAGATAACCCAAGCACAGACAAACAAACGCCACAAGTTCAGTCTCACACAGGGTTCCCAGCTTTGAATCGCTAACTCTACATTTGAACCTGGAGCACCTGTAGAAGGCAGGAACTAGAAGGAGGCCACTGGGAACGGGAGAACTTAAGGGACGGGAGCAGTAGAAAGGCAGGTAACACATGAGCAGGATGGAAGAGTTTGAGCAGGGACGGATTTGGGTAACAGAGGAGCCGGGGGTGGGGGGAGAGCTAACAGAAATGAAGGGGATAAGAAAAAGACACGTGGAAGCTATCTTGTGACCAAGTTAAAAAAAAAACAAAAAAACATAATTTATAATTTTCAAAGTTTAAAAGTAGATACTCTGCATGTCTGAAAAGAAGCTGCTCCTAGAAGCTGTGAGTTATTAAAAGTTCCACCACTAGAATAGGCACCTTCTTATGAGTTGCTGGTCAGTGAGCTCCCAGAGTTCCCTAAACAATACATGACCTTCCCATTCTTCTTGGTTACCCCTGACAGCCGGATGACAAGACCCTATTGCTGAAGACACCACACATCTTGGTTTATGATAAAGAGAAATTGACCTGGACTGAGTTGGAAGCCTCGTCCCTACTGGTTGGCCTTCGTAGTTACAGAAGGTGCTGGGGGAAAGGCATCAGTGTCTTACCCAGCTGCCAGGCAAGATGTGGCCGCTGGTGCAATGGTTGCAGTATTGTTGTGGGGATAACCAACCACCCCATGATTAGATTTGAGACCCACTTCACAGGAAGAAACCCACACCTGGGACTGTACACTTGATCAAAAATTTATGGTTGGGGAGATCACAGGCCCTGGTGGGGAACTGAATATTACTGTTTAGTTAAAATGATAAGAGTTTCGAACTTCCTTCTAAATATTTGTTTACACTCATAGAGAAATGATACGTCTCTGTGGTCTTTTGTAGGAGCAGGGGTTCCCCAAGATGCTGAGTGGCGACAGAGTCACTAGCCCAAGCAATTCACACTCGGGAGATCATGCCTCATGGTGCAAATCCACTTTATTTAGAAAGAAGCAGTGTTTTTATAGAGGAAGCAGAGCGTTGCATAAAGAAGAGGTCCAGTTGCTTTGGTCCATGCTTACTAGACACGCCAATCAGCTTACCCTAAAGCTTGCTGTAGTAGAGGGAGTGGACAAGGTCAGGAAAGGCCTAATCATCTTTGGGCTTGTATGTTTACTCTTGGCCTATCCGTTTCACTGATGCTGGTGAACAAGGTTTCCCTATAAACGGAAGTAGTGGACACTGCCCCAGCAGGCTTTCCCATTGTGGGGCTTAACCAGCGTGCCATTTTAAGGGCCATTCGATGTGCTGCGGGCCGAGGTACTCACCTAGCGCAAGTGCTGAACTAGAAAAAACAAACTTAAAGGTCATATGAAAGCACAAGAGACCCTGGAGAGCCAAAGCAATCCTGAGAAAAACACTGCTAGAAGTATCACAATACCTGATTTCAAGTAGTACTACAGAAACCGTAATAGTGAAAACAGCAAGGTTCTGCAACAAAGACAGACATGCAGCTCAATAGAATAGAGAAGATGGAACTATTGCCTACTGGATCTGCCAGAGTGCTAATCATTATCTTCAGTTGTGTGGTTGTAGGTGATCCTACCAGGCCACGATGGACAGTTCCAAACCCATGACCCACACAGACAGTCCTAGTTCAACTCAGTGGGTCAGAAAATAAAAAGACACTACGGTGAGAGACTTATAGAGAAGCAGGGGGAGGAGGGGCTGACAGGAGTGGGAGGAGATAGAAAGGGAGGGAGCTGGAATAACCAGAATGCATTGTACATATGTACGAAATTATCAAAGAACAAGTCTAATAGTTATAATTTTAAAATAATTCCTAAAACTATTTTTAGATTTATTTTACCTTATGTGCATTAGGGTTTGGTCTGCATATGTGGCTAGTGCCCATGGAGATCAGAAGAAAGCATTGGATTCTCCTAAAACTGGAATTATGGGTGGTTATGAGCCATCATATGGGTGCTGGGAGTTAAACCCAGGCCCTTTGCAAGAGCAGCCAAGTTAACTGCTGACCCAGCTCTCTAGTCCCTCCAAAATAAATTTCAAAACTAAAATAAAAATAAAATAAAATCATGGTTTGGTTTTGTCTTGTTTCGTTTCAGTAAGTAATTTTGCACTGGGCCACATTCAATGCTGTCCTTGGCCACTGGCTACATTCAGCCCGTGAGCTGCAGGTTGGGCTTGCCTGTGTGTACACAATCCAGTTGCCCAACAATAATAAGATATTTGTTGGTGACCTTGTGTCCATACATGAAGTCCTGTGCAGCTTTGAAAATGCAGAACTTGGGGCTCAGCAGTTAAGAGCTCTTGTTGCTTTTCCTGATCATCAGAGTTTGGTTCCTATCAGTCCTGTCAGGCAGCTCACAACCATCTGTAACTCCAACCCCAGGTATCAATACCCTCTTCTAGGCTCCACAAGTACTTGCACACATGTAAAGCGCGCTCGCGCTCACACACACACACACACACACACACCACAAATAAAACTAAATCTTAAAATAAAAAAAAAGAAAGTGGATAAACTTGACTGAAAATGAATGAGCTATATATGTATACATGCAACAGCATGGGTTAATCTCCATTAGCCACTGTATGTACTTAAAGTGCAAAATGGCAAAATGTGAAGGGAAAACACTAGTCCAGACTGCAAACACATACAGTAAAACTGAAAGACAGTAGGAAAGTGATGAACACAGGATTCGGGAAAAGTGTTAACGCTGAATCGGATGAGAGGATGGGTGTTACCGAGTTGGGGGGAGGGTCGTGGGAACATCAGTGCAAATGGTGCTCATTGCCCGTGTAAATGGAAGGCTACGTACAGGATCTTTGCAACCCTCCTTATATTTGCTAACTTATATTTACTAACACTCTTTAACTCATGCTCAATATTTTACTTTCACCCCAAGGGTAGCTGTTCTCAAGCCTGACAACCTGAGTTCAACTCCCCAGGACTCACACAGTGAGAAGACAGAATAAACTCCCAAAAGTTTTCCTGTGACATCCGAGTGAGCACCAAGGTACTCACATCCCCACCCCCACCCCCACCCCCACCCCAACCCCCACACACAGGCAATTAAAATTTTACTTTGAAAAATTCACTTAGCCCAATAACTGAAACTTTAAAAAGCAAAATATGAATTTTATTCATATAAGAAAAAAAAAAAAAGAGGCCTCCCCAGGTTTAGAGGTGTTACTGCTAAGCAAATCCACAGTAGGCACCCCTGAAAGCTGTTCGGCAACAAAAACACTTCTCAGGCTGGCTGCGTGGGAATGAGGTAGGATGAGAGGGTGGGGAGGTTTAAGGAGAAAGTCCTCCAGATGTGCTTTCTTTTTTCTTTTTGCCAGATTATAATGTTTCTGTTGTTTGAACATACAATGTGCTGGTTTAAAGGTCAAGATGCACATTTGTAAGCAGAAATCTAAGAATTCTGAGGAAACAGCTATCCTCACTGGCTAGCGGCTATTAAAGACACCACAGGCACCAAGGAGGAAGTCTTTGGCTTGACTGTAGTTGAACAACTCTGGGTGCATGACAGAATACCTAGGTTCACTTTCAGCTCTGTGTGACCTCCAAGAGGTCAGTTCCAACTTCCCTGCCCCTGTGATTTTTGTGGGTAAAGAAGCTCTCTTGCCTTCAAAGCTTGGGACAAAGCTTGGTTACCCCTCAAGTCCTATAGACACCAGCAGTTCGAACAGCCCAGTTGGCACCTTGCCCTCCCTTTGAGGTGGTAGTAAGGAGCAGAGGCTAGGTAACAGTGTGATGGGGGTAAGAAAGGAAAGAACCCACAGAGAAACCACCCCCCAAAAAAATCAAGCAGGACAGAAGCATTACCCACCTATCAGAGGGGGCTGCTCAAGTCAGCCAAGGACTGCAGGATGCTCCTATGGCCTGCGAGCGAGATAACATGAATTCTATCTCTGTGAGGGACCCACACTGCAAGGAAAAGCAGAGCTTGATTAGCCCCAGTCCTCAACAGCCTGGCAGAGTCTAACTATTGAAATGAGCCCAGCCCACAGCTGCTCACCTAGACCTCTGTACAGACTCAGTTATCAGCTATGCTGATACCCTTATGTCCACAGTCCATGATTCTGCCTAGGAAAATGAATGACAGGGTCAGACAGCACTAAGGTACCTGACCCAAGATGAGTGTCTTCTTGTTCCATTTTTTTCTTAATGAAAAATCCAGTGTAGTTCGTGAGTCCGAGTCTCATTTGAGCTGTCACCCAAGAGCTCCGGCCTCCTAGAGCTTCTGCTCCATAGTCTGTGGGGAGTTTGAATTGGGACTGAAACCTGTAAGTCAGCAGTTTGCAACCAGTGGGTCTCAACCTCTTTGGGGGCCAAATGATTCCTTCACCGGGGTCACCGAAGACCATCCGCATATCAGACATTTACATCATGATTTATAACAGTAGCAAAATTACAGTTCTGAAGAAGCAACAAAAATAATTTCGTGGTTGGGGGTCACCACATCATAAGGGACTGTATTAAAGGGTCGAAGTATTAGGAAGGTTGAGAACCACTGCCGTGATTTATGGAGAGAGCTAAGCAAAGGTAAGTACTGGGCTTTGGCAAGCCAAAAGCACTAGGCATTCTTTCATGTTCTTCGAGCAGCCTCTGAAGGGCCCCAGGACAATTTTGTCAAACAAATAAAAAATTCAGGTAAGGTTTAGCCTAGAAAAACATTCTTTGGCTTTTCAAAGGAAACATCTGCTCTCATCAGAAATTATTCTTAATTTATTCCTCATCCCAAGGACCCTTGCTAGGCAAAGACTACTTTTCACCGTGCATGGATTAGAATGTCACACAATGCTGGGCTCGAAAATATGATGCTGTGTCTATGGACTTTTCAGGGCTAGGGTGGGAAGCCCAGCCCGGAGCAGGCCACATATGTTCTACCTTCAATGGGGTCTGTAATAGGACTTGTTTCCTTGCGCTGCCTGGAGAGCAGAAATCAAACACTGGTTGAAAGCCAGGCCTCTGTGGCTGGGTTGGATCTGGGTCACAACTTGCTGTGTGTCCTTGGACATGTCACCTTGTCACTGCTTCAGCAGGTCTCTTTCCCATCTGAACAGCAGGAAAATGAAAATCACTTCATAAGAGGTCCATGCGGGTGCACGAATTCACACAAAGCGTCTGGCATTGCCTAGCTGAGGAGACCTTCACAAAGTGTTAGCTAGTATACTGGAAAGCAGTAACAAAAGCGAGGTCAAAGTTTCCACAGGAAGGCAGCCCAGGGAGACCTCCTTGTGAAACTTGCTGCCAGAAATGGACTCAAAATGATGAATGAAGGTATCTAGGTGCCTGTGCTCCAGGGGGTGATGAGGACACAGACTTTGGCTCACACACAGTAGTGAGTTCATAGAGCAGACCCAGCAAGTCTTGTCTCAAAAGTCCCTAGTAAAGAAAAACCTCTCATAGAGTCTATCAGGGACTGGCTACAGCACAGGGCTGCAAGTTCACCAGGGGACTCCCATTCACGGTCGAGCCCCTCACTGTCTGTGCTCTGAGATGTTAGTCTAAGCAACCCCACCCCACCCCCAGCTCTTTCTGAAGTGTGGGATCCCCAAGCTCCAGCTGTAGCTATTCACCCTCAGTATGATTCAGTGTTCCCACATATTTATGAGCATCCAGGGATTCATTTCAAAATGCCAAACGCTCTCCAGTGACTAATGGCCCTTGACGTGCTCAGTGTCTTCACAGAGGCTGTTCTTCCAAGCCTCAAGGGTGCTGTACTCCAGGGACATCTATCATGGTGTCCGTGGCAAGGATCTGCTATGTCATCAAATCAGCCAAAAGAGTTGGGGAGCAGCCTATCTGCCCAGCCCCTTTGGGGTGAGTGCCTCAGTTGGAAATCGGGACCCTGGAATCAACTCAATCACCCAGACAAACAGCAAGCAAGGTGGACTAGAGGCTCTCACAGAATGTGCTTGGAAAATGGGGTTCTTTTAGAATTTCCTCCATGATGCACCCATTGAGTCTTGCTCTGCAGGACCAGCTCTGCCAACCCATGAGTGTATCTCCAGAAGGTTCCATGCCTTCTCTGCTTGTTTCTAAGTTTAAAGTTCAATAATCTTCATTTATAACCCTTTTTCAACGTCTCATCTTGCAGCCAAGATTAACGTTGAACTCAGAATCCTCCTGCCTCAGCCTCCTGAGGACTGAGAGTACAGGTGTAGGTTGCTGTGTCCGGCATTGTTTATACATTTTTATTAAGGACATCTTCACGTATGACAAGAATGAACAAGTGTACAGAGCTCCACGTGACCAACCGCTGTCATGTTTCATCAATGCTCACCTCCCCCAAACGGATAACCCTGTTTCTGCTGGAATATTAGAAAGCAAATTCTTGAGCAAAATCTTTATTTTCAGATGTCCTCCTGTTTCTGCTGGAATATTGGAAAGCAAATTCTTGAGCAAAATCTTTATTTTCAGATGTCCTATTATTTCAAAATGTCCTTGATTGAATAGTAAGTTCAACCCAGCAGCATAAACTAAGACTCCCAAACTTCTTTTCAAATTCTTTCAGATTCACAATCTAGGGCTGTTGCAACTGGAGTCTACCTCTTAATCCCCGGCCAGGGAGGCTGACTTTTCTGTCCCTTTTCCTAGTTGCCTTTGGCTTCTTTTCAGTCTACAGAATGGGATGGGAGACTGGGAGATACAGGCTTGCAGACTCTTCATCTTTTCTCTACAGGCTTATCTAAGCTGCCCCCAAAGTTGATGAACAGATAATGGAAAGAGATACTGTCTTGGGGGCTGGAGAAGTAGCTCAGCAGCCAAGAGCACTGGTTGGTCTTCCAGATGACCCAGGTTTGATTCCCGGCACCTACATTATCACAACCACCTGTGACTCGGGTTCTGAGGGATCTGATGTCCTCTTCTGGACTCTGCAGCCACTGCACGTATGTGGTTGGAGACATTTATGCAGGCAAAACCCTTAAACACATAAAATAAAAATAAATAAATCTCTGGTCTCTTCAAGTTGCTGTGGCTCAGAGACCGAGTTAGTGAAAACCAGTTTTCGTGGGAGCTTGGGGAACAAACAGACGTTTTTCAGCATGGGCAAAGGAGACCCCAACAAGCGGTGGGGCAAAATGTCCTCGTACTCCTTCTTCATGCAGACCTTCCAGAAAGAGCACAAGAAGCAGCACCCTGACTCCTTGATCAACTTCGCTGAGGTCTCGAAGAAAGACTCCCAGAGATGAAAGACCACATCTGCAAAGGAAAAGTCGACGTTTGGAAGATTTGGCCAAGAGCTACAAAGCTCATTGTGACAAGGATATGAAGAATTATGTTCCTCCCAAAGGTGGTAAGAAAGGAAAGAGGGAGGATCCTGATGCTCCAGAAAGACCACGGTCTGCCTTCTTCCTGTTTTGCTCTGAACATCGCCCAAAGATCAAAAGTAAACACCCGGGCCTGTCTATTAGAGATACTGCAAAGAAATTGGAAGAGAAGAGGTCTGAACTGTCTGCCGAAGACAAACTAAAGGACAAGCGTAAAAAGGAGATTGTGCCAAGGGCAAAAGTAAAGCAGGAAACTGCTTCCTGGTAGGCCAAGAGGCCCAAAGAAGAAAAATGAACCAGAAGAGGAAGGAGAGGAGGAGGAAGAGGAGAATAAACGGCTGTCCTACAATGTGTGGGGTATATGTGCTCAGGCAACTATTTCGCTAAGAACGTGAAATTCAAGTGCAGCCCAACATTAGCTCCAGTATAAAAACTGTACAGATTTTTGTATAGCTGATGAGACTCTTTGCCAAAAACAATACTACTTAAAAAAAAAAAAGGAGTTTGTAGCTTTTTCAGGGCTACAACATACAGTTAGATTTAAAACTTTTGATGTCCAGTATTCCTAAATATTTAATGGTTTCTTTAATTTCTTATGGTAGCACAGACTTCATAGGAAACTGTATTGCCAGTAAATTTCTTTTAGGATGTTGCATTTCTTTAACTGTAATAAAGCAATGTGTATTAAATATAATAAAATAAGTAAATCTCAAAAAGAGAAACAGAGACAGAGATGGTGTCTGGTGGCCAAGGTTAGACATCAGTACAGTGCATACTGGGTATTACAGAACATGGTAAGGCCTTCTTTCCATATCTGATTTTCCTTGAGAAGAAAACATGGGGGAAAGGAGATGTAGAAGAGTATACAAAGCTTCCACACAGTGGGGAAATGCGGACTTCCTTTTCCTGCTTAGTTCTGACTAAGGAATTCAAGGGTCACGGGCACTTCTTACCCTAGAGCTGTCCTGTCCAAAGTGGTAACCACAAGTTGGTGTGGTACTGAAAAGCCCAGCGCCCCTAATGGTAAAGGCACTAACCTCTCCTCGGTTTAACGTCAAGTACTCACTGTCCCATAGACCTCTCTGTTAAATGGTGACTACTCACTTTCCCAGAAATCCTTGTTGCCACGTAACATTTCATGAGCCAATCCAGTGCCTGGGTTCTGACCAATCAGAGAGATCCCCTGCTCCCTTTAAAAACCCTTGCAGGAAGCTTCTTAAGGTCACTTTCCTATTCTGACTTATAGGATACATGAGAGTTGACCCCAACGCATTGGTTAATAAACCTTTTGCTTTTGCATCGATCTCGAGGCCTGGTGATTCTCCAAGGGTCTCTTTCCGCTGGCCCCTTACAAAACAAGCATGTTTCAGCAAGAAGGTATACCGTATATCTTCTTGGGATTTTTTCATGCCAACTACATATTGAACTACTGTTTACAAATTGCAACAAATACATGTATTACTAAACATATTTTACCTAGCTTTAATGTGTATGCATATGCACGTATACACATTTGCAGCGTGTACGTGCGCGTGCACGCGCGTGTGTGTGTGTGTGTGTGTGTGTGTGTGTGTGTGTCGGTCAGAGACCAACATCAAATGTGTCTTCCTTACTTCCCACCTTGTTTTACTTAGGTTTTTTGAGACAGAGTTTTTCTGTATAGCCTTGGCTGCCCTGGAACTCACTCTGTAGACCAGGCTGGCTTCGAACTCACATGGATCCGCCTGCCTCTGCCTCCTGAGTGCTGAGATTAAAGGTGTGATTTTTGTTTGTTTGTTTGTTTGTTTGTTTGTTTTTGAGACAAGGTTTCTCACTGAAACTGAAGCTCAACAATTTGGCTAGACCCGCCAACAAGCCCCAGGGAGCCCCTGTCTACCCTCCCTGCACTGGGATTGCCTGCACACATAGCCATTCCCAATGACCATGTGCTAAGGATCGAACTCAGGCAAGGATGCTTGAGTTTATCCACCGAGCCATCCCCCCAGCCTCCTCTTTTCCATTTGAATGTGACTATTCAAAAACTTAAAATGACACCTGAGGGTTGCATCATGTTCCTGTTGGATAGTGTGAGCACAGCTCAACTAAAGCCATGAGTCAAAGTGCTACATATTAGTAGTACATAACGAAATTACCACTACCACCAAAAAAAAAAAAAATTTACTCTAGAGCCAATGAAGGCTTGAGAGATGAGTATCTAGGCCAGGGGTTCTCAACCTGGGGGTTGTGGCCCCTTTGGAGGTCTAACAACCCTTTCACAGGGTCACCTAAGACAATCTGCATATCAGCTATTTACATTATGATTCATAACAGTAGGAAAATTAAAGTTATGAAGTAGTAACAAAAATAATTTTATGGTTGGGGGGGTCACCACAACATAAGGAACTATATTAAAGGGTCACAGCGTCACAACTTCAATGAGTTGGAACTTTTTATTATTACACACAATAAGACTGAGGCCCAGAAATAAGTGACCAAGCGGTTATAAGTTATATCACGATATTCCTGGGAAATACTGAAAAGATGGATACCAAATCTCCAGGAAATCCTTCACATATCTATGCCTCAAAATGAAGTATTTTAGTGGACCCTAGCTACACAACAGCTGGGAAGACCAAGGACAAGCATTTGGGGTGTTTTCCTGCTGCCTGAAGAAACGGCTGGTCTGGAGCCAGCAGGCAACTCATGGTCCTGCAAAGGTCTGGATCTCAGGTCAACCAACTGGCAGACTGGGCCTTAATCTGGCCCTCAGACTTGTTTGGATTGGCTTTCGGTGTTGAACAAATTATTTGAATCATTTGCCAACGTTTAAACATTCGGAAATGGCAATAAAAACACAGATTTCTAGTTTGCCTTGAAAGCATAGATCCGGCTGCAAGGTCTATGTTTGTTTTCCTGCCTGGCTATGGTCTGCCAGACTGTTGTTGGCTGCTGCTGTCTGCTCTCTGTTGTCTGTAACATTTCCCTCCCCCACAGGGCATCTGCTGCTCTTCTCCCAGGTGCCTCCTGGAGCAGTGGACAACTGTAACCAACCTACTCTTACAATAGAGCTGAAAAAAAAAAATGTATTTTTCATATCTGCAGTCTCTACCAAAAAGCTTACTTAGCCATTGAGAAGCCTTGAATTTGATCCCCAGCACTGCATACACCCCAACGCTTAGGACGTGGAGACAGGAGTATCAGAAGTTCAAGGTCATCCTCAGCTGTATACCGAGCTGGAGGCCAGCCTGATGGTGCTTGACACCGTAGTTATCCAAAAGGAGGGAAGCTCAGCTGAGAAAATGCTGCCCTACGATTCAGCTGTAAGGTTTTTTCTTAATTAGTAATCGATAGGGGAGGGCCCAGCCCATTGTGGGTGCTGCCATGCCTGGGCTGGTGGTCCTGGGTTCTACAAGAGAGCAGGCTGAGCTAGCCAGGAAGCAGCACCCCTCCATGGCCTCTGCATCAGCTCCTGCCTCCAGGTTCGTGCCCTGTTTGAGTTCCTGACCTGGCCTCCTTCATTGATGAACTAAAATGGGAAAGTGTAAGCCGGATAAACACTTTCCTCCCCAGATTGCTTTTGGTCATGGTGTTTTATTGCAGCTATAGAAACCCTAAGTGAGACACTGATATACACAAGATACACTCTGGAGAGGGTGCTCAGTCCTTAAACTGCTTGCCTGTCAAGCCATAGTTTAATCCCCACCCTCACCTCCACCCCAACTCACTCCCACCGCCAAGAAAAGAAAGAAGGAAAAAGGAAGAAAGAGGGAGGGGGAGGGAGGAAGGCCATCGTGGTGTCGCAGTTGTAATTCCAGGGCTACAGAGTGGCCACAGGCCACCCTGGTGCTCAATGCCAGCTACCCTGGCCTATTTGATGAGTTCCAGGCCAGTAAGAGACCCTGTCCAAAAGAAAAAATAAAATTAAAAAAAAAAAGTGGCACCTATACACCAAAGTTTTACTTTCTAGGAGTAAAAACGAAAGGGGGGGGGGGTTCAGTCCTGCTGTTTCTCTGTTGGCTCACTGCAAGCAAGGACCAGATCTAAATGCTTCCTGCTGCATCCCATTAGCAAAGAGAAGGTCCCAGGAAACTGAGGCACGGATAAGCAGCCTTGCACTGATCACAAAGAGCAGCTTGGAGTGTGATCCCCCAGGGCCCCTGAGCTATGGGACTTCTTTAGGTTTTCTCACATCCCTTGTCCTGGTCTTCACGGTTTGTCTACACAGGGCCCAGGGTGCTTCTGTGGCAAGGACAATTAACACACCTCTCAGAGGCAAAACCCGCACAGCCAGTCACCCCAACCCCCACGAGTTTCCCCGAGTTTTTTTCAACACAGAAAGGAAAAGGACACAGTAAGTTAAACCAAGACTAGGAAACAGTCCAAAGAGTTAAAGCCTCTGGTGAATCATCTGCCTGGGATTTCTGCTACTGTCCCACTCTGACCATCTCCGCTGTCACCCCAGCTTCCAGGGCCCCTTCTCTGTCCCGGGTTGTGTAGATCCTGCCACAGTCAGGTGCTTCCACAAAATGCCTTTCCTATGGGGTCTCCCCCAAAGCCGAAGCCCCTCTACTCTCCCCCTGAAGGGCCTGGCAGCGGTGAGTAACCGCTCACAGCTCGGTGTGATGTGCACAGATGGCGGACACCGGCACCAGGGACCTGAGACCTCAGAGTGCGACAGGCCCGGTGCTCCCGGAGAGGCTGATTGCCTGAGCCCGATCCTGGGAGCACGAAGGGCCCGACTTGCTCACTCTGCGAGAATGAGGTTCTTGTGGAGCTAAAACATTTCGGAGAGCAATCTCCCCGAAAGCCTCGCAGCAGCCTTGTCCCCCGCAGGCCTCTGCGCTCCCGACGCGGGCTGCAGAGAGCACGGGCTACGCGAGTCGGGACCTGCTGTGCTTTCACCAGGTGCTCCGGGCCAGCCCGGCGTGGGTGCCGAGAGCAAGGGTGAAGGAACGCTTAGACAGACGCTCAGCGCCCTTCGCGGGACAAGGGCGACACCCAGTGGTGGCGGAGGGAACGCGCTGAGCTCGGGCGAGCGCTGCGCCTCTGGTCCTTTGGGGCAAACTCTTTCCAGGGATGGGCTGCTGCTCCTTCCAGGGGAGTCCCACTGTCCAGGCTTCCTGGGTGGCCCTGAAAACCCGGAAGGACTGTGTCTTAGTTACGGTTACTATTGCTCTGCTAAAACACCACGACCAAAGCAACTTGGCGGGGAAAGTGTTTATTTGTCTTATACTTCCATATCACTGTTCATCACTGAAGGAAGTCAGGACAGGAACTCAAATGGGGCAGAAACCTGGAGGCAGGGGCTGATGCGGAAGCCATGGAGGGGTGCTGCTTACTGGCTTGCTCCCCAGGGCTTGCTCAGTCTGCTTTCTTATAGAACACAGGACCACCAGCCCAGGGGTGGCACCACCCATGATGGGCGGGGCCCTCCCCCATCAATCACTAATTAAGAAAATGCCCTACAGCTGGATCTTAGGGAGGCAGTTTCTCAATTGAAGTTCCCTCCTTTAATATAACTCTAGTTTGTGTGTAAGACTAGCTAGCACAACTGACTCCTTGCCAACTTGACACACAAACACGGCACTTTTAAGCCACAACCCTTCCTTTCTTATTTGTCCCCAAGATCTCACATTAAAATCATAAATGACTTTAAAAGTCCCACAGTCTTTACATATTCAAAAACAGCCCATGTCTTTTAAAATCCAAAGTCTTTTAAAATTCAAAGTCTCTCAACTATGGGCTCCAGTACAATAAATAAATAAATAAATAAACCAAATACTTTCTTATTTCAAAAGGGAAGAACCAGGGCACAGTCACAATCAAAGCAAAGCAAAACCAAACCCCAACATAACTTACTATCCAATGTCTGGGCTCCATTCACAATATTTTGGACTCTTCCGAAGGGCTTGGGTCACTTCTCAGGCTCTACCCCTTGCAACACACACAACTTGTCTTCTAGGCTCTGGCTGGTTTCACTCCATTGCTGCTGCTGTCCTTGCTGGTCATCCCACGGTACAGGCATCTCCAAAACCGCTGTGGCCCCTTGCTACACCTGGGCTTCACATTCATCAATAGCCTCTCATAGGCTCTCTTGGTGCCACGCCTCAACTTCTCTCCATGACGCTTCAGTCCCGGGCCTTCAACTGCCATTGAGGCTACATCCTCACCAATGGCCTTTCCTGGTCTCTCACAGTGCCGAGCCTCCGCTGCTCCCCGTGACCCCTTCATGCCTTCAAGACCAGTAGAACCTGGGTGACTCTTACAGTACCAAGTTCAGCTGCCAGCACGAGACACAACTTTGGCTAGAACACAACTTCTGTGTGCAGACTCTGAGGAAACACTTCCCAGAAGATTTCACCTCGGTGATGCTGGTCTCTTCTCAGTCACTGCTCAGTTCTCAGCTCCAGTTGACCAGCATCTAGTAACCCAGCAAAGCAAAGGTTTTACTTTAGTAGTTCTGGTCTCTTATGAACCACAGCTGATTCTTCAGCCCCAGCTGACCAGAATGACAGAATCTTAACTCAAAATAGCAAACGGCCCTGATGAGTCTTTGCTTCCCTCTGAAACTTTACAAGCCAGGCCTCCATCTTCTGCACTGCTCTAGACTCTTAGCTTCCAGACTCGCACAGAACATCTCACTGAGCTCCCAACACGCGATAGCTTTTCTAGTCTAAAGTTTCAAAGTACTTCTACAATCCTCCCCAAAACAGCATGGTCAGGTCTATCAAAGCAGTACCCCACAATCCTGATGTCAACTTCTATGTAAGTTAGGGTTTTATTGCTGTGAAGAGACACCATGACCACAGCAACTCTTATGAAGGAAAACATGGAATTGTGGTTGGCTTACAGTTCAGAGGTTTAGTCCGCTACAGTCATGGCAGGAAACATGGCAGCACGCAGACAGCCATGGGTGCTGAAGAGGCAGCTGAGGGTTCTCTATCTGGATATGCAGCCCACTGCCAGTGACTCACTTCGTCGGAAAAGACCACACCCACTCCAGCAAGGCCACACCTACTCCAACGAGGCCACGCCTCCTAATAGTGCAACTCCCTGAGCCTGTGAGGGCAATTTTCATTCAAACCACCACAGACTGATACAGTCATGCACTGATTTCTAAGACCAGCCTGGAGTGGGATATTCCAGGGGTGTACATTTTTGAGGATCTGGGAATACCTGTCCCCTGATAACCTGATTCTCTGGATGAGTATCGCTCCTCCTGGCTCTTCTCCCTGGCCACCCCTGGGCAGCTGTGTGTGGAGAAGTATCTTCCAGACAATTGTGGCAACCTCTTCCTGGCCACCTGATGCAACGTTTGCCTCACACAAATCTGCCTGCCTGTGCCAAAGCTGGAGCTTCTGCATCCCCAGAACCCAGGCCACACTCCTCCTGCAAGTTCCTGAGTGGGCCCATCCCTTTCAAAGAGCAGATGACATCCCAAACACATTCTGATGCCAAACCTAAGAAAGCATTACTGTGTTTCATTTTTAAAAAGAGAAAAGTTTTAAGAATTGTCCAAGATCCAACAATGAGTCAGGAAGCCATGAACTAGTCATCTGACCTGTGTCTGACCCTCCAACCAGCCCAAGTACACAGGCAATTACTGATCTGTGGGAAAGTCACATGCTATAGTAGTGGGGATGTCAGTGTCAGCATGCCCCACCCCTGTTACCCTGTTACCCCCACCTCCATCCCACTCCATCATTGTGTCCCCATCATTTGACCCTGGACCCCCCTTTTCTGAGAAGTCCTCTTGATTGGTCCTCAGTTGTACCAACAAGGAAAGTCCTGTCCTAACTTTGCCCTGGATGTTTAAAAAACATGCCCTGGACCCATGTCATAAGTTCTCCAGCCTGACCTGCTCAGCTGGAGGCCCTGCACCCCACTGTAGTGTTCCTTAATCTGGCTATCTTCTGGTCCTCCTGTGCAGCCAGCAACTCCCTCAGCCAAGTCACCGGAAGTCCCCGGCACTGGATCAGACTGGTCACAGACTGGCTGAGGAATGAATGAACACACGAACACTGAACTAACCGCCTGTGGTGTCACAACACAGCATCACAACCCAGACAGCATGAATACACGCTCTCACACTGTACAGGTAAGAGGTTCAAATCAAGGTGTGGACACCCAAGAGGGGGTGCCCTCCTTGCCTCTGGTGCTGGGGTTAGTCCCTGGTGATCCTGGGCTTGGAACTGTCTCCACTCACATCTCTGTCTCCATATTTAACAGTCTTCTTGTGAGTCTGTCTTTCTCCTTTTCCTGTTAGGAACACTAATGATATGGACCTCATCTTCCCACATTTCATCTGCAAAGACTCTATTACTGGCCAGTGTCACATTCACGGGTACCAGGGGATAAGACACTAACTCGTCCTCTGTGGGGACAAAACTGAACTCATAACAGCTACAAAGGGCAACTGGTTTGTGAGCAGGGCTCAGACGGTCACGGGAAAGGGCGTCAGTTTTACGGGTGTTGATGCTTTACTTGCGCAGAGATAGGCTTGCTTCTCCCATGACTCCCTCTCCTTTTTACTGGTCCATTGGTGATGCTTTGTGGTCACAGTAATGACCGTGTTTACTCCAGGCTTAAGTGCCTGTGTTTCTCCCTCTCATATTAGGTGTAAAATGGAATATTAACTTAGAATATGTCCTCTCCCTCTTGGGCACTAGTGAGGCCATTAATGTCCAAATAAGTCAGGCCGACCTTGTCTTTCTGTTGAAGCTCACACTCCACCGCTCTGTCTGTTCTTTAAGACTCATCAGAGTGAGCCCCAGCTCCTGCTTCTGGCTGCTCCTAACTGCATTCTCAAACTCCTGGTGCCTCATGCACAACCCCCCTCCCTGTCATGCACTCCCCTGGTGTACCCCTGAAGTTAACCAAGTTAATCAAGCTTGTTGCCCGTGTCGTTTGTTCAGTGGCTCCTAAAGTTGTATTAAATTCTAGGTACTCCTTGTTAAAATTGAAAAGAAAGAAATTAATCTTACTCTGTGAATGTGTGGGGAAAGCTTACCCATTTCATCCACTCTTTTATTAAACATGAAAATACAAGGAAGATACAGTTGTTAGGAGATGACGCTTGTTGCTGTGGAAACATTAATTTTCTCATTCCCAGAAATAGCTGAAATTCGGGATAAGAGAGCATAGTGTAGGGGCGGATACAACCAAAGCACATATGTTGTATGTATGAAATTGTAAAGAAGGAAATGTGAAACTTCCCACGACCTAGAAGAGATTGACTTCTCTACTGTCATGATATTTAGATTCTGAACAAATATAAAGCTGTTCAGAGTATGACATTGATAAAGTAAGGTGATCTCAAGGTGTTTCTGGGAGCCTGCAGTGTCAGGAAATGCGTCTTAACACTGCGAGTTTCAGTTTAGACTTGAAGGACACAGGAGATAGCCCAGAGAAGAGCGAAAGTGTAGGGCATTCCCAGCTGTGGACCTAAGAGGAGCATGGGTTCCAAGGGCAGCTGAAGGTTGACAAGATGAGAATGAGCCAGGAAAAGACAAACAGCCAGTGGAGGAGAAAAATCAAGGAGTATGAAGAGCTTGCACAAAGAGGAATGAGCAACCACGTCAGAGGCCTGTGGGAAATCTGATGACAGTACAGTGATCACTCGAATGTAGTGGAATATTTAAACTTATTCTCAAATACTACAAAGCTACATGCACTTCTGTGCAGTAGTAACAGCTGCTGTGTTTGACAGCTGGTGCCACTGCCAGAAGGTCACCTTCCTTAGCTGTTGGCACCAGCCTTTTGGGTGTGGATGGCTGCTGCCTCTTTGAATGAAGAAAGAACCTAGTTTGGAGCACCAGCATTGTCTCCTCGATGGCCCATGAATGGAGCCATTGTTGTTCAGATTGGATTCTGCCCACTGAGATCTTTGTGTTGCAAGGACCCAATCTAATGCTAATGGAGGAATTTCCCCGTCTCCTCCCTCGGCCTAAGCACCAGTCAAAGAACAGTCAGCCTGCTGAAGCTGGGGGTTGGTGCAATGTGGAAGTGCTATTCATTCAGCGATAAGGCCTTTGTATCAGTGGGCGGTGGTGCTTTTCCTCAATAAAATACCCAGATGCCACATGCTCTGGGTCAGTCCATGAGAGAGGCTCGGCATTCTGCAATGCTTACACAAGGTGATTGTCTCCTGTTTCCTGAATGAACCCATCCGAGATATTAACATTTCCACCTACAGCTGAATCTGACAGAACATGGGTTATTGCTGACTAACAGTGGTCAGCAGTGGTGTGGGAAAAAAAGACTGAAAAGGACAGGAAACAGGAAAAGCAACATAGTAAAAAGTTTTAAAAAGTGTTCTCCAAAAGGGAGCTTAGCTGAGCGGGTGCAAATCTCCTGAAGGGCGGGGTTGTCCTCAAGAGGGGCACTGGTTCCAGAGTGTGTACCTGGGCGCCAGCTTTCATAGAAACTGGACAAATCATTTCTTGTGACGGAAGAGCAACAAGTGCACAGAGGATCGTGCGGACCTGGACTGGAGGCTGGCAGTTTGAAGATGTATGAACGTTGTGACATAGTCTCACTTGGGGAGTAGGGAATGCGCATATATTATCTATCTATAGATGTGCACGCACATACACACACACGCTCAAGTGTGATAATAACCTGTAAGCATGGATCCAAACTTAATTAATAACACAAAATATATGCTTGCCCCTGGTTGGATCTGGGCAGGACATATCCAGGTAGGAGGCGGGGAATTCACATAGGCAGGAGATGTCCAGGTAGGAAATACATCAACATGTGTGCTCACCCCTGATTGGACCTGATGAAAACACATAGCCTCATGGGATCTGCCTTTAATAAGGCTACAGCTCGGGATCATCATCATGGAGTAGCCCTCACGTGGTCCTGGGCATCATGGAGGGATCTCAAAGGGGGACCTCCATGTGGTCCTGGCCAGCTTCCACCATTACTGGCCAATATTAAAAGCTTGCTGAAAATACAATGAAACTTTGTGGCAATATTTTATTTTATTTTATTTTTCTCTACCAGTTTGGGAATCACGAACCATTTGAATACACAGCACTGTGGTCATGTGGCATTGGACCAGCCCGAAATTCATCTGTTTTGTCAAGGCTTGTTCAACTGCCTATGTGGAATAAGAGAGAGTGAGATAGTCAGTTTTGTTTGGGGATGGGGAGTGCAGAGGAAAGAGAAAGAGAGAGAGAGAGAGAGAAAGAGAGAGAAAGGAAGGGAGGGAGGGAGGGAAAGAAAAGAGAGGAAGGAAGAGAGAGAAAAGAATAAGAGGGAGGGAGAAAGGAAGGAAGGGAAGAAAGAAAGAAAACAAGAGGGGAAGAGGGAAAGAGTTACATTTAAAATATATAAAATGAGTATCAGTTAAATGAGGAAAAATGAACGAGGCGGTGAATAATGAACAGAGGATGTGTGGAGTGCTTCGTGAAATCAAAACACAGGCGGCCTGAGAATGAGAGCGAAACATGGGCATTAAAGTTGAAGGGTCACACACAGAAATCTGGATACCGGTGACAGGATGAAGATACACCAGTAGGGCTGGGTTACTGTTACATGGTGGGGGAAGGAAACTGAAGATTAGGAGGGGTCGAGGAATGGCATGGCCAGGATACAGGATGAGTTTTTGTGCTATATCATTAATGTTTGTATGGAGGGACACTGAGATGGTTCAGCAGGAAGAGGTGCGTGTCGTCAGGACTGACACCTCAGCTCAATCCCTGGGACCCATACGGTGGACAACTGACTCCTAAAATTGTCCTCCAACCTCCACACACAAGCTGTGTCACACACACACACACCACACATACACACCACACACATACACACACCACACACACACACCACACACACACACACCACACACCACACACACACACCGCACACACCGCACACACCACACACCACACACACACCACATACACACACACACACCCACACATACACCACACACACACCACACACACACATACACACACACACACATCACACACACACACAAATCACACACCACACACAAACCACATACACACACACACCCCACACATACACCACACATACACACATACACCACACATACACACACACACCACACACACACACACACACACACACCACACACACCACACACATACCACATACACATATCACACACACACCACACACACCACACACCACACACACACCACATACACACATACACCACATACACACATACACACCACACACACACATCACATACCACACACACACACACACACACACACGCGCGCGCGCGTATGTTAAATATCTTTTGACTTGGATGAACCTTCTCTGTCTTCCGTTCCTCATTTGATGAAGGGTTAGCTTTCTTTTGCTCAATTACTTCTGTACCTTTGTCAAAGTTGTGCATATCTGAGTGGATCTGTCTCTGGTGTGTCAGAAAAACCCCTCTTACCTTGTGCATTTCAATTGGGACTTGAAAGACACAGCTCATCCAGAGATGATTAGAGGCGTAGGGCATTCCCAGCTGTGGATCTAATATAAGCGTGTTAGGGGAGCTGGGACAAAGTCAGCTTGACTTGTTTTGACATTAAGTTGTTCTCAATAATACCCAAGCGGGAGAGGCCATTGATCTATGGATCTACCCCACCAATGCCATTCATTGGCTGCTGTAGCTCTCTACACTCTTGAAATCGTAGAGTGATAAGGCCAGCTTACCAGATCAGACGGTTCTGGATCGCGAGTAGTCTGAATAAACGGGAACACACACACACTGTATCTTGAGTTCACAGGGGCTGAACTGCCCAAGTAGTTTACTGTCCAATTCTTATACCCTCTCCCACCAGAGACATACGTGAGGTTACCAGGGCAACGCTCACAAGGGGCAAAACCAGGTGTGCTTGCAAGCACGGGGTTAAAATCACGAGGTAGAAGGCATAGGTTTGATCACAAGGTTACAGATCACAAGGGAAAAAGGCATATGTGTAATCACTAGGTTACAATCAGTAAGGTGAATCAAAATATATACAAAACATTATTGTTCTTTCTCTGGCCATAAAGCCAACCTCTTATTTTATGAGATTAAGGTCTCTTTAAGTAATTTTTGACTTCCTCAAAACGAACTGCCTCTGGGCTAGTCTTTTTACAACTTAGCCTTGCTTAGCAGCTGTCCCAAATGTGAATTACTTGAAGACACACAGCAGAGCTTAAGCTCAAGATCGGGGGGCTCTCCACAATAGAGACTGATATCTGTCGCTTCATTCCTTCTCCAAAATTGCATCAGCTATTCTGGTTTGTCTTCACAAATCAATTTTAGTATGATCTTATCTACATATGAAAAATTGTTGAGATCTTGGTAGAAACTGTATTAAGTTGGTAAACTTTAATAACTTATGGAGAAGTATCATCTTTACTATTACTGCTCCAACATCAACAAAGGTCCATTTATGAGATCTTCAATTTCTCAGCACTGTGTAGCTTTCAGCATGCAAGTCCTGTTGCCTTTATACCCAAGCATGAAATGATAAGTGATGCTATATTTTTAGTTCATGTGCATATGTTTATTGCCAACAACAAAACAATTTTAGTAGACGGAGAGTTTGTATGCAGTGACTTTTACTAGACTTGTTTATTCTAGGAGTTTTAGAAAACACATCCCTTGGGCTGGCAAGATGGCTCTGCTGGTAAAGGCACTTGCCAACAAGGCTGATGACCTCAGTTTGATCGGAGAACCAACACTTTAAAAGACGAGAACAGATTTTGAAAGTTGTTCCAACCCCCACATATACCTTGTGGCACCCTTGCACGAACACACAAAATTTTAAAGATCTTTGAAAACAAGAAGATTTAACAACTGCGGACCTGATTTTCGTAATGGCTATATGCCTGTTTAAATTTCTTTCATATTGGATGAATTGTAGTGACACCCTCCTCATACCCTGCCCCGCCCCCGCCAATAAATCTGTTTCCTTTAGACTCTCAAACTTAGAAGGATGTTTGCAGTGGTGTCTGCAGTCTGTCTGTGCAGACATTTCATTTCATCCCCCAAAGTAGTCGTTTCTATATTTCCCCATTATCATTCTTGCTAGCTACTGGATTGTCATTCGCTAAGAACATCTCACTGTCTCCCATCGTTTCAATTTTCCTAGCATGAGCATCCATGTTTAGTTACTTCTTTCCGGTGGCTTTTGGTTTATTTTGCTAATGTAAACGCTGGAAGTGGGAGCATACTGCGTTGACTTCAAGTTTTTAACTTAGTACTACAAATTTCCCTCCAAGGAGCCCCAGGAGCTAAATGCTCGGCCGGAGCCGGTGGTACTGTTTAGGGGAGCTGTGGGAACTTTAGAAAGTGTGCGCTAGCTAGTGGCAACAGGTCACTGAAGACAAACTGGTCCTTAAGTGTACGGTCCCTGGACCTTCCTGTCAATCATGAGTTAAACAGCTCGCCTATCCTGCATTGACTGCTGTGACTTTTCTGCCTCACAGCCTTAGGAAGGTGGAGCTAGCTGACCATGAATGATCTCTAAAACAATGAGTCAGAAGTCTCCTCTCCTTCCGGTTATCAGGGATTTTTGTCAACCAGGCGGTCGAGGAAGCTAAGTAATATAACACCGTTGTGCTAGCTAGGTTTATGTCAACTTGACACAAACTATAATTACCTGAGAGGAAAAGTCAGTTGAGGAAATGTCACTATAAGATGGGGCAGTAGGCAAGCCTGTAGGCATTTTCTTAATTAGTGATTGATGGGAGAGAGATGTGGGAGGGGCTGAAAAGTCCAGCGCCCCTAGTGGTAAAGGCACTAACCTCCATTTAATGTAAGTACTCATTATAAGTACTCACTATCCCATAAACCTCTCTGTTTTCCCAGAACTCCTTGTTGCCAACAAGCCAATCCAGTGCCTGAGTTCTGACCAGTCCGAGAGATTCCCTGCTCCCTTTTAAGTCTAGCTGGAAGATCCTCCGGGTCATTTTCTCCTATTCTGACTTACAGGGTACATGAGAGATGACCCTGATGCATTGGATAATAAAAGCCTCATGTTTTTTACATTGATCTGGAGTCTTGGTTCCTTGAGGTCACCCCTCGCCCTGAGATCCAGGGAGGGCAGAAGCCCAGCCTGTCCTTTCAGGGCCATCCCGGAGATGGTGGTTCTGGGGTCTATACTCTTATAGCTCAGCTCTCTAGCAGGCTGAGCAAGCCATGGTGAGCAAGCCAGTGAGCAGCACCCTTCCATGGCCTCTGTGTGTGCTCCTGCCTCCAGGTTCCTGGCCTGTTTGAGTTTCTGCGACTGTGATGTGGAAGTGTAAGCCAAATAAACCCTTTCCTCCCCAACTTGCTTTTTGGTCATGGTGTTTTCATCACAGCAATAGAAACTCTAAGATAATTGTTTAACCAGACCCCACAGCCGCCAGTGTATTTTTCATTTCCATTCTAATTTAGCTTAGGTTTTGTTCTCTATCCCAAGTTATTTAGAGCTGTGTTGCTTCAAGTATCTGGACAACTTTCTGTATCTGTTATTCCTACTTTGGTTACAGTGTGTTCAGAGAACAACTTACATGCAATCAATTCTTTAAAATGTGTTTTTATAACCCGTATCATGCATCATGGTACATGTTGTGTTACTGCTGGAAAAGCATATGCATTTCCGTAATATTTTAATAGATTTTTGTACTGTATATAGATTTTTAAAAGCAGTAATCAAATGTGTGTCAAATGTGTGTGCAACTTTGAATACTGACAAATTTGTTCTTTTTAAAAAAACTTCATATGCTGGGCTGGAGAGATGGCTCTGCAGTTAAGAGCACTGGCTGCTCTTCCAGAAGATCCAGAATTCCCAGCACCCACATGGCAGCTCACAACTGTCCGCAACTCCAGTTTCAGGAGATCCGACACCCTCAAACAGACACACATGCAGGCAAAAAAAAAAAAAAGCACATAAAGCAAAAATAGTTTTCAAAAGTTCATTTTTAAATTGCAGAACAGGATCAAGCTATGTAGCACAGCTTAGCTTCAAACTCAGGATCCTGAGTCAGAAACCTAAACGCTGGGATTAAAAGTGTGCATCACTGTGTCTTAGATCCTGCTACTTTTTGCTGTTGACATTTCTAGGTTAGCATACAAAGTAATGATTCCAGCAAGGCACCTTCATGCGTATAGTATACTTTGTTCTCGCTCACTCCTCTGCCCTCCCAGCCCCTCCCCTCCCTCAGCTAAGCCCCTCTCCTTCTGTTACATATACCCTATTTCTCACCCCCTTAAGATCTTTTCCTTTCCCCCCTTTCTAGTTTCATTATCTACAAATGTACACATATAAAAGCACATTTATAAAATTTTAAGTGTATTTTCTGCAGAAAATATGCTTTTGTCTAAGTCACTTATACTAATTGCAGGTTGCACCTATTTCCTTGCAAACCTCCTGATTTTGTTTTTATGGCTGCACTGAATTCCAGTGTCTCTGTGGCACGTTTTCTTTACCCATTCACCTGTTGACGTGCAAATGTATCTGGAATGTTGAACTACAGTCCTACAGGCACATATCCCAGTGCTGTGACTGAGTCACAATGGAGTTCTAGTTTCGGTCTGGGTGACTGAGTTCCAGAGAAGCTGTGCAAATTCCCACTCCCACCAGCAGTTTCCCACAACCTTGCCAGCATTTGCCAGCATTTGGCTTTTTTTTTTTTTTTTTTAAATAGTAGCTGCTCTGGAAACTGAAAGTAATTTCTATTTTCCCCTGATAGCTAAGAATGTAAAATACTGTCCCGAGTAATTGTTAACTGTTTGTATTTCTTCCTTTGAAACTGTGTATTGAGTTAGCCGGCTTTTGATCCAAAAATTTGGGGGTTTTTGGTGTTCAATTTTTGCAGTTCTTTATACTTCTTGGCTGTCAATTCCCTGTCTGATGTACAGTAGGCAAACATTTTATTTTTCTCATCCTGTAGGCTATCTCTTCCTTCTGGTGATTGTCGTACAAAATCTTAATTTCACATACTCCCATTTGTCAACTCTTAGTACTGCTCTGTGCTACTGGAGTCCTGCTCAGAAAAGCCTTATGTCTGCCTCTTCAAGGGTTTTAGGGTTTCCTCTAACCATTTCAAAGTTCTAAATCTTCTATTACGGTCTATGATGCATTCTGAATTCATTTTCAAGGTGAGAGATGTGGATCTAGTCCCATTCTCCTAAATACGGAAAAAGAATTTTCCTAGCAAGATTTGTTTAAAAGGCTTTTCGATAACGTGTATTTTTGACAGCTTTGCCAAAAATTCTGTGGACAAAACCATGTAGGTGTATTTCTGGGTCTTCTGTCCTACTCTACTGGTTTGCAAATCTATTTTGTGCTAGTACATGTTGTTTTGTCACTATGGCTCTATAATGTGATTTGAGATTGGATATTATAATACCTCTGGTATTGTTCTTTCTGCTAAGGAACGCTTCCACAATTTGGGACATTTTGTGTTTTTGTATGAATTTTAGGATTGTTTCTTGTAACTCTGTGAAGAATGTAAGTGGAATTTTGAAGGGGACTGAAATGAACCTGTAGATTGGTTTGTGTAATATGGCCACTTTCTTTCATTTTAATTAAAATAGTTATTATCTCTTCACCTCTCCTCCCTCCAACCCCTCCCATGCCTTCCATGCTCCCTTAAATTCAGTCTCCTAGTTATACATAGTTAACACCTATATGAACACACACACACTCACTCTGCTGAGTCTTACTTGTGTGTGTTTTCAAGGCTAACCACTTGATATTGGGTAACCAATTAGGGGGCTCATCCTGGGAAAGTCTCCTTTGTTCAGCAGATCCTAATTGCCTGTAGCTCTTCATCTAGGGGTGGGGCCCCATGAGATTGGCCCCATTCACATTGACATGTCAGCTGGTGTACATGTCTTGTTTAGGCAACCATATTGTTGAGATGTCACCAGTGTGGCTTCCCTGTGGTATCTAGAAAATAATCGTTACAGCAGACTTGCTGGTCCTGGAGCTCTTTCTGCTCTATCTTCCATGCTCCCCTTGTCTTAGGCAAAGGGATTGTGTTGCAGATATATCAGTTGAGGCTGGGCACCCGTCAGTTCTCTGAATTTTGACTAGTTAAGGCTTTCTGTAATGATCTTCTGCAAAAGAAGCTTCTTTAACAGAGTGAGGGCTACACTTAGAGTGGGTGTAACTATGCAGATGGTGGTAGTCATAGGACCCACGACCTCAGGAGCCACACAGGGAGCTGGCTGGATTCATAGCACCAGGCATGATCTCCCTCCTGTTGAGGAGACCCTCGGTCCAATTAGACAGCTGTTGGCTATTGCCAAGAGGAAGTGCCACTACTGCACCTGAAGTGGGACTTGCCATTTTCATAGTATGTACTCCTCCTATCCTAAGCACAGGGGATCTTCCATCTTCTAATAGCTCCCATTTTTCCCTCTGGTGTCACGAAGTTTTTGTGGCGGAGGTCTTTCACTTCTTGGTCAGGTTTATGCCTCAGTTATTTAGGATTTTTGAGGCTACTGTAAATATTACCCACCCCCCACTGCAGGATTCTTTCAGTGAATTCACTGCCAGTATGTAGGAAAGCTGCTTTTTTTTTTTTTTTTAATCCCACTACTCTGCAAGTGTTTGAAGTTAGCTCTTTTAAGTACAGGGCCATGCCATCTGCGAGTAGGTAGAATTTGGTTTCTTCCTCCCCTATTTGTCCTCTTTCTTTCGTACTTTAAAACTCTAAAACCCCAGGCACTATACAGTAAAAGAATCTTGCTGGGCGTGGTAGCTCATGCCTTTAATCCCAGCAGTCAGAAAGCAGAAGCAAGCAGATCTCTGAGTTCGGGGCTAGCCTAGGCTACACAGAACAGCCAGAGCTATGGAGAGAGACCCTGACACAAATCAATCAATTCTGGACTCTAGGGAAGCGCTGTTGTTTCGTACTTGATAGGAGGCTGGCTGGCTACAGCACTGTCATATACACAGCACTTGTTACGCTGCTTCCTCAGGAATAAACCCTAGTTTCTTCAGGACACTGTGTGTGCGAGTGCTCTGCCTGCGTCTACGTGTACGGCGTGCATGCCTGGTATCTGTGAAGTCCAGAAGAGGGCACCAAATCCTCTAGAACTGGAGATGGTCATGTGGTTTATGTCCTTAGGTTGGTCTTGAGCCAACCACAGACCCTTTTTGGGTTTTGGTACATCTGTGTGCACATGCTTGTGTACATGCATGTGTGGATGCACGTGTGGGGTAAGAACAAAGGTCTACCTCAGGTGTTCCTTTGGTGCTATACACCTTGTTATTTGAGACATGGGTTTCTTACCGGCCCAGAGCTTGCCAAGTAGGCAGGCTGGCTGGCCAGTGAGCTCCAGGGTCCAGCCTGTGTCTACCTTCCAACCCTGGGATCATAAGCATGTGCCACCATGCCAAGCTTTTTCATGTGGATTCTGGAAACTGAACTCAGGTCTTCATGTTTGCATAGCAAGCACTTTATTGATTGAGCTACATCCCAGCCCTTAATGTTGTGGAGACCCCCTCATCCTTGGGCCTAAATTCTACTGTGTGCTTTATGCTATATGCTTATTTATCAGTTGAGAAATCTGGCTGAGCAAGGTTGGGTCGTAAAACAAGACCTGCCTAGAGCCAGCTTGTTTCAAGAAAGTCAAAGATTGCTTTAAGAGACATTCCTTCTTAGTCTCACAAAGCAGGATGATTGTTTTGTGGCTAATTACAGAACAATATGTTTTGCATATATATTGTTTAGCCCTGATTGATCGTAACCACGTGACCATACCTATGCCTTCTATCTTGTGATCATTAACCTCGTGCTTGCATGCACACCTGATTCGCCCCTTGTGATCACTGCCTTGGAAACTGCATGTACACCTCTGATGAAGCGGGTAAAAGAAACCAAGAATAAAGCTTTCGTTCAGTTTGGTTCCTGACTGAACTGAGAGACGCAGTGTTTCTGTTTTGGATTCAGATTCACACCGTATCCAAATTACCGTCCGAATTGATAAGCAGGCCTTATCATAATGTGCTCCTGAATTCAATTACAAGAATTTTATCTTGCACCAATGTTCATCATCAAAAAAAGAAAGAAAAAAAATCAATCTATCGTTTATTTTTGTTACCCTTATCTTATTTGGGTATCAAGTTGATGCTAGCCTTGAAGAATTTCAAAATGGATTTTCCTTAAGCTGACCATGGTGGCACATGCCTATAATCCTGGGACTTAAGAGACAGACCCAAGAAGACTGCTACAAGTTCAAGGTTAGCCTGCTCTATATAGTGGGACACAGGACAGTCAGGGCCAGGGAAACCTCCTTTCAAAAACAGAATACAAAAAGGAAACAAAAGAACTTGACACAGTAACTGTACATGGAAAGTACAGTATGACTTGTCTGTCACGCATACATACTTAATGAAAAAACAGGGTCACCGGCAACACTATCATACCAGACCTTATCATTTTTGTTTCTGTTATGAACATTCAAAATCCTAATAGTTGCTTTTATTTGTTAAGTTTTTCAAGACAGGGTTTCTCAGTTGTAACTCTGGCTGTCCTGGAACTCACAGAGATGTGCCTCACTCTGCCTCCCAAGTGCTGGGGTAAAGGCATGGCCACCACCACCCAGCCTAATAGCGACTTTTACATATCCAACTTTTTCTAAGTAGTTCTACTAGGTCACTAGAAGCTAACCCTTTTATCCACCTACATCCCTATGACTTCAATTTTCTTCATTCCCAGACAAGTGCACATTTTGTTGTTGCACGTTACAGTAGCTAGTTTTTCACTGATGCGACACAAAGCTAGAGTCGTCTGAGAAGAAGAAACCACAGCAGTAAGGTGAAATACCTTTTCTTCTTCAGGGTGCTCTTGGTCAGTTTTTATCATAACAGTAGAGAGCTGAGACATGTGTGACTTTCCCTACAAATCAATCGGATCCTGTCAGCTGCAGGTGGTGCTAAGTTCTCTGGAGTCTTTAAACTAAAGGGTTGCTCAAGTTCTCTGGAGTCTTTAAACTAAAGGCTAAGTCTCTCAGCACCTTTTGCTTCATGTATTTTACAGGTCAATTGTTTGGTGCCTACTGCCTAGGATTCCTGCTTCCTTAATGGACTGCCTCCAGCCCACTGTGAGATGCACATGCTGGTAATCCTAGGATACAAGAGGCTGACACAGGAGGATCATGAGTTCAAAACCCAGCCAAAATTATGCAGTGAGATCTTCTCTCAAAAAAAAAGAAGGGGGGAAGAACGACAAAAAAGATGAAAATATGCAACTTCCCTTTTGCCTGAAATATGTTCCATGAAATATTTTTTTTTCCTCAGTAAGAATGACTACCCTCACGGTCTTGCTTAAAATACTGCAGACCTGAAGTTAGCAGACAAGAGAGAACAAGTCTTTCGCCTGATGAGCATCTCTAAAACTCACATTAAAATGAGAAAAACTGATGTGGTCATAGAAGCCATTACCACAGAAACACTTACCTGACTGAACACGCAGCCTGAGAGGGCAAGAGCTTTCTTCCACCTTTCTGTGGCAATGGTGGTGTCTCCACTCCATGCCTCTCCTTCACACACCCTGGTGCTCAGCCTCTGTCAGCACTCAGTTTTCCAATCACTATCATCCCACCCTCCTTTAGAGAGACAAGACTGAAGACCGTTATTCCAGTGTTATCTCTGGGATGTCATTATTTCCCATCTCAAAAGTCACAAAGAAAGTGTCATCCTCAACTATGAAGATTCTTTAAGCAATCAGGAACTCTTCCCAGACCCGAGACATCCAGGAGCTTAAGAAAAAGAATGAGCACATAATGATTTAGTTGGCTTTCTCTTTTAATCAAAAACATACTTTGTTACAGAGTTCTCAAGAAAGGTTCAACTATTTTTTTTTTTTTAAAGCCACAGACTTCAACCAGGCAAATGTATATAGAAAGGAAGTTAACTGGCGCTTCAGCTGACCAGGTTTTCCTAAAAGCACAAGCTGAGTGACTCCGGAGGAGACAGAGTTGGAGGTATTACCACCAAATCTGTCCCCAACACCCCAGTCACTTCGTCCACACTGGACTCTGCAGCACCCCGGTTTTCATCACGTATAGGCAGTCATGCTTCTCTTAAGTCACATGTCCGATGCATTGAACAAAACCCCTCCATTTGGAGGGAGTTTGCCAACCCCACATTTATCCTTTTAACCAACCCAAGCCCGTGAGTCCTTCTACCATGGCAAGCAGCCTTACCAAGGGCAGCTGGTTTCACCCCTTCTTCACCAGCTACCGTGGAGCTGGCCTCTACCAGGACTCCCCAACCTCCCCCCCACCCCAACCCACCCCCTAGAAAGGTTCCCAGGTCCTTAAAAATAACAAACTCAGTTATTATACTCATCCAAGCAGGCTGGAAGAGAACTCTCTGAAAGGAATGATCCAGCCAAAAGTTGTCTAATCAAAATGGATATAAAAGAGGCAAAAATAAAGTGAATAATCATTCACTGATACTGTTTTCTCATAACATCAATTAAAATATTGATATAATTCTGAAGAACTTCCTGTTTTGAGTGTAGAAGAGTTAGCAACTAAAGCCCCAAAGAAAGGACCTCTAATATTACTAGGCATTAACAAGAGGACTTCAATCCATTGCCAGCACTTAGGACAGTATCACACACACGCCAACTTGAAAGTCAGAATGTCATGACTCAGAGAAGCCTTTAGAAAGGCTTTGAACATAGACGGTGGTCAAATGAAACGAAGCCTTCCCCCCGCCCCAGGTGATCATGCTTTGTATTGTACTTACTGCAGCCCCTAAGGTGGTGCTGGGCCTTTGGTTAAAAGTAAGTCATAAGGACCTATGTAACTACTTGTCCACAGAAGAACAAATAATGAAAGACCAAGCCTAGTCTCACTGAGTAACAAAGAAACAAGAAGCCCCTCCTCAGACAGCAGAGCAAAAGGAGAGAGAGCAGATCCCAAACTGTTGCAAGGGGGACAAGGTCACTTAGAAGTCAGAGCTGGCAGAACTCGGCCAACCCTCCATTTTACAGATGAGACGACGGAGGCCCAGAGAAGGGAAATGACTTGCCAAGGACACGTTAGGAACCGGAAGTGCTACTGTCTGAGTCCAGAGCCATGACGTTTAGGTTGAACAAGAACACGGACTCTGGACCTACTGAAGAAGTATCTTAAGCAAACTGTGTGAAAAGTATGCACATCAACACAGAGAAATGATTGTCTTCACCAAAATTCTCCTCAGTCCTTCCCATATTAAAAAAAGGAATAAAAAGCTTCGTTCATTCATTTAAGTTTGATACTAAAAATCCCTGAAAACATCAGACATTACATTAGCTACTCCTTGGGGCATGATATCAGACCCTCAATTCTCATAAAGGCACCTATAGGTCAGAAGTATCTATAGAGGAGGAAGGCCAGAGAGCAGGGTTAGGAGAACAAAAACACGAAGATGTTTTCTAAGGAGTGCGTGTGGTTTCCCGGTGCCTCTAGCAAACGCTATAGCTTTTTCAAGTGAAAACTAAGTTTTTCAGAACAACACTGGGGGTGGGGGTGCTATGGGGCTATGAACATGACTTAATTCTCCCCACATCAGCCATATGGAACTAATCAAGAATGATGAAGCAATGGAAGCAATGAAATCAATGCCAAATAGCAATGCACCAAAGTCCTTTCCAACCACCTACAAGAAAGTATCCTGGGTAAATGCTAATAATTTCACTCACCTGAATCCCTTACCTAAGCAGTTAGAAACAATGAACCAGAAAACAAAAGAAAATACCAAAGAGAGGCACGCTAAGAAACCACTCAAGGAGTGGCAGCTGTCAGAAAGGAAGATCAGGACAGGAGTCAAGACTAGAACATCAAAACCACAGCAGGTCTTGGGCATTTAAGAAAGGCTACATAGTGCTGTCTGTCTCAGAAGTCCCAGAGGTCCACACAAGACAGCAGAAGAAAACAAAAGGTATGCCCAGTATATTCAGTTGTGTGTGTTTAATAGCTTCTACCAAAAATGGCTAATTTTTTAAAAAAAGTTTTACTGCTTGATAAGGCAAGATGATGAAAAATTTCATTCTTCAGTAACCCAGATCCACCACCTGGCTGCGCTGGGACAGATGCCAGGTTGGAGGCTCTGCCAAGGATGCTGCAATGAATAAGGCCACAGGCTTCTCACACACTTCTTAGAGTATCACAAGGGAAGACATCACTTGGTTATTAGAAGGGAAAACTGGAGAGGCTGAGCAGGAGTCTCACGGTCTTTTCTTTATGATCATGCAAAGGAGGGTTTAAGGGGCTATTTACAGACCACTATGTGTAAGAGGATGAGTTCTTCTGCTGGGGGCACTTTTTTTTTCACGTTGTGTTGCAACCGGCTAGTCTCCACCAGGCCCCACCTGTAAGAGCTGTTCCTTGACAGGTAATTGCTTTCACGTTCTCATTCGCCTCAGTAACCTAACTCACCACTTTACCACTCTATCACAAAATAAAATGGCAGTGACTGAAGACAGCAACCTTTGGAAACTACCAAAAAGAACTCTGGCCAACTCCAAATAAAACCGCTCCTTCCAAGAGGTCTCAACTAATGGGACAACAGATTAAAATAAAAAAAAAAAAATCTAACGAGTGACAATTAGCCAGTTACTAGCAGACCAAGAGTAGACACATCTCACCTCCACAGATACTTCACAAGCATTTCAGGAAGACTGCCTTCTCCAAACTGTAAAACCTCCGAGTTTACTTTGCCTTCAAAGTTGCTAATACAAACCACACCATTCCCCACAGAATTGGATCTTTAATTTTGAAATACAGCACAGCTAATCATGTGTTGCTGGATTTTCCAGGTGTGTCAGCTCATCCTACCTGTGAGCCTGCACTGTTTACAGGAGCAGTGGATTAGGGCAATACAAAAAGATGGTGTTTGTGTTGAAGGAAGCACATGGCAGTGGTTTACCATCATCTGTACAGCAGGGCACTAAAGCAGAACAATTAAGGTAGACTCCATCCCACAAAAGAATCGACTTCTCAGCAAATAAAGGCAATACCATTAAGGACTCCCTTTAACCATGCACAGAAAGGCACAAGACAAAAGCAGAGTGGGTTCTAGACTGGGTGGGCCCTTTTCATCTCTCACTCAGCATCCAATGAAATTAATCTTAGGAGACTCTTGAGCTATGAATTAGAGAAAACCACCCAGAACCATACCCACATCACAATCAGACTCTAAGAACTACAGAAACTATTTTATCCTAAAATGGACACAAAATTTTTAAACTTAGTTTTTTTTTTTAAGTCTACTTATCAAAGATGGCAACTTCTAAGGAACAAAAAAATAGTTTAGCTGCGCTGTCAGGAATTCCTGACTCCTTAAAAGCATAGGCAGTCAAATTACAAATATCAACAACTAGAAGTATATTCTATGGCTCTTAGTAAGAAAACCAAGACAGGTGGCTTGGCTCTGAAGAGATACTTCTTAGCAAATATTTCCCACATATTTTATGAAGATGATTAAACATGGAAAACTTTCCATGAAGTAGAAAAGGAAGCATCAAGTTGTACCACTGTATGGTCAATGTTCTAGTCAAATAACCTGGATTTTAAAAAATTTGTTATACTAAAGCTCTTTCCTCTCACGCCCATTCCCCATTCATAGTAAAATGATCTAAAGACATACATTTCTAGAGAAGGTATCTTTTTATAATTCAGCCAATACATTTTAAAAATCACCAAACTTACACAGATAATAATTAGGTCTGTAACAAAAGTATTTATAAGGACTTAAGAGTAGAAATGAACTGGTAAAGAAGCCTTTAAAAAACAAGACGCATAGTAAGTTGGACTGAGGTCTACACCTCAGTCACAGCAGCATTCGGGGTTTCTAGGCGCCCTCTGAAGCCCCTGAAGCAGGCTGCGGGATTTGTTCATTACTGTTGGCACAAAGAGAACTGCTCTGCACAAGTGTTTCCCGAGCTCAAATGCCCACTGCACTTTAATTTCACAGAAAACTCTCAGAGCAAAGAGTAAAAACATCTCCATGATGATCTTAATTTTATTCACACTATTTATCCCAGGCCTACTTTTTGCTACAGTAAAATAAAAGTTCAAAAAATAACCAACTCTACACATGATACATAATGTACATGGGAAAGTCCTGGTAGAGTGTGAGGGGAACCAGAGCTGCACAATACACCTGGCTGCTGCCTGTCATTCAGTAGAAGGTGTCTTGCCACCGAGATTGGACTCAAAAGTGCAAAAGGAAAGCATTTTAAAAACCAAACCTAGAATTCAACTTTGTATGTTGAGACTCAGTTTTATTTACGCTACTAACTAGGTAAAAAGTATACATGTTGTGTCTGTGATACAGTCAATGGATCTGCAACTTTTCTACTTCAATCTCTATACAAAGTCACTGCCAACTGATCAATGATGTCAAACAAAGGGCTTAGAATAACCAAAAGGTATAAAAAAGTTTGCAGTCTTGCCCCAAGATACAAAAACTGAATTTTAAACAATGTCAAAACATACATGATTTAAACAGTATATGAAAAAAAGTCACACATCAAATCAAGTACAAAAATATCCAAACTACCTACTACGAACTGCAATGTTTCCATTATTCTGCACAATATTTAACATAGAATTTAGCAGTTTCCAAAATACTCATCATTTTAGTTGAAGCACTGCCACCTTGCAGAACAGTGAAGCATCAGGCAGAGCAACACTGCTTTTAGTGTTTTTATAAATACAAAAGCTTCTCCCTATGAATTAAGAGAAAGAAATTCCTTCCCTAGGCTTTTTTTATAACCAACCTTGTGCCTAGAAATATAGAATAATTCATCTACTGTTTAACAGGGCAAAAGTACACATCTTGATATGGTCATCCATTAGGGATAAAAAAATGTAATTTAAAATGGCATTTTTTTGGTCTGATAATTTTAAGGAGTTGTCAATATGCACACAGATTAGTGTTTTGTCTTGGAAAAAAAACCTGAAGTTTGCAAGACAGTATGAATTTAATTCACCTTTACTAGTTTAACTTGCAAAAAACCATTTTGGATAAAAGGTTGATAAAACTTTTTTTAAATAGAGTGAAGTTGCTCTTGGTAAAATTGACTCGCCTATGTGGCACTTGAATAAAGACTGTTCAACAATAACTTGCACACTAAATAACAAAGGTGAATTAACTTTGAGAACTTCTCAGCCTTAAAATCAGCAATATTAAATTTATTCTTCAGAGTAGCACACACAAGTGTCCTGTGTGTAAGCAGCTCTCAGACACTTAAAGGGCAGAGTTCCCAGCATTGGGATGACTCCTTCATACATAACCAGTGAAGATTTAGTAAGAATTGGTTCTTCCTGATCTTCAAGCTCTGAGCCATGCCTGAAAAGTTCTAAAATAGGGGGAAAAAAGTTTTAATTCAGTTTCTGTCTGCTAAGAGCAAGGCAGCAAACACATCTTTCAACCCTTTATGAAAAGACAGAGCAGAACAAAATGCAAGAGATGTTCAGATTATAAACAGGATTGTTTCATAGTCCACCATCCTGAAAATGGTTCAGCATCCACGGTGAGAGATCTCAGTCTAAAGGCTGTGGATCCGCAATGGGCATGGTGTGAAGGACTTCGTCCAGGAGCTGGAGAGCACGGTGCAGGTGAATCTCAATCCAGCATGGCGTTTCCTTGATGCTCTGTCTCGGGTAATCTGGGCCCCAGCCTTTCACAAAGCTCATCCTGAGTATACACAAGCGCCGGAGATCATCTACGCCGATGCCAGCAGCAGCTGACAGACCTGACAGGAGAAGCGTGGAGGAGGTCAGGGAGCAGGGCCTCTCTTACCGTCCTCCCTGTACTGACTTCTTTACTTGTTTTCCTCAACAAACAACTTCTCTGTCAAAGTGACAAAAGTAACTGCAGATCTAAACTTTATCCACGGGGACTGAAAGCTTGGGTTAAGCTTACATTCCACACGTGTGTTTTAACTACCACGAACCTAGTAAATTCCACAATCCACCAATGTTTTACCTACCATCCTCTTTGGAAGTAGGGGCACAGGAATTAGAATCAACTGATCTGTAAAAGACAGGGCGTGGCCATGGTTCTAAGAGCCTTAGCGTCTAAACTGCCACAACAGAGTAAGACATGACTAATAATCAGTCCGTCGTCTACCTGGCTCCACTGAAACCTCTCAGTTGACTTGTGTCTGTCTCTCAGTTTTGAGATAATACACAAGGGGTGGGGGGAAGAACAGATAAAAATAAGAAATTCAATACTAGTCTGAATTGTTAAGGAAACAGAACATGTCTATAACATTAAAGCTACCAAATGGTTTAGATCCCCAATCTTGAATTGAATTAGTGATTGTCTTATATATACCTAAACTGTAAACTCCTGAACATGTCACAACACGCTCTGTATCTAATGTTTCCAGTCAGAATATACAGGCACGTAGTCAGTCGACATGTATTTCCAAGACACTAATGGGAGGAAGGTGCACGTGCTGTGGAGAAGCCTGCAGGACCACTGTAATTCTTAGCCAGTGTGATTTGCTTACCACACTGAAGAAGTTAAGAACAGGGGTTGAATGAATCACTAGTTATGCCTTCAGACATGGAAGATGGGTGCCACGTGTTTCTATCATAAAAGTCTACAGTCAGGAGTTTAACTCTGCAGTAAAAAATTCCCCATCAGTGTGATACCTGGCATGGTTCAATCTTACCCTAAAATTTAAAAAACCTACAAGTTATAAAATGCTACCCTCCCTTAGCTCTCTCTCTGCTCAGCACACTGATTCTAAGTGGAGGTGTCCAGTTCTGAACCTAACTGTGGTAGCACAAAGCCAAGCATTCAGTGATTTAACCCCCTGGCTGGTGAGGCAGCTACTATAATAACTATCTACCAAAGAGGGCAGACTGAGATATGACAAGCCCCTTTGTCCCCTTAATCAAACAGGATCCTATCCCAAGGAAAGTACAACTATTACAAAAGAAAGGTTTTTACAAATACAAATGTTATAACTCAGTTTTTAAAAAAAAGTCTATTATTGCCTAAAACAATTGATCAACTGAGTGGATCAAGATTAAAAGCCACTATTACACTTGAACAGAAAAATCAAAAGCATACGTACTGATTGCTGGAGCTATTCCACCTACGGACCCGGGACCAGGGATGTTTCCTGCCACGGCTGCTGCCTGGGCAGCGGCTGCGGCTTGTGCAGTAGCCGCCTGCTGCTGCATCTGCCGGTGACACTGCCGCAAATCAAAGACCTTTTGAAAGCAAAAGTGTAGCTTAATATATGATTCCACCACAAGAGTCCATTTATCAAAGGCCAACAAGCAATTTACCAATGACTTGGAGTTCAATTTGCCTCTCACAAGAAAAAAGCCAATTAGGAAGATTTTGAATTTCAGGGCTTTTCCAAAGTACACAGGATTGATCCCCAGTACCCACATGACAGCTTACAACTATGTAATGTCAGTCCCCGGGTATCCATTGCCCTCTTCTAACCTCCACGGGCCACAGACACTCACATGGTGCACAGGCATACATAAAGGCAAAACACCCAGACATATTGAATAATTTTTCAAAAAAAAGTTTTCAAGATTTTTGTGCAGACTATACAGGCTTTTCACAGAGCAGAGGCTATTTTGTTTATGTGTGCTACATGTGTACACGCATGTTCGTGTGTATACACGTGCGTGTGGAGGTGAGTGTGTGTACATGTGGAGGGGTCAACACTGAGTATCATCTTCAGGCACTCTCCACCTTGTTTTCTGAAACAGGGTCTCACTAACCTGGAGTGCACTAACCCAGACTGCCTAGATTCTACAGACCACCTATCTCTGTCCTGACAGTGCTGGTATCCATACTGCAGTGCCTAACTGTTACAGGTGCTGGGGATCTGAACTGACATCCAAAAGCCTGTGGAGAAAGCACTTTGCCAACTGAGCGATCGCTCTAATTCTAGAACTAAGTCCAGATAACCAACTGTTTTATAAATCACACCGGTGACATTTTATCTAAAGTTATAGCCATGGTCATCTAGGTTTAATCCTGATACCCTATATGAATTTCACAATTTTGTGTGGTTTACATTACCTATATACAATCACTTTTAAAAAAACCTATCACTTTTTTTTTGTTTGTCTTTTTTTTTTTTTGAGGGTCTAACTATGTAGTTCTGGCTAGCCTGGAATTCTCTATGTAGACTAGACTGGCCTAGAGCTCAGAGAGATCTTCCTGCCTCTGCTCCCAAGTGCTGGACTAAAGGTATGTGCCACCATGCCTAGTCTATATGTAATCTTATTATCTAAACATAGGCTCAAAAATGATCAACATTCCTCTCTGCCCACCATGAATCATTAAATTCAACCAAATAATCTTCATCTAGGGGCACAATACAATTTATGTTTGTAAGTGATCACACATACAACTGAAGGCACAATACAGCTATGTTCCCTTCAGAATTGTCTAAGGTGTTGGTAGAAGCAATTCAAAGAAACAAAAAGTTGTAAATATTGTATTTAGCATAAATACAAAAAAGTATTTTTGACCCACCACTAAGCTATGACCAACTTAACTATGCTTTCACTTGTTTATGATCATGGTTTCTGTAGTTCCTCTCATGTAAGTTTATTACAAACATATTACATAACACATGTGAATATAACATCTTCGGTATATTATCTTTTAATCAAGAGCCAAATTTGCATTTTTCATAAGGCTCACTTATAACATCAACATCAGGAAGTACTCTGGAAGGAGACCACACAGCAGTGTAGCATGTACAAGACCTGAGCATTAAGACTGCATTAGGGATTACCAAGTTAACTGACCAAAAAGTAAGGATCACAATATGGGGGCTGGAGAAATGGTGCAGTGCTTAAGAACACTTGTTATTCTTGCAGAGCATTGAGGTTTGATTCCCAGCACCCACATGGTGGCTCACAACCTTCTGTAATCCATTTCCAGGAGACTTGACCCCTCTTCTGACCTCTGTAGGTACTAGGCACACATGTGGCTCATATACATATGTCCACATACATATGTAGGCAAAACACTCAAAAAATATATATTTTTAAAAATCACAATATGGAGATATTAGGAATAAATTATACTTAATGGGTTTGTAACACTTTTTAACCTAGCTCTACATAAACAACTTTTTTGTTTTAAAAGCATCTTCTGCTTCTTTCCTTTCTTTTTAAAAGCATCTTTCTGTTCAGTATCAGAGAAATACTACAATAAAGACTACAATGGGATTCCACTTTATATCCACTAGTGTTGATGAAAAATAGATAAATTGGAACCTTCACAAGCTCTAGTGTGAATACATGGTTTTTGTAAAATGGTCTAGCAGTTGTCCAAGTTAGGGTTACTAATGCTGTGATAAAACACCACGATCAAAAGCAACTTGGAAGGAAAAGGTTTATTTCACTCATCATTTCATATTAAAAGATCACATCAAACACAGTGAGGGCAGGAACTCAAGCAGGGTAGGAACCTGGAGGCAGGAGCTGATGCAGAGGCCAGGGAGGAGTGCTGATTACTGGCTTGCTCCTACGGCTTGCTCAGCCTGCTCTCTTATAGAATCCAGGACCACCAGCCCAGGTATGGCACTACCCACAATGGGCTGGGCACTTCTTCATCAATCACTAATTAAGAAAATGCCCTACAGGTTTTGCCTGCAGTCAGATTTTATGGAGGCATTTTCTCAACTGAGGCTCCCTCAATTGAGAGGATGACTCAGGCTTATATCATGTTAACATAAAACTAGCAAGCATACAGATCTTCCAAGAGAATTAAAAGTTACTTTAAAATCCGGCAGTTCTTAGACGGTGAAGACCTATCCTGGAGACACCACATGACTTAGTCTCAGAACAGAGGAATCAAGCTGGAACTGGGTTAGAAGCCCTCAGTGTTAGAAGATGCTTGGCAGGCAACTGGAGAACTGTCATCAACACTGTTGCTCAGTTGTAGACTCTGAGTACAATATAACTGACTGACCACACAGGCCAGATGTGCCTACGGGAGTAACAGCAGCAAGTCTGTTGTGGAAATAACCAACCACTTTCTCATTATATCTGAGATAAGCTCCACAGAAGGGAATTATGTCTGGTACTATAACCCTGATCAATACCCCGGTGACTGGGGAAGAGGGAAGATCATAGGCTCTAGTGGGGAAACCACTGTATTGCTAAATGGACATAACATGCCCATCAAATTGCTTTTAAAACCTACGTTTGTGCCCACAGCATAGTGTTACCATCCACTTTGTTCAGAAACCTTTCTGCAGTGGTCAGTGGCAACCACAGAGACACAACTGACCAAAGTTGCAGAAGCAGGGAGATCAGGAGTTCAAGGTCATCTACGGTTATATAGCAAACTCAAGGCCAACATGGGATACCCAAAACCCAATTTCAAAAAACCAAAAACTCTAACAAATTTGTTTACCTAGTTTTATAATTCAACAGACAAAATAAATGTGTGTAAACTGTTTTTTAAAAATGTATTTAAAAATGTAACAGTTTTTCTTCTAAAAGGGGGTGTGGGTTTGGTTGTTTTTGCCGTTTGAATCTGGGCTCTCAAAAGCTGCTGTTACTTCTCTCACTGGCAACCTGACTCCACCCCTCTGTTCCTCGCTGCTAGATTTCTAACTTGTAAAGTTTTAAACCTCAGTTAGCTCATAGAGTTAGGAAGAATAGGAAAGGAAAGGAAAAATGTAGGAGGAAGAAAGGCTTCCCTAAGAACTGGCTGCCAGGATTTAAAACAGGGGCAGTGGTCGCACAGATGTGAAAGCTGATAACTAGGAACAGATGATGTCACGAGAGCCAACCAGCAAAGGACATTTCACCATGATCGTGCTCAAGAGACTACTGGGAGCGGGGTGGGGTGCGATGAGGGGTCATAGGGGTATAAAGAGTGCCTTTTGTCCTGAACAAAGAAAGTTTGCTTGTCCACACATCTCCTGGAGTCTGGTCTTTTGATTCCGCACCTGCTCATCTCCCGGGCAGCAGTGGGGCACACAGGGCCAGAGGGTCCAGGCAGTAGTTAGGAGTGCACCCCAGGGTACCCCCCAAAGCTACAGAAACCTTTACAGCCCTTTTCTGGCTGCCTTAATCTGTCTACGTCTGGGGAACTGAACTAACTCTAATCACTCTGGTTCAGCTTCTCCCAGCATGGCAATTACTGAGAAGTTCTAAATTTTAACTTTTCTAAAACCTCAGTTAGTTCATTTATCTGAGCCTTATTTCTGCTTGCTTCTCCTATCATCAACTTTTGTGCTCTTTCTCTGTACTACATACAGCAACTGTCCTGTAGTTCTGCTGTAACTCTTAACTCTGCTGACTGCCAACAACTGTTTCAACTGTCAGTGTCTCTCTCATATATCGCCCTCCAAGCTGTTTTCAGATGTCCAAGAAGCATGCAACCACATGGGGAAGGGGCTTTTCCCTGGCAAAGCTTCACTCTACAAATGAGCAGTCGGTGTGGTGAGGCACGTCTTTAGTCCCAACATTCATGAGGCAGAAGCAGATGGATCTCTGTAGTTTGAGGCCAGCCTGGACTACATGGTGAGTTCCAAGATAGCCAGAGCTACAAAGTGAGACCCTGTCTTAAAAAAACTAACTAAATAAGTAAACAAATGACTTTTAAAATCTTAGATACCTAAAAGGACAAAATAGGAAGTTGCTTTATTGACAAATATTCTGTCCCACGAACTATTAACTATAGTTCATTACAAAAACAAGTGATTACTATAAAAATCTATTACAGTGAAATATCAAAAAGATTTACTAAAACTTAAACACATTCACATAACAAATCAACTGATAATACAAAGAAAGAGGAAGGGAGGGAGAACTCTCCAAGCAGAAAGCAGAGACTAAAGACAAAGTTACCAGAACAGTCAAGACCATAAGAGGTGTAAAGACAGAAACTCAATTTTTAGTAGTATAAAAAAGGACAACAGTCAAGTTCTTGGGGCTACAACTAGGCACCTGCCAATGAATCAAGTACTAGCAAAATAGTAGCTCAGAAATGCCCACAGGATACAAGTATTACCTACAGCAAAGGTATCAGAGAAACGAACTCAAAGGAATTCAATCCTGTGCATATCTAGAGAATTTAATTTCCCAAAAAGACAAAGTCTCCCTACCTCCTAACTATAAAATTTGGTTCTGAAATGTGGATTCCAGTGGCAGACAAAATTTCCCTATAGAGAAAATTAATGACAAGGAAAAAAATGTTTTTAAGATTAAGAAAAAAAGTAATTCTCTGAGAACAAATTTGCCAACAAAACAAAATGAAGCACAAGTTATATAAATCCAATGTCACTAACAGAATAGAGAAAGCCCTGGTGTGGTCCATCGTCCCATCAAATTGGATATAGTATCTTATGCTTATAACCCAGAACGCAGGCCAGAGCAAGGTAGAGGAAAGAGGGTCAGCAGGTCAAGATCAACCTCAGCTACTTAACAAGTGTGAGGCCAACCGGGGCTACATGAGACCCTACCTCAAACAAAAATAAAGAGTAATACAGATGACAAAATATAAAAATTCCTCATCAGAAAGTTATAAAATACAAAAAATTTCTAATGGAGTATTCTATGAGCAAACTTCAAAATGATGCAACTCCACACTAAAAATAAATGAAGTATGGAGAGAAACAGAGATTGGTAAAACACAGTTGTCAGGGAGTGGCCATTTTCTCTGTACTTGGTATGTTTCCAGGTGTCACAAAAGGGCTAGGTGGTGACACTGTCTCCAAACCCCAAGTCGTCAGCATCCTGTAACTGAATGATGCAGTGGGTGTGCCACTATGACACACACAGGGTTTGGCTACATTATCTGTTTCGGAAGCATTTCCTAGAAAGAAGTGAGATATACACTCAGTCCTACCACGTATGGCAGCTGATAAGGAAGGTGCTCGGGTAGCTCAAAAAATCTGAAATTGAAAATATTTAAGTTCATTGCACCTATTTTTCTTTTCCCAAAAGAGCATATGTTAAAAATAAAATCAAAGCGTATTGAATATGTAATAATCATCAAAAAAATAAAAAAAAACCCTCCTCTGGCTTCTCAGGATCTTAATCTGCAACTTTAGAAAAGGCTGAGGACATAACACAGTAAGAGAACACACGCTTGGCACTGAAGAAAGACTCTGTCCTCTGAGAAACGATTAACTTTAGAATTGTCCTCCATAAACTCTTAAACACCAGCTAAAATGAAATTCTAGAGTTTGATTTTTACCAGTTTTATGTAAAAGAATACAATGTTTTCAAGAATCTATGTATCACTCTAAACGACTTCACAAACCTGAGAACAGCAAGATATCAAAGTAACCACAAAACTAGAGCTGCTTCCTGCAATAAAGAGACCCCCAGAAAATGTGTTTTATACTCAAAACACATGCATATTTAGTTGTGGTGGTGGTTTTGTTTCTTGAGATAGGGTATCATTATGCAGCCAAGGCTGGCCTAAGACTCGCATTGTGAACAGCCCAGAATGGCTTTGAACTCACCATTGTCCTGCCTACTGAATGTTCCCATTACAAGATTGTCTCACCACCCTACCCACAATGTATCAACAGAAGGCAGGTTCCACTCTCCTCACCTCCATTTCCAGGCTTCTAACAACAAAGACGTCTTTAAGCCTAAAGCATTTAAATATAAATGCAACTAACCTTTATATATGCACTTGGGTAGATCTTATGAACAGCATCTCCAGGTGCTCGTCCAGCCTCTCTGTCTAGGTAGTAACTCTGTACAAAGACGGCGTGGTCACTAAGGCACCTGACCCAAACATCTCCTTCTCCTTTACATTCCAGCTGCACGCCTTTGCCTATGTGCAACCTTAGGAAGGAAAGAGAATTACACTTCATCTTAGTTATAGTAATACAAGATAAAGTAATAAATAATAAAATAAGTAAAAGATACCTTGTTAGCATCTTTTATAGTCCCTTCTTTCTTTCCTTTTTGTATAATCACACACACACACACACACACACACACACACACACCCCTCCATAAAGCAGATACAATACTTACTTACTATATCAGAAGCACTCAACACAAATTTCATTTAAACCTCACAACTCAATGAGGTAAATTCTATTCTTAAAAAAAAAAAAGATTTTATTTTTTTTATAACTTATATTAAACAAATACCTACAATTAAAACAGAATGCTTACAAATTCTGAGTATTTAAAATGACCTTTATTACTTTATATTTAAGACTTATATACATAGAAAAAATAATGATCTTGAATAAAACATAATGTACTATTCGATTTTTTTTACTCTCTAAACATACCTTGCTCTCTCAATAGCTTCTGTCCTGTGCACATTGGAGAGTTGGCCCAAGCAAAAGCGATCTCCTCCAGAAGGATCCACATATCCATCCACAGTTACAATAGGGCAGCTCGAAGGAACCTTAAATGTCTCTCCTACCTGAACATCCATTTCAAAGTAAGCAATGGAACACCAATACTCAGGAGCTACAGAAGATAAATGAAAAGGAACACTGTCCATGTAACAAAGATATTAAGGGGAGGTGGGGGGTGGGAAGCAGGAGGGAGGCAGGAGGGAGAGGAGGGAGAGGAAGGAGGGAGGGGGAAGGAAGGTGGAGGAAAGTGGAAGGAGGAGGGAGAACAGGAGGCTTTCACTCCACCAAACAAAGCTCTACCTAGGCAAGGAAGAGGGACGAGAGGTAGTGAAGCACACAGAGGAACTGGATGAGCTGTACCCTGAGCCGAAATTAAACCTTTCTTTCTTACATCACACATTTTCTCACAGCAAGTAAATAGAACGCAGTACCGAGGGCGGGGCCATTGCTGTGATACACCTGGCCTTGTGGTTCTTAAGTCTCTGAACTAAGAGGAATGTGGAAGTTTGGAACTTTGATCTAGAAAAGGCCTAGAATGCTGTAAGTAGAGTTTAAGGGGTCAGAGGTCATTCCTACTGTAGCCAGGTAGACTGTATTCTGCCTGTGTTGTGTGACCTTTAGTGACACCCGGCTTTTTAAGAATATTTAGGCTGGTGTGTGGTGGTAGTGCCTTTAATCCAAGCATTTGGGAGTCAAGAGGCAGGCAGATTTCTGTGAGTTTGAGGACAGCATGGTCTAAATAGTAAGTTCCAGGGCAGGCATATAGTAGGAAGCGGGGGTGGGGTGGGGGGATGTTTAACTGGTATCTTTTCTATGTGTTCACTAGGGAAAGCAGATGTATACGCTGGTTACTGTAACTGAGTCTGGCTAGCATTAGGTAGCCCAGACACCAAGGCTCCTGACATTGGTGTACTTAAACTATATTTAGGAGGGGAGAGTGAGGGGCATGACTCTAGCATTCAAGATGGTCTCAAATGTTTCTTGCTTCTTGTTCCTAACATCTGTGTATATCTTTTAGTCCTGGGGTTTCTTTTTATTACTGTGATAACACACGATGACCAAAAACAACTTGGAGGGAGTTTATTTCATCTACAAGTCTCAAGTCACAATCCACCACTGAAGAAAGTCAGGGCAAAACTTAAGTCAGGAACTGAAGCAGAGCACATGGAGGAATGGTGCTAACTGGCTTGCTCCTCTTACAGCACCCAGGACCACCGACCCAGGGCTGGCACTGCCCACCGTGAGCTGGGCCCTCCCAATCAATCACAAGTAAGACTTGATTCCTAATCTACTGATTTCAATAGAAGTATTTGCAGAACTAATCCTTTCCTGCAACCAACTGGACCCCTTTCAGGGTACATTCACCATTAAGCCATTTCTGTGCTCTACTGAAAGATAGGTATCAATGTGAACACAGGCTGCCATAGATGCATCCCCATGTAGTCAATACTATTCTCTAAACAGCAGGGGCTATTCAGCCCCTTCATCCATTCTATTGTGAGAAGAACGAAGCAAATTTATCAAGAGGCCAAAGGCAATTGCTGAACCTAAAATCAAGTCCAGATGACAGCTCACCTCCATTGTCTGTTCCCACATACACTCCATTTAGTGTTTGTCTTTCTTCAGAACTGGACCATCCTTATTCCTGCAGATCACCTACTAAGCTACATAAACTAAGTCTTATAAGACAGACAGACCACAACTGATCTGTGGAGGGAACCAGCCTTTTTCACAAATGGGTTTATGAAAACTCTACGCAGGAGGAAGTACAAGCGCAGGAAAATGAGGAATGATAAACGAACAGTGCAGTTTGTTTTTTTATGGGACCCAAGGAAATGACATGCAGGATCGTGCTTTAAAATGACACGTAGAACGCTTTAGAAGTAAAACGCAGGAGTGTTTTTAATAGGGGAATTAACAGTATACATATTAAGAAAAGAGAGAGGCAAGAGAGAGACTAACAATGCGCCTTGTCAGTGGAAAAACCATACCGAGGAGGGAGAGACTAACAATATACATTACCAGGGGAAAGGGCCCACACCAGAAAGAGAGAATTGCTCTGTAAGAAGTTTAAAAAGCCAAATACAGTTTTTTGGTATGTATATGTTGTTCAGGCCTTCAGAGGAACTCGTTTCATATGTAGATGTAGTCATGCCCAGGGGTTGGGGGGGGGTGTCCTTTCTTTTGCAACTTGTTTGTTATAAAAGAACATTTGACTTAATATTGTTAGCCAAATAATATCTTTATCTGTCTCAAACAGAGCAGAGTGTCATGTAGGGAAAGAAGGTTTTTATTTTATGGTTTTTAGTTGTTTGGTGTGTATTTTTTTTTTCTATCTAGGCTCCTTTTGCTTCTGTTAAAGGCTTATCTCTTCTTGGGAGGACCAACACCCATTTTAGGAATATCCTTTACAATGTACTATCAATACGAATAGGTAGCTTTACATATGTCAGGACTTATTGGGGCTCCCAACACTGATTCTCAAGAATGCTGCCTCAGAGCAAGCAAAAGTTCTCATCGGGGCTGGAGAGATGGTTCAATGGTTAATGAACACTGGCTGCCCCTCCAGAGGACCCAGATTCAAATCCCAGCATCTACACGGCAGTTCACAATTGTCTGTAACTCCAGTTCCAGTGGATCTTACGCACTCACACCAACGTTCTCAAAATTTAAAAAAAAGTTCTCATTCTTACAATTCTGCAGTTTCCCCTTACGATATATTCATGCAAACATAAATTAAGATCTTGATAAAATGTTTTCAAACATGAAATGTATTGCAGTACAATAGTCACCAAGAATTACAATGCTAACTCCCTGGAATTTATGAGGGTCATCATAGAGTGGCCTCCTAGTCATAGGGAAGGATACGGGGCCTGAACCAGATCTGTAACCAGGCAAGGCTTCCAGTGGTGGGATCAGGTCACCAACCCAGCCACAAAACCTTCTACCCACAATCAGTTCTGCCTGCAAGATGTGCTATGGCAATGGTAGTGCAGAACTAGGGTGAGTGGCCAACCAACGACTCATCTGAGACCCAAGTCCTGAGAGGTATCCCAAGCCTAACACTGGCTGGCTAGGAACTGGGGAGGCTGCATAGCCCTGAGACCTAGGGTAGAACCAAACACAACTTGGAACTTTCATTCATATCAACTTTTTATTTGTATTTTGTGGTTATTTGCAAAAATCAACTGTAATAATATCCTGTTATAATAACATTATCCCCACTATTGCCAGTGTCACTTGTTACCTCTCTGTTCCTGCTCCAAGAATTACCAATTTGACAACTTCCCCTCCCTATTATTACATTTTCAATTCTAACTATAATCCAAATATAACCATTTTTCAATGGTTCTTAATGATATTCTGATATATTCATAGATCAGTGCTTAGCCCAATCGCCACCAGAGAGGTTCCCACTGGCAGCTAACAGGAGCAGATGCAGAGTCCAACAGCCAAAATTTAGGTGGAAAGAGTCCAAACTAGAGCTCTCCATTGGACCCCTCCCCACAGAGCTTGGGGAACCCCTAAGATGAGAAAGAATTATAAGAACCAGAGGGTCAAGGTCAACAGGAGAACATGGTCTACAGAATTAACTAAACAGGGCTCATGGGGGCTCACAGAGACTGAGGCGGCACTCATAGAGCCTGCGTGAGTCTGCACTAGGTCCTCTGCAAAGATGTTAAGATTGCTAGCTTGGTGTTTTTATGGGACTTCTAACAGTGGAAGTGGGTGTTCCTCTGACCCATTTGCCTGCTCTTGGGACCTTTTCTTCGTATTGGGTTGCCACATTCAGCCTTGATAAGAGGGTTGGTGCCTACCCTGATTGCATTCTGTTGTGTCATGTATGGCTGATATCAATAGGAGGCCTGCTCCTTTCTAAAGGGAAGTGGAAGAGGAGGGGAAGTGGAGAAGGGAGAACTGGGTGGAATGGACAGAAGGGAAACTGGCCAGGGTGCATTGTACAAGAGAAGAATAAATTTAAAAAAAATTACATCTACATTAGTAAGCACCTTAAAACTGGTATTGTACTTCTGGTGTCAATATAGCCATTTTGTCTCTTGATCCAGGAACTGTTAATCTCTAAACTATGAGAGAAGCTGCAAGTACAAAGATCTTCTACCTAATTACTTTTAAGTAGCAAGAAAATAACTTGAATCAACATTAATAACAAAGTACACAACTCTTTTTTTTGTTTTGTTTTGTTTTTCCAAGACAGGATTTCTCTGTTGTAGCTCTGGATGTCCTGAAACTTACTCTGTAGACTAGGTTAGCCTTGAACTCACGGAGATCCGCCCGACTCTGCCTCACAGAGCGCTGGGATTAAAGGTGTGCACCACCACCGCCTAGCTACAAATGCTTTAGAATTTTAAGTTATCCTTTAACTTACAGTTAAGAGTCAATGTAGCTATATTTTTTAAATCTTTACTAGAAACATACATTTATCTTATGCCCAGAAAGGGTAGTTACAGAAGAGCCACACCACACACCAAAATCTGCAGATGTTCCAAGTCTCTTATGCAAAATTATGCCATATTTACAAATAATATACTAAAAGACATGTATAAATCCTGTAAGAATAAATACTACATAGTCTTCTATAAAGGACTTGAGTATCCATGGATCTGGGGATCTGAAAGGCATTCCGAGATTGGAGCCCTGCAAATGCTAGGAGGTAACTGTAAGTGTATCTTCTAGTGAAGAACATCAGTTATGAAGAGACACAACTAGAAAACCCTGTTGGAGTACATGTACCAAGTATCATAACAAAAGTTTACAGACAGGGAAACAGTTCTGAAACATACTTACCAGGGTGATTGGAAATGGGAGGCTGGAATGCAAGCTCATTGTGAACTGGCCCTAAAAAAATATAATGAGAACCCTGTTTTACTTACCAAAAGTTTTCCATCACTAAACTTTCAATAAACCTTAAACATAAGTATCAACATCATAAGCCTTCAGAGTTGTTTAGATCAAGTTTATGCCATGACCAAGAATTTAAAAACTTATTTCCTGAATTATTCTTTGTGATACTAACATCTAACTTTTTAGTGTTATTGGACAATGCTATTTAACAATTTACAAAGTTACATGCAAGACTTCATGCAGATTATAAGTTAATTATTCATTTAACATAATAGTACAATTTATAATGCAATGAATGTGTAATGATTTAAATTGCTAACCTACTCTAAAAATAAGTGCTTATATTTATTAAATTAGGGACACACATAATGGAACAGTAGCTATCATAATTGAAAGCTTATTATTTGTTAATATACTGTGCTAAAAAACCTCACAAAATTATTACATTCACTCCTTACAACACTGCTTCAAGCAGATAAAATTACTGCCCTTGAGGCTTCATAAACTTAAATAAGTGACCAGCAATCGCAGAGCAAGCCCAATACCCTATACTGCCTACACTGGTCTAGGCAGCCATTAGAAGTCACATTCTCTGAACACATGGAGAGACAGTAACATAACTGATATATAATAATATGCGTATAGCATGACCCTCCCCCGTATACACAACACACACACACCCATTTATATGACTGGAAGAAAATAATACTAGAAGTGAATATGCTTGGGTTTTAAGAATCTAAGTACTTTTGTACTTCCTAATATTTTTGGTACTAGTAATCTTAAAATGAGAGGAAAGGGGATTTTATATTCATGGAAGATTTATATTCCTGATTTTTATTTCTTCATCCCTGTACTTGTGATTTTATAATCAAATGAAGAATGTTCCTATTTTGTCTGAAACTGGATTGTCTGTAGGTACCCCTCCCAATCACGCTTACATGAAGTACTATAATAGATTCAACATGTAAGTATCTATGCCATTGATTCTATGGTGAGGGGAACCTTGAGATCATAGTACTCAAGGGCTTCAGTTGACTGTGGGTGGATATACACACAGACCTAAAAACACATACAAAGCAAACGAACGAATGGAAATCAATGTGGTGTTGATGAACCATCAGCAACAGAGAAATGAATGTACTTAGTGAACATCAATGCAAAACAAAGGTATGATAAATTGTTTAAAGGAACTGTTTACAAAAAACATTGATAAAGTAAAAAGCACTAATCATTTAATGAAATTAAATTGTAAGATGAATAAAAGATGCAAAACCATTTTTAAGAAAATAGAAATTAAAGTTCTAGCTATGAAAGAAAAAGGCCCTGCTCACGATGAAGACAAGAGCTTACAGTAATGTCCAGGATGGGGCGGCAGAGGCGGGTGGTGCTGAAGATGGCCGTTTTGGTGGTGAGGCAAATTGGGTGTGTATGGTGCAGTCCTACTTCCAGTCCAGGTGGTAGTGCTGTCTAAAAATTAAGGCCCATATGCATTAATTTGCCTTTATAAAGGCTGCCTATTTTTTTTTCTCAACTGTTCAAAAGATTTTAAAAAGCATGTACATACTATGATGGTAAGTAGCTGGCTGACCAGTAAATCCATTCTGCTGCTGTCCTGGCTGAGGCCCTGAAGCTATCTGCAACAGTCCTTCACTATGGCTGCCTGCCAGAATACTGGCCGGCTGACCTAGAGAAACAAGAAGACATGAACACAGCATAAGTATAGATGCAATTTTATGCTTTTATACAAAAATTAAGGTTTAATTATGTCTGGTAATCCACAACTATAAAGGTGGGCCAAAACTCACCCATTGCCTATCAAACAGAAAGTGAAAAGCATCTGTAAAGGCAAACCTTCAGAAGTTGTTGCAAATGCTCTTGTTTTTCTAACATTAGTGGCCTGTTTCTTTACAAATACTCTTCAAATGCCAAGAAATGCCACTGCATGTCTAGACTATCGTAACAGCTTTAGAAGTACATCAGTTCAACCCTCAGGCACTTCGCCCACACCACTCTGGACTTTCCTGATTGGGATCTCCAAAACCCAGACAAGAAAATGTTAACAATAGAAAGTTAATTATCGTGGCACCGATGCTGGTAATGGCAGGACAATGGCTTTAACAAAACAAAAGCAGGCAAGTGTTTTACATGGAATAGGATGGCAAGGGTGAGAAAGTTAACAGAAAACAGAGCAAAACAACTAGCTCCCCTACTGAACCAATATAGCATTTGATTAAAAAAAATCCTAGCAATCAATTCTGAAACTCCTCATGTCCTTTTTTAAGTCAGAATCATGTCAACAATGTCACTGTATACTCAGATTTATATTAAAAAAATTGCTCTGTAATACATCAAGAAAATGGTTTCCTATTCTGCTCAAATGTTTTCCATTATGTTTTATTATCTGGCAGTTTTAGGTTTTATTTGGTAAATAGAAAAAGTGTACTTGTTAAAACAAGCATTAAGTCATGCTTATCGCATTTGGGAAACACTGGAATGTTTTTACTGTTATTTGTCACCAACACCATTTTTCTTTTTTTTCATAAATGGAGTGCAATCAGATGAAGAAATTGACAGTCACCACAATCCATAATATCAAGAAAAAGGAACTTGTAGGCACAGTGGTACAGCTGTAACCCCAGCATGAGGAAAGCTAAGCAAAACAAGGAAAATTTCTTCTTTCTACATAGCATAATTCCTTAAAACTAAGACTTGCAAAACCACAGCATTTATCTATACTGATTATTACCATAACAGAATTCAAGTGCATAAGATGTTAAATATGAAACCAGCTCATGTAGCATAGCCTTCCTTTCCTGCTCCCCTATTTTAGTCTAATATCTTTCCTTTAATCCTATCAATATATCTTTTTAGAAATAAGAAAAAATTTCATCACAAGTTCTAAAATCTACAATATTTGTGCTCCGACTATAAAAATCTACTTTAAAAAGTACTAAGACAGAATTGGATATATTCACATCTTTTTCTGGCCTTCAAACACAACTCTTCCCATAGGGAAGAGAGAGAAAATTAAAAAAGAAGTCACTTTAGGAAACACTGAACAAAGTTGTCTGCAGAGAATATAAAACAGAAGTGTGTGCCTGGGCCCCAGCAGTAATCTCACACAAGTGGCTGTCATCTATTTTATTTCCCATCTCCGCCATTTCTGTCAACCACACTCCAAATGAGTAAGTAAGATGGGTGAGCCAGAGATGCAAGCTAGGTGTTGTCCTGCATATATGTAATCGTAGCATTTCAGAGGCTGAGACAAGGAAATCAAGAGAAAAAAGTCAGCTTGGCTTATAGAGTGAAATCTTGTCTCAAAGCCTCCCTCCTAAAAAACTATATACACATATGTCAAATGTACTAATTATCTGTGCTAAAACCGTGACCAATGAAAAGATACTGCTTTCAAGTGATGAAACGAACTAAAGAGAATTCTGAAAACAATTACAGAGGCTAGGCATACAGTTCAGTGGTAAAGTGCTAGCCCATCATGGTGACACACTGGCTTTGATACCCAGCACTGGGAGAAGAGGTCAGGGAATAGGGGCAAGAGAATTACAGAAACAAATCTCCTATTTATACCAAAGATAAAAATTTCAATGTTGAGTCTAAACTGATATTAACATAGACATAATAATAGTCTCTTAGGTAGTAACATAATGTCAATCCCTATGAATCAACAATCTCTTGTCAATATACGTTTCAAAACAATGCTTAGTAATTAAGTACATTTAGCACTATTCACATGCTCTATAACTCATTCAAATTTAAGAATAAGGATAATAATTAGGGGCTAGGAAGATGGCTCAGTAGGTAAAGCACCTGACCTGCAAGCATGTGGACATAAGTTCTGGTCCCCAGAATCCACATAAAGCTGGCGACAGTAGTGTGCATCTGTAATTCCTCCTGTGAGATGGGAGGCAGAGACAAGAGTCCCAGAGGCTCACCAGGCAGCTTCCTGGCATATGCAGCTGCCAGCAACAAGAGCCCTGACTCACGGAAAGGACCAACCACAGAGGTTGTCCTTCGACTCTACCACATGCGCACCACAGCAACACACCACTCTCACTTACACACAATACACATTAAAATTTTTTTATTTTTAAAAATTAAACAAGCAAATTACTCTATTTTGCAAAGCAGGAAGCTGTTCAACCATTCCTATTGTGAAAACTAATAACAAATATAAACAAAAGCAGATCATACTATCTTTATTAGGCTCCCAGAAAAGCTGAGCCTAGGCCGGAGGTGTAGCTCAGTGGTCAAGGGAGAGGTAGTAGTTTCAATTGATATGATCAAGAAACAAAGAAAGAAACAGAGAGAAGAAAATAGAGAACAGAACACAGACTAAACCTCGTATGACATGATAGAAAACAAGAATCCTTTTCAAAGATGTGGACGTTAGCTTTATACTGAAACTTCTTAAAATACTTGATGTCTACCTAGGACAACAAATATTAAAAGCAAGTTTGTCTAGGAGTCTGTTTTCCAAATAGTCACAATAGAAAATTTAAATGACTATTATAACGTTACCTTCTCAAATAAAATGAACTAAAACAGCAGTTCTCAACCTGTGGGTCATGACCCTTTTGAGGGTCAAATGACTCTTTGACAGGAGTCACCTAAGACCATCTGCATATCAGATATTTACATTATGATTCATAACAACAGCAAAATTACAGTCATGAAGTAGCGACAAAAATAAGTTTATGGTTGGGGATCGCCACAACATGAGGACCTGTATCGAAGCGTCACAGCATTAGGAAGGGCGAGGCATTAGGAAGGTTAAGAACCACCAGACTAAAAGAAAAGTTTCAATTGCACTGGTAGACCTTTATAAACATCTTGGTTCAAAACCTGTCTGTTGGGTCAGTGAGGTGGCTCAATCAGTAAAGGTTCTTGCCACACAAGCTCAGTGGTGTGAGTTTGGTACCCAGAACCCATGTAAAGATAGGAGAGAAATGAGTTCACAAAGTTGTCCTCTGACCTCCACAAACACATGGTGGCTCACATGTGCACGAGTGTGCATGCACACACACATTCATTCATACATACGGACACAATCATAAAAAATAAAAATTACTTGCTAACTACTTAGATATTTCTCTAAAATCTATGTGAAAAATATAGGCATCTTCTTACTTATGCATGTAATAGTAAATAACAGGATAGATCTCAATTTAGGATTATAATCAGTTATTACATTTGACTGCACATCAATATTAGAAACTTTAAATAAATTATAAAAGCCATTTTGTCTAGAATGAACTCAAACACCAATTTAACATATGTTTACCTCCAGGCTGCATGCTGTGGCTCACAAGTGAGAATTCACTAGCATCATTGGCCCTGATACCACACCCAGCACCAGAATATCACACCAGCTCGAATGTTTACTTACCTGGGTTTCTCCAAGTGACTACACATGAATAAATATGCAATGGTAGGAAAATTTACAACTATATCTGACTGCATGACTCACTTGTGGAAGCCACAGGAATGTTGGGGAAGTTGGTGGTGCTGGTAGCGTTAGATTCAGAGGGGGCTAACAGAGCTGGGGCGCTGTATGTCTCCGTTGATGCACGATTACTTGGTGGATGTTGGATGGTTTGAATTGAATGTCCTTCAGTGGGTAAGGATGGCTGTCCCTCAAAGTCATGAACGTATTCATCCTTCACTAACATACTTGGTGGAGCTATATATAAAAAAAAACAAAACAAAAATCCACACACACATACATTTATTTTTTTATATCCTTCCATTTCTACAAAAACTATACACAAATAATATGACAGCATCTAAAATCAACTATAGAATAAATAATTCAAATTCAGAATTTTTTCCTATTAAAGAAAAGCATACACTTTATCAGCTATAGTTACTTAAGAGATTTTATCAATTTGACTCACTGAAATTTGGGGAGAGGTTCTTCAGTTTCCTGACAAACCTAGAAGTGCAGGATCATCTAAACAGGGAAAAGCTGGTACCTAGCAGTGCTCACTTAGCTGTGAGGGCTGCTTGCTCCTCAAGGCAAAACTGAGACGAGGACTTAGCTCTATCTTTTTAAGCTTCACAATGTGGAGATATGAGTGAGATCTGAAAGGTATTCAATGCCAGAACATAGAATTATAATTAACGTATTACTTGAAATTGGTGCATTCTGAAAATCCCTTTAAAAAGTCAAAAGTGAAGCCAAATGTAGGGTGTCTGCCTGTAATTCAGCATTCAGAAGGCAGGCCAGGAAGATCACAAGCCATCAAACTAAAATTTTCTTTTTGGGATCCCAATCTACATAAAAATGTTTGATGAGAAAACTCAATAATTAAAATCTTTCACAGTTAAATAAGAAAATCTAGTGTCTAGGTCATGAATAGTATCTTTAATAAAGTAGGTAATGATTTGCATATATATATGTATATATGAACTGTATTCTGTTTGGAACTCCACTGTCTATTCTTAGTAACACTATCCTTTACTTTTTCTGAACAAATACTTGTAGGTAACTACTCTAAAGTCTTATAATCAACTGAATTCTAGTATTAGGTATCTTCTTAGAGCTGCCAAGTAAAGCCCACAAGGACATACATACCCTTCAAATGAAAACTTAGTGTGTCACTTTCCTTATCCTGTTTTTTACTAAATTGAGTAGAAATATTCCGTATTTGTTCAAGTTTCTACATACAAACTCTTTATTTATTTTTTTTACTTCTGAAACATGAAAAGGTTGATATTTGTAAAACTCATTTATTCCAGTAGAGGCTGGTATGATGGCTCAGTAGTTAAGAGCAGCTTGCTTAGCCCTAGTTTGGTTGCCAACACCCCATGTCAAGTGACTCATAACTTACTATACCTCCAGTTCAAGGACCCTGATGCACCTTTGACCTCAAGGGCACCTGCACACATGTACAAACTTACAGAGACACAAAAATATACACTCAATAAAAAATTTAAAAATAAACCTAAAAGAAACATCTATGGGAACCAAAATAATAATAAAAAAACGCTTAACACATTATTATTTATCAGTGTAAGTTGTACCTACAAAAGCAAACTGCTTGCAAGATATACTGGTGTAACTGTGGCATAAAAGTTCTGAGAGTAACTGGGTTTAAGGCTCACTCCATGAGATGGAGTCCAGCCCTGACACTGTGAAGGTAGCCAAGAACCTGAGCTCAAGGGACCGAGAGGAAACATTACTATTATTCTGCAAAAGGAACAAAGCAATAAAATGACTCCTAATGACATACTGCTAATAGATCAGCACATCACTCAGCCCTTATTAGAGAAGCTTCTCTCTTGCAGTAGATGGGAATTAACACACACAACTGGACTATGCAGAGAGTGAGAGACCCCGCCCCTCGAGGCTCAGGGAACTGAAGAGTCAGAAGGGATAGATGTCTGAAAGCAAACAGGGTCTTCCAGACACAACATATATACATATGAACTGAGATTGGCAGCACAAGTTCAAACCAAACAAAAATCCCAGCAAAGAGATGGTGAAGTAGACATAAAAGTCTTCCAGTGGAGCATCACTGGTGTATCAACCACACTCCAGGGCAGGCCCCATGCCCAAGAGTATGTGGCCAGTACAAGATTGGATTCCATGTTTCTTGGGTGCTTTTGTTTTGTTTTGTTTTGTTGTTGTTATTGTTGTTCTTTGCCTTAACGGCGGTTTATTTGGACTTGTCTTTGTTTTGTGGGTTTTTTTTTTTTTGGTGTGAGTGAGTGTGAGTGTGTGTGTGTATGTGTGTGTGTAAGGGGGGAGGGGTAGAGGGAGAGAGGGGAGGAGAGAGAACACATGCACACATATGCAGCTAGTGAAGCTGGCTAAGCAGGGAGGTGGGTAGAAGAGGGAGCAGTTGGGGAAAAGGAAATAGACTGCAAAAACTTTTTTTTTTAATTAAAAAATGTTGACCCTAAATCCTCATTAATGTTAGGCAAATTATGGTAACAACAAAAGCAGCCTCAGAGCATAAGCTGAGTACCTAAGCTTTTTTAGTTTTTTATTATGCTCCTAACAAAATTCTGGATTTTTCTTCATAAAAATCTTGGCATCTCTATTTAATTTCTGGACATTTAGAGTCTTGTTGAAGTGACTGAAATCTTTTTACCTAGTGGCATTGCTAATACAAAATGAACCTTCTCTGAGAACACTGCATGGGTGACTGTGACATCCAGAACCAACTGCTGTCTACTTTAAAATAGCTAAGCCTCCTAAAGCTTTCGACCCTTCATTTGTCAATTAAACTTTCCCAAACAGAAGTTTGGAATTAGGATTTTTTGGCTTCCCAGGTCCCCCCTTCCATTAGCCACAGGTCTCCTTCTCTATCTGATTGTGTGTCTCCTTACGTCCAGTAACACCTTCCTCCATGCTGACTTGATGTTTGCGGTGTTAGATTTCTCCAATGCCTCCACCCCGTTGCACTTCAGTTTTCCTGGCTTTTAATTCTTTAACTGGCAGCAAAAAGGACCTAATCAAGACCTCTAGAGTGTCCTTTGGGGAACTCATCTTGGGATCTCTTCTGAGGTTCACCAACTCATCAAAGAAGAGCATTAAGAACAAATTACCAGTCCCTCCATCAGACACTGGATGTCTCTATCCCCTTCCCCTGGTGAGGAAGAATCCTGCCTCCCTGAGAATCAAAGTGCCTGGGTGCAAATCACTGAGGACATCTTCATAGGCAAACTTGAGTTCTCATGTTTAACCTCATGCTCAAGACCTTTGGAGATAATAACACTTGTAGTCAGAAAAACTGAGAAAATGCATCTGGAACCCCACACCTCAGGAATCTCTCAAGACCATCAAGCTGAAGTCTACGAGCACAGACAGACTCGGTCATCCAGTCTGATGGATGACTCTCCTCACCTACCACAGGCTTGACTTGTGGCAAGATATCAGCAAGCAAAACCACTGCCTTAATACATTAACCATTGGGCTAGCTGAACTGAACAGCCAACTTCCACAAGGGGCTCCTCACCCAAACTATGAAAACTATGAAAGGAAGGTTTCAACTTGCCTCTGATGTGCAATTGCTCAACAAATATGAGCATATAAAGGTCATCTCAGGACCTGTAACAATCGACACTAGCTACTGCAGAGACACATTGCCAAAACATAAACATCTGCCTCCAGGACCTATCGTGAGTATATTAGAACAGCATGGAGTTAAGGACTGTAATAGTCCTGCTGTCTATTTTAGTCTCAGTTTATGAAGAGGCTACGGAGGCTGAAGAGGAAGCTCTGTGTGCCCATTAGGTGACAGGAGACCATTTCCCCAACATGATCTTAATCTGAGGCTTTTTCAGCAGCTTGACTGGGAACCACAGGACTTCCCAGGAATTGGTGAGTGCCACTTCAGAGGTGAGCAGGAGCTCCAGCAATCTTCAAGAGGCACTGGATGAATTCAATCAAGGGCTGGCAAAGGGTCCTCAGCATGGCTGCTACCCTGTCCAGAACCAGGAGAACTGATCATTTCTGAAACAGTCCCACTCTGATCAAGGTTATAAATTCAGAGCGAATTACCCCAATTACGTCATGCATGTCTGAAGGCTGTGCCCAAAGGTGACACCACACTGCAGAGAGGATGAGTCTAATCTACGCAACCCCAAAAGATACGACAGGGTTAAAAATCTAAGAAAAGGTTGGTTATACTTCAGCTCTTTTCATCAGCTGTGTTAGGTGAGTTGTCGCCCCTTATTATTAAGTGAAGAAGTCATTTTATCCTTTAATTGAATGACTAACATAAACAAAAAAAACATACTTTAGGTATGTGAGAGAGGACTGCTCACTAGTACACCATGGGTTAGAAACACCATGCTAGGAAAAAAACAAGCATCAAGACCAGAACTGAAGTACAGTAATGTAGACGATTTAGTTCAAGTCTGACCACCAGATGCCACGGAGTCTGGCAAGATGCCTCTCCCAGGAGCATTCCAAAAGGACACGGAAATTACAGAAAATGAGCCCAAAGTTATAAATCATGTTCAAGTTTGCCTTTCAATATGTGATTACAGATGCAGATTTAAGGTGGGTCTTTCTATCTCACAGATACACCCAGATGTTTTTAGTTAATTCTAGATATAATCAAGTTGACAAACAAGAACACTAACACAAGTCTATCCTTTGTCAACCTGACACACAATAGCATCTCCTTATGTCATGCCTAATTTCCAAATAAAAACAATAACCAGGTCACAAGTGCCTAGCGTGATATAAACATCCCACTTACAATCACAAACACATTAAATACTTTAGAAAGATGACAATGTTTCTTGAAGGAATTCTTTTAGTATCTCAAACATGATAAGCACTGATTTCCTGATAAGCACTGATTTTATATCTACTGACGTTACACTACAGGATAAAGAAATAAGAGGAAAGAAACCACAAATACCTGAACATACAAATTCTTAGCAAAATATGACAGAAAGACTAATGCCAATTATAATCCTCATTTCTGCAACCAATCGCGTGGCCTTAGCTGGTATTTATAACTACTTTCCTCTACTATGCATTCTGTATTTCCTCCACCCTCAGCAAGCACCTCAGAAGGTCTTCTTTTCCTGGGGGAGTGACCCACACATTTGTTCCTGAAGGATCTGTGTCCTTTGTCATTCTGCCTGGCTTAAGCTGTTGCAGTTTCCCACTGACTTTAATCGCAGGACCTAAAAGCACCAAGGATCCCTTACACTAGGGACATAATCTTTCTTACCTCCATTGTGGAGAAGCCATCCAACTCCCTTTGGTAATCTGGATCAATCACCCCTCCTAACACTGTTATTAGATGCAGAAGTTTATTTTCAGTTACGTTTAAAATGGTTGTTTCGTAGCCAGGTGGTGGCACACGCCTTTAATCCCAGCACTCGGGAGGCAGAGGCAGGCAGATCTCTCAGTTCGAGGCCAGCCTGGTCTACAGAATGAGTTCTCAGACAGCCAGAGTTACAACACAGATACTCTGTCTTAAGAAAAAAAAAAAAAAAAAAGAGATGTTGTTTTGTGCACTGTTGGGTAAGGGGCTGCCTAGGCCTTGGCATTTTGAATTATCTGCAGGTGCAGGTATTAGCTTTATGTAAATGATTGCTCATAATCTGTATGTGGTATCAATACAACACCTAAGGAGCTTATGCATCAATTAAAAACCCCTAACACACTAAGACACTAAGACACTGAGGGTTCCACTGTCTAGGATGGCGCTTGCCATGATAGTGGTTCCCTCTGCCGAGGCCTGGCAGGATTTGCACCTACGAATATTCCTCTGTGTCTTCCTTGATGAGTCACACCACAGGTGTACAACTACAGTTACTTCTTCCTTAGACTATAGGCTTAGGGGCATCAAAACCCCAAAGTGGCCAGGAGAAGTCTGACCCTCCAGTTCAGCAGAATGTTTGTTTTGTCTCCTGGCAAGACAAACTCCAGAGAATTCCCCCTCTGGAACCAAACTTCTACGCCAGAAGAATTTAAGGTCCCAGGATAGAAAGCAAAACTTTTCCCAGTGGATTACTAGGGGTGATAGTGGAATTATCCCCTTTTCCACCTCTTCAGTCAGTAGTTCTCAACCTTCCCAGTGCTGTAATTCTTTAATATAGTTCCTCATGCTGTGAGGACTCCCAACCATAAAATTATTTTTGTTGCTACTTTATAACTGTAATTTTGCCACTGTTATGAATAGTAATGTAAATATCTAGAATGCAGATGCTCTTAAGGAACATCTGTGAAAGGGTTATTCAATCCGCCAAGGGGTCCTGACCCACAGGTTCTCAACCTGAGAACCTTTGCCTTAAGTCCTGGATCTGTGAATCCTGGCTATGTGAGAAACCTTTTGAAGAACCCTGCCCCAGCTCTCCAGGCTACTGACATCTAATTGGCATTGTAACAGGGTCTTCAAAAGGCTGATTCATCCTTCTATTGGGGCTAGCTGCTTCAGTATAGTGGGGAACATGGTAAGACCAATGGATTCTATGACCAACTGTCACACTTATCTGACTGTGAGTTCTTTGGTCAGAAACAATGCTGTATGGAATGCCATGATGGTGGATAAGGCATTTTATAAATCCACAGACGGTAGTGTTGGCAGAAGCATTACATGCTGGAAACAGAAATCCATACCAGAGTAAGTATCTATTCCAGTAAGGACAAAGTGTTGCCCTTTCCATGAAAGAAAGGGTCCAATGTAGTCAACCTGACACCAGGCTGTTAGCTGACCGCACAGGAAATGGTGCTATGTCTGGGGCTCAGTGTTAGTCTCTGATGTGGGCAGATCAGGTACTCAGCAACAGTTGTAGCCAGGTCAGCCTTGACGAGTGGAAGTCCATGCTGTCTCGCCCTCGCAAAACCTCCCATCTACAGCCATTTTGTTCATGGGCCCTTTGGGCAGTGACAGGGATGGCTGGGGAAGAAAGAGTCTGTCCACAACACGGTTTATCCTATCTACTTATGACTGAATTCCTCTGCTGGTCACATTTTGACAAGCATTTACATGGAACACAAGTACACAAGTATCTTAACATCCTTTGCCCATTCATACACTTCTTCCCCAAATGTCTTTCTCACCAATTTACTAATCATGCTCTTTCCAAGTCCCTGACTATCCCAAAGTATTGGCTACAACCAATTAATCAGTAAGCAAACATATATCTGACCATTTTTCCTTTAAAGCAAAATTACAACCATGCGTACTGTCTGAATTTCTGCCCACTGTGAGGATTTTCCTTCACTGGTGTCTTTCAGGGTTGTCCTGGGTGATGCATGCAAAACATCAGGAAAACAGGCCCAAGTCTTCTCTTTGTCAGTCAGCCAATCATAAGGCACATCCCATGAACCTAGAGGAAGATGCCTGAGAACTGAAGACATTGTTAACAGGAGTAGAAATCATAGGCATCTGGGTAACTTCCTCAAGTAACCTGCTTGTACCCTTGGGACCTGCTCACTTCCATTTGATCATGGATTGCTACTGTGGTACATCCTACTTTATGGCTTGGTGGATCAGATAATACCCAGCATATGATGGGCAGCTCAGGTCGCATGGTAACATTGTGGCCCACTGCCAAATACTCAGTTTCTACTAAAGCCAAGAACTGTCTCTCAAAGAGAGAACAGTTGTCTGAAGATGACAGTAAAGCCTTGCCCTAAAATCCCAAGGTCTTCTCGGTGATCCACCTAGAGAGACCTGTCAAAGGTTCTAAACGGCATTCCTATCTGCCACTGTCACCTAGAGTGCCATCAGCTCTGCCAAATCATATGATCCAAGTATTGAGCAGCCTGGACCTGTTGCAGAGCTTCTCCTGTTACAGACCCCACTCAAAGCTGGCAGCTTTCCTAGTCATTTGGTATATGGACAGAATAACACACCCAAAGGAGGAATGTACTGCCTCAGGAACACAGATAGGCCCATTAAACATTGTGCTTCTTTCTTGGTAGTAGGAGGGGCCCAGTGCAACAACTTATCCTTCACCTTAGAAGGAGTGTTCTTGCATGCCCCACACCATAGAAGGCCCTTAAATTACGTTTGTATTTTTTTCCCATCCTTTGATGAGCATACACATTACCAAAAAGTCCAAAGAGGTTGCTACCATCTGCTCACCTGGTCCAATCACCATAATGTCATCAACAGTATATTTTGTAGGAGAGATAATCAGGATCCCTTCAAATGAAGTTATGACACAGGACTAGAGACTTAATATAATTGTAAAGGTATATGGTTGGCCTTACCAACTAATTGCTTCTAACGGTCCTTGTGGACAGGTACTGGGAAAAAGGCATTTGCTAGATCAATAACTGCCTACCATGCATGTGTTGTGTTAACCTGTTCAAATAAGACCACCACATCTGGTGCAGCAGCTGCAATCAGTCACTACCTGATTAAGTTTTCAGTAGTCACCTGTCACTCTCTGTGAACCACCTGTTTTCTGCACTGGCCAAACAGGACAATGAAGTGAAATGTGTGAACCACCACCCCTGCAGCTTTCAAGTCCTGGATGGCACTGATTTCTGCAATTCCTCCAGGGAAGTGATAGCTTTTGGTTCACTACTTTCCCTGGTGGAGGCAACTTTAAAGGCTCCCATTTAGGCTTTCCATCCATAACAGACCTCACTCCACAGGTCAAGGAACCAATGTGGGGATTCTGACAACTTCTAAGTATTTCTATCCCAATTATACAATCTGATATGGGGGAAATAACGACAAGGATGAGTTTGGGGACCTACTGTGAGCCAGATTTCAGTCAAAATTCCATTATCATCCAGTCTCCATAAGTTGCTACTTTAACTGGAGGGCTACAAGGCACGTTAGAGTCTCCAGAATCAGTGTCAATTCTGAACCAGTATCCAATAGACTCCAGAAAGTCTGGTTTTGTTTCTTTTCCCTTAATGTACAATTCTTCTTGTTAAAGGCTATATAGATCCCTCTGAGGAAGGACTGGAGAAAGGCTAACAGTAAAACTTTTAGGTAGTATATCCTTCCTCAGGGCAACCTGGCCACCCCTTCATTCAAGGAGTTCTGGGTCTGAATACTGGCTTAAGTCTAGAAATTGGTTCATGGGCTGAGATTCCCTCTTATTATGATCTGATGTAGCTGTTCTTTCATTTGAGAATTTTTCCACTTATACAAATCAAACAAAAATACTTCTCATATACTTCATGCCTAAAACAACATGATTTTTTTTAACCAGTACTTTGCCTGGGTTGACCATGAGAGGTCAGGTCATTATGGATATTGCTTTGTCCGTGCTGCCCATTACAACTATACCCACTTTGCTTTTGACAATTCAGTGCTGCCATCTGGTCCCTGCAACTTTGGGCTCAGTTAAAGCTATAGCATTTAATTCTTTCAGTTGAGCAACAGCTTCTCCAACCCTAGGTCTGGCACAAGGAAAAGAACAACAACAAAGCTCTTCAAATGTGCTAGTGGCCCTCTCATTGATTTGCATCTGACAAGATTCATTAAGGATACACCTTCTGGGCCTTTCCATTACGGAGGATTAGGCTTTCCATAGTGTTCCTTCTCTGGCATTGTGGTTTCCCTGAGCCTTAAATCATATTAGTAACACAAAGCCAAGAAATACCAGGCATCTCTAGCTACTTTTCAGTAGGCCATCTTTTGGCAAATGCTTCAGTCAACCAATCAAATTTCTGACACTTATTTATAACTATGTGAGCTCCCACATTAAACCAGAATCTCCATTCAGTGGGCCCATCCAGTAAATTCTGCCTATCTAGTTTTATGTTCCTTCTACCATTATCTCACACCTCTAAAATCCGTTTTCATACATATTCCCCAGATTTCTGCTCTTAAATGCTATAGTGCATCTCCTCATAGACTATACTTTCTCTCTTGCCTCTAAGTCTGGTTATAGATCTAATGGTGACTATTTGGAGGGCTCTGGGGGACATCAGTATTATCTTCCCACATGTCTCCTGCAGGGGAAGTTACTGATGGCTTGGCAAGGGAGGATTAATTCCCTGAAGAATATATCCTCTGCTAAGGATAAAAAGAATACTTCCTCTGCTAAGGTAAACCCTTCAGATTCTAAGGGTTCAAAGTCAACAGCCTCAGTAGGGTCCTCCCATAAATCTCCACCCCAAGGTATAGGATCCCATCAGCTCCCTTTACTTTAATGGCTAACACCCTCTGAAGCTGGGACTTGAATGAGGGCTTTGGTTTGATTTTCTGCAGCTTGAGCTCTATGGCTGCCAGAGAGGAAATTCTCTTCTAGGACACACTTAGAAATCCTTAGACTGTTTATGCACATCTGAAGCTGATCAACTGTGTCATTAAGTTCATTCTTTTCCTTTGCCACTGTTATCTTGAGATACTAGAAGTTGGTTAATTTTATCCATAAGCTCATTTCTGTCTGCTGTCAATTTACGCAGAAATGCTAGAAAAAAGCAGACAACATCATTATTCTCATTATTCCACAAACTGAGAAGTGTTATATACAGAATCACTGAATTCCCTATTCCACACAGCAAGTCCCTTAAATATTTTTAATCATGGCATTGAGTGTTCTCCATACTACCATGAGAATCTTCAGTAATTTTAGGTGTTGGCCACCTGCCAAGCCTGCTCCAGATACTTAAGAATCCTTACAATTCTGTTTCTCTAGAACCACAATCTGTTATTAGTCAAAGTTCTCTAGAGGAACAGAAATGATAAAATGACTGAAAAAACTATATATGTTTATAAACATTAATATAAAAAATATATTTTCACTTTATCTCTGTATGTGTGTGTGTGTGTGTGTGTGTGTGTGTGTGATTTATTAGAGTGGTTTACACAGGCTGTGGTCAAGCTAATCCAACAATGGCTGTCTTCCAAAGAAAAATCCAAAAATCCAGTAGTTGCTCAGTCTACAAGGCTTGATGTCTCAGCTAGTCTTCAGTATATGCCCTGGAATTCCAAAGAAGTGGGCTCTAATACCAGTGGAGGAATGAATTCACCAATTCGCCAGCAAGAGCGAGGGCAAGCAGGCAAAGACAAAAGCTCCCTTCTTCCAAGTCTTTTATAAATCTGTGGCTCAGATTTAAGGCGAGTCTTCCAACCTGAAGAGATCTAGATTCAAGGTAGGTCTCCTACATCAAATGATTAACTAAGAGGCCCTCAAAGGTGTGCCCAGCTGCTTGGGTTTTTAGTTAATTCCAGATGTAGTCAAGTCAACAGCTAAGAATTAAACCATCACAGATAACCAAATTGTAAAATATTTCTCTTTCTGGATTTATATTCAACAAATTCATTTACTAGAAAAAAACATGTATTGAGTATCCATATTCTACACATTGTTTTAACAAATGGGAAAGATAGTGCAATAAAAAGAAATACAAGCCTAATTTCATGAAGCCTGAGTTTCTTCTAACACCTTTCTGTTGTTTAATATTTCATAGGAAACCATATTACTCTAACTCCTAGCTGAGCAAGTTCCTTGATCTCTAGGTTCATATCTCCTAATCCAGGCAAGTGAAGATAACCTCATCTACCACAGAAGAGTGTTAAGCAGACAATGGCACACTGCTCATTGTGGCAGTGTGAACAGGAATGGGCTCCACAGGCTCAATTGTTAGGGAGTGGTACTGCTTAAGAGGGATTAGGAAGTGTAGTCCTACTGGAGGAAGTGCATCACTGGTGTGGGATTTGAGGTTTCAAAAGCTCAAGCCAGGCCCCTTGTCTTTCTCTCTTCCTGCTGCCTTCCGATCCAGATGCCTTCAGATCAGCTACCATGTCTGCCTGCGTGCTGCCATGCTCCCACCATGAGGATAATGAACTAAACCTCTGAAACTGTAAGCAAGCCCCAGTTAAATGTGTTCTTTTATAAGAGCTGCCATGGTCATGGAGTCTCCTCACAGCAGTAGAACAGCGACTAAGACATTCATAAATCACTTAGCTTAGTACCTTACACACAATGAGCATTCAACAAGTGTTAGCTCTTTTTAAGCATATTTCTAGAGTAGTCGTAAAACTGTAAAGTTTTGTATGAGAGGTAAAGAATGAATTCTCCATAGGTGACAAAAATAAGCTTACGTCACTGGGCACTCTGTCACCACCACACAGGTAAGCCACTCAACCTTCTACGCTGACACCCTCTTGCTAACTCTTCTTCTCTCCAGAAGACCATAATCTCTAAATGGAGGAAGCATGCTACATTTTTCTTAATATCCCTAAACCGTGGCATGGTATCACACAATAACAAACTCATTAAATATTTGTATAATTTTGTATAATATATGGATCAGTGTAGTTGGTCACAGTTTCACAAGAGATGAGACATGCTAGAAATGATAACCACAAGATCCCAACTGACAAGGGAAACAGTGTTTTGTTTTTCTCATCTTTTAATTACCTGGCCTACTATTATTTCTTTGTCTAATTCAAAAATGAAATGTGAAAAATCTATTTTCTGAGCAAAGATGCCAGACAAGACTGTCTACAAAACTACCACTAGAGGGATCCACAAGGCTGCCTATGGCCTTAGTGTCAATGAAGAAAGGATACTAACCTATAAAAATCCTTCTGTAACAAGTACTAGGAAGGAACGAGGAACCCCTCACAGCCACCCCATATTGAAACTCTGAAATTATCATTAGTTTCCTAAACCCTAATTTCCACTGAGTAAATGCATTAGTTCTCAAAAAAATATGGATGGAGAATGGTGAGAACTTGAAGAATGTTTACAAGATGTCCTTCGTGACCGAGGAAGAGCTTTCAGCAACCCGAAAGCTGCCAGTCCCAAACCACCACAGCTCCCACTACACTACCCACAGCTCTCAGACACCTGTAAGCAGAGTAACAGCATGTCTCTATTACCAGACACATGGAAAAGTACAGACTAAAGCCAAACAGCTTTTTCCACAATTTTAAAGTCACATGGTATTTCTGACCCACCTCTAAGACTCTACAGACTAAAGAAGCACCCACTGCACTACTACCTGCAGGCAGAACAAGAGCACGTTGTTTTAAGATGATGGTGGCTGTGTATCCGAACATCTCCACAAATGAGTTTAGCTAGTTTCTTTGTCAATTAAAAACCTGTTAAAACTGAACACTAGACTTGTGTCCTAGGCATTCATCCATCACACTTAGAACTTTAGCCCATGAGTGGCAGTTCAAACCCAAGAGAGCCAAAGCCAATTTAAATCCAGTATTAGGGGCTCCAGAGATGGTTGTGCAGTTAAGAGCACTGGCTGCTCTTTTAGACGACCCAGATTCAATTCCCAACACCCACATAAGGAGCAGTTCACAACTATCTGTAAATCTAATTTTAAGGGCTTTGATGCCCCTTCTGACCTCCAGAGGCCTCAGACATACACATGGTATACAGACATACATCAGGTAAAACACTCAAAAGCATAAAATAAATAAATTTAGTAAATGCAACTTTAAATGTTAACGCATACCTCTCCTACAAAATCTACATGTTCTGAGTAGCATTTCTTTTTTCTCGTTAATCTTACTAGGTCCTACCCAAACTACTTGTTTCTGAACAAAAAATAAACAAGATATGATAAAATAGAAAAAGTTACAAGAAACCAATTACTTACCATTACTCTGAAGTGTTAATCCTGAGAGATCTTATGTTTTTTTAAAGGGGAAAAAAAACGAAACATAAATCATTACCATGAACATATCTTCCATTACATTTTAAGTTATAGAACATCAATTTAAGCCAGAGATTACTTTTCAACAACAATGTACAAAGTAGACAAAGTATCAATTTTATATACTCAGTTTTAGAAGTAAAAAAACCCACAAATTTGTCCCCAAATTTGTTCAGATTTAAGTATTTACATTTTATTTAAAATATCTGACTCTTGAGCCAGGCGTGGCAGTTCAATCCTCTAACTGCAGAACTCAAGAGGTGGGAGCAGGAGGACGGGGTCATCCCTGACTTCACGGCCAGCTCTTGGCCAGCACAGGACATGAAATCTTGTCTAAAATATTTTAATTCTGATTCTTTAACTTTAAAGTTTTGAGTAGACCTCAAATACAAGCTTTAATTTAGAAAAATTAAAAAAACACTAGGGTCTTTTCCCTTATATACCTATGAAGGTTCTGCAATGACAGTCAACTTACCAATTCCAGGTGAAACAACTCGTTCATAGTGATATGGATTCACACAGACACTGTCACATTTTAAGTCAAATGCATACTGACAATATTTAACATGTTTTAGTTCATTCTTGTGTAGATCAGGCCACCTCCACAGACGGGCATAGATCACATGAGGGAATCCTTTCCGACCAGCCACCTGGGAAGAAACAACCATTTACTATCAGTTATCTATTATACATTACACAAGGGACTTAATGTACGTCCTCATTTAATTTTTAAAATTCTATAAAGTCAGCATCTGTGATACTGCAAAACATACACATGGATTTGCTCCTATTTCCCTATATACAACTAAAATCTTAGGCTTCAAAAATGGTGTATTTTTCCCAAGGTATGAGCTGCCTGAAGACTACAGCTCCCATGTATCATTAGGCCAATCACAGGAAAGCCTAAGGCAGAATGAGGAGGGTGGAACTTTAGCCCCATTCGCCAACCCCTGTGGAAGAGGAAGGGGCTGTAGTGTAGAGCTGATCACAACACTGACTTAAATTTTGTCTAGGTAATGAAACCTGGGAGGAAAAAAAAGAAACAAGGGACAGGGCTTTCGGATAGCTGAACATGTAGAGGTCCCTGGAGGTTGGTCTACCTGGAGAGGGCATAGAGGTTTACTTTGCCTATGCAGCTCTCAATCTGCAGCCTTTGAAACACCCCTCATAACAGTAAACATGGTTCCTCAGTTAACTGAACCTGTAAATGGGACTGTGGGAACTCTATAGCCAACAGACAGATTAGCATCTCCAAGTAGACCAGGTCAGAACTGAACTGAATTAGAGGACTCTCAGGCGTGTTACCTGCTGCAGACGTGCTTATTTACCAAGATAAAAGAAATCTTCACACCTTTTAAGGTCACAGAAGAGACATATCTTGAGCACACAGTAAGAAAAACTGGTTTGAGAGCCCCACACCCCACCACACCCGCACTGCCGATTTCAGATTACAGCCTTTTATAGATTAGTAGTCCAAAGCACAAAATAACTAGAGCATGGGAGTACATACTTAAAATCTCAAAACTCAGGAGTCTGAGGTGGGGAAAAAAAAATCTCAAGGTACAGGTTAGGCTTAGCTACAAAGAATAAATAACCAACCTAGCAAGGATCACACATCAGAGCAAGAATTTGAACTGGAGTTCACAATCTCAAGGTCTGCACTCAGATTTTTAAAATGGAAAAAGTATGGATTTGTCATAAACTATACCTAACATCTAGAAATGAAATTTAAAATCTATCATCACATTTCCATACTTCTTCACCATATGATATAGCTTTAGATGAGAAAATAATGTGGCCAGTGCATATTTCATTACAAAGGAAAACAGTATAACATACTAAATTACAAAAGAGTCCAATGTGTCAGTTTGGGTGTTTACAATACTGAAAGAGGGTAGCAAGTAGAGGGAGTGTGAGCCACAGTGCTAAGAACCAAAGTACTTCAGGTAGTTCTCAAGATGTAGGGCTTCTTCTAGTTTATTTTTCTTTTCTTTCTTTAATTTTTTTTTTTTTTTTTTGAGACAGGGTTTCTGTGTTGTAACTCTGGCTATCCCGGACCTCACTCTGTAGATCAGGCTGGCCTCTGCCTCCCGAGTGCTGGCATTAAAGGCATGCCCACTACCGCCCGGCTGTCATTTATTTGTCTAATTTACTTCACTGAACTATTTTTAAATATGAGCATAAAAAACTTAAGATTCATCTTTTGTATATTCTCTCACAAACTTTCATCATGCACACTGGCAAGAGCTGCACACAGTATGTCAAGAGACAAGGCTATTGAGCTCAAGAGATGGCCCAGCATTAAATATACCTGATGCTCTATTATGAGGAGCAGAGTTCGATCCCAGCATCTGGGAATGCTCTCTTCTGGCCTCTTCCAGTATCTGTACACACATGCACATATACACACATAACTAATAAAAATAAATCCTTAAATGTATGAAATAAATATATAGATATGGAGCTCACATTAAATTGGTAGTAACTTAAGAGGAAATTTAAACTGTTACTCTACCCCGACAGAAGACAAACAAAACTCTAAGACGAACCTGTAGCCGTCCATCCAGTGTTCTCTGTATGGTGACACACTTGCTAGGATGAGCTCCATTTGTAGTTATAGCTGTTATTAAAGAATCCAATTCATCTTTTTTCTCTTTCAGCTTCTTTACCAAACTTTCAATTGCTCTTTTTGCAAACGTTTCACTTTCTCCACCTTGTCTATGACACATCAAACTATGCACAATGCTCAGACAGGCATCATTACTTGTTGGTGTATTTGTTATAGACATATTGTCCATTTGTTCAAGTTTTTTCTTTTAAATCAAACTCTCCAATTTCTGGAGTAATTCTGATCTTTTGAAGGCAGTGAAAACCAATGGCCAATGTTGCAAGAAAAACTGTCAGACATCTGGTGAACAGGATAATCTAAGAAAAGAGAGAGAGAGAGGAGAGATGAGAGTGCATTTCACAAGGTAGATACAATTATTTGGGGGAAAAAAACTGTTCTACTTAAGTCAAAGGACTCAATGTCCATCGTTTTAAAAATGTTTAAAGTCTGAAATGGCTTAACTACAAAATGTAGTTTTGATATTCCAAAATCATTTTTTTAAAAAAATGAGGCCTTCTCATTAATGCAAAGGCACACTAAATCAAGTCTTGCCAAATATACCATTATCTCAAACCTTTACTTAGTTATCTCTGCACCCTTTTTACTTCCTCTGTCACTGCTGCAATTTCAAGCCTTCTTAGAATTCGTACTAATCATTAGTATTTAACATTCATTTCCTCTAAAGTTATTTTTTTAAATGCCTCTCTCAACTCATTATATCCCAACATAAAGAGCCAAATTTTCATGTCTGTCAATAGTTATCACTTATTCATACGTATAAATATAAATTTAAAAAAGATGGGGAAATGTTTGTTTTTGAAACAAGGCTACTCTGTAGCCCAGGCCTGGAACCCATAGCAATATTCCTTTATCAGCCTCCCAAGTGCTTAGACTACACCCAGCTAATAAAGTCACCGAAGAGACACTTTCCAGATAATTAAAGATAATTTGCACAAGCATGGGTGGAATCAGAGATCAGGATTAGGACTCCAGTTATACTAAGCAGTCAGGTAAAGAGTTACTTAGACCCTGAATCTGGAAATAAAAGAACTCAAAAGAGAAAAAGCAGTATGAAGTGTATTGCACACACCAGTCAGTACGAAGTACTTACTGTATATGGTATTTGTTTTTAAAGGGTATTATCCCAAAACACATACATTTGCTTATATTTTCTCCTAATAAAATATACCAAAGAAAATATAAGAAAGCAATGACAGAAGTAAGCCACTCACACTTCAAAGGCATATAGGAGGTTATATGACAGCTTACACACATCTGAATTGGAAAACTATCACTCGCTTTCAGAAGTGGCACTTGCTACTAGGTGTGAATTTAAAGAAAACTGAAAAAAGGCCATGTAGTCAGTGTGCTAAGTCTTACTTTTAAGTAATGGTGATTCATTCATGGAAAGATAAGGAAAACAAAAAGGTAAACATAAATCTTGGCTAGGCACAGCAATGCACACCTGCAATCCCAGCGCACAGGAGAATGTGACAGGAAGACCATAAATTCAACGCCAGAGTAAACAACTCAGTAAAAGCTTTCCTACCTGCCCCCGCCAACACACACGCTGCACACAACTTTTCTTAAGGCTGAGCTGAGATATGGCTGAGTAACAAAGTGCCTTGCTTAGCATGTTAAAGACCCAAGATTCAAACTTTAGATTGAAGGGAAGGGGGAACAAAACCTCCAATCTGACCTGAGAACTACTAGTCAGATGTCTCTCACTGCCAGACTCACAAGTTTAATTTCTTTATTACAAGTACCTGTTGTTGTGATTTGAATAAATATACCCCACCCCCTAGACTCATATATTTGAATGTTTCATCACCAGGAAGTGGCACTATTTGAAAGGATTAGAAGGATTAGGAGGTGTGGCAGTAGTCATTCAAGTTTCAAAAGCCCACTGCATACCAAATTTCTCTGCCTGCAGAACAGAATGTAGCTCTCAGCTACTGCTCCAGCTCTAGAAGTGCTGCCATGCTCCCACTGTGATGTCAATGGGCTAACCTCTCAGACTGTAAACAAGCCCCCAGTCAAATGTTTTCTTTTACAAAAGTTGCCTTAGTCAGGGCGCCTCTTCACAGCAACAGAATAGTGACTGCGGCACCTGTGGACTGAGACTGGACTTGCCATCCTCACCATCACACACCATTCCTTAGACAGTTAGATCCTGCACATTGTCCAACAACCGCACTTCTGTGTTTCACAAGCTTAATTCATAGTACTTCCTTGACCTAAAACATTCAGCCCCATTTTATCCACCTAATAATTAAGCCCTAGGCTTCCTTCAAATCACAGCTTAAATATTGTAATTGCCCACAAGTTTCCCCTACTGTTGTCAGCGTACCTCAACTCCCAAGATTTACTTCCCTATTGTTTGTTTACTGTTACTTGACCCCACCTCAAATTTAAAGCACACCTTTATTACACTTTAGTACATCATATTACAGGAATTTCACCATATTTGCCCCACAGTTCTAAGAGTTCAAAGAATAATAACACAAATTTAGGTCAAGAAGAAAGTCATACAATCTCACCTTAGTCATTCCCAACACCATGCATGCAGTTCCTGACTGTGGTTTCAGTAAGAATGACCCCATAGGCTCATATGTTTGGATGCTTGGTCCCCCGTCTGTCAGTGTCCCCCTCCCCCCTAGTTGGTAGAACTGTTTAGTAAGGACCAGGAGGTATGGCCATGTTGGAGGTGTGTCACTGGAGGTGGGTTATGAAGTTTCAGTTACTTTTCTCTCCTCCTCCCTCTCTTCCCCATCCACTCCACCTCATCCCTGTTATGTCAACATTAAGCTCTCAGTTACTACATGAGTGCTTTGTCTGCCTGCCTGCGTAGTCCTCATCAGGATGGTCATGGACTCACCCTCTGAAACTGTAAGCAAGCCCAATTAACTGCTTTATTTTATAAGTTGCCTTTGGTCATGGTGCTTTGTCACAGCTGTAAAAAATTGAGACACTGACCTATACCAAGCAAGTGTCTGTAGAATGACTGGACTATTTTTAATTCTGTGTAACTGTCTTAGAACAAATTTAAGCTTGCAAATAAGCTTATTTGTATTCCAAAATTAATATAAATTTGTACCAATGCATAATTTAAGTATTTGTATCTAACTATTTCTGCATGGTGTCAATATTAAAGGTCATTCTTTACCAAACTTAGGCTGTCTGGGACCTGATAGTATTGCAAAAGCTGTTTTAATTGTAATTTTCTTTGAACACAAAAATAGTTTCGCTTTCTTAAAAACAGTCTTCTCATATTTTGGATTTTGTTGTATTCCTTGGATCATAAGGATCTTAATAATTTAGAAATTTCCTACAAGAAAACAGTAATATCAGCAGAGATCTATAGATGTATTCCTACATTATCTGGCTTTGGATTATGGAAATGATAGATGCGGGCAAATACTGACATGATATAAATAAAACCGTACGTTCCAATTAAAGTTCTGGCAGCATAAATGACCTCCTTAAATCGCACTCAATGGTCTCATCTATGAAACAGACACAATATCTGTCCTGCCCACCCTACAGACTAGCTGGGTAATAAAATCCAACAGTGTATATAAAAACAGAGTGGAAGCCATAGTTGACCAAAGCAACATATCTACACTTGCAAAAGCTCTGGAGATAGAGATTAGTAGGCACGCATCAGAAAGCATTCTCTCAGGGCTACATCCCATTTCTCTAACAACCTAGAACACCTTCTTTGATTGAAATTAATTTAACTATGTCCTAACTTTAGATAAAACGGGAAAAGACTCAGGCAGTGAAACCCTATTTCAGTGTAGAGAATACCAACCAGGATGTGTAAATAAAGAAGGGCCCAGAATTAGCTCAGCAGAATACAGTTTTAACAAGGGTTAAACTCTGGAAACCATTTTTTAAAGGAGTTAGGATGCATGTACTTTACGTAGCCTCATAAACATAACCGTTACATATTCAGACTTTTAAAGACAAACATGCTGGTGACATTGATTTTTCTCAAATGATCAACAGATAAAGCTCCAAAGTAAAAGCTTCAACTAAGAAAAATTTAATTCTTAGAATAGAGCTTTATACTAATTATGTTTTCCTTCTATGTGAATTTCTAGGACATTTTCAAGTCTTGTGAGATGCCAAGATAATGTTCCACTGTCTCTCCCAAAAAGCTTAGACCCCACATGCAAGGTCCTCTCACAAAAGTCTCTACAGCACCCCTTAGAGAACACTGCTTACCCGGTAAACTACCGATTCTGGCTACAAGTAGTGGTGCATACCCATGGCCCCAGCTAATAGGGGAGCTAAGACAGGAAACCACCTGGGCCACAGTTTCTTAAACTGTCAGTTATGACCCCACTTGGGGGTCCTGTAATTAAATGTGGAGGTCACACACACACAAAAAAAAATTAACAGTAGTAAGAGGTTTCTGAACCCACAAAAACAAGAAATAAGCCCAAGGTGTTTCTGGCGGGGCTTCCCCAAATTCAGTGTGTGACATCACTGTAGCCAGAGTCCAGACCACGCTGTTATGCAGTGTTCTTACTGCGGATTCCAGCTCTCACTACAACGCAACGGTTAACTGCAGAAGACAAAGACAGTATTTTCCCACCAGCATTCTCCAGCATGCATCAAGTTAGTGCAGTTTTGGATTATGTTGTATTAGTGTCTGAATTTTAGCTGTCCTGAGTTTCATTTTCTTTTACTTGCTTAATGAATTTGGGTTTGAGATTAGGACTAAAGCCCAACAATTTTGAAATGGCCCAAAACATACTTCTTCACCTTGTACCATGTATGGATGTGAAGAAGTATTCTCAGCATTGATCATCATAAAATAAAAAAAATGATCAATTCTGGAAATACTGAAGTTCTATGTCTGGCAGCATCGAACATTTAGTAAAGATTTATTCCTTTATGTAAAATTCAACAAGCACATTCATCTATTAGCACACAAATTTACTTTGATCTTCAATAAATGGTAAAATTTTAAGTAGAGCAAAGAATTGTTAAATAGATTATGCTTTATCATTGAATGTTTGACTTCTATATCTATTTTATAAGCTTATATATCCAAATCAAATAGAATGTTGTTAGTATAAAAAGTTTAAGAAGCCTGACTTGAACAACACAGCAAGATTTCAACTCAGAAAATTGAAAAACAAAAACTACTCTTATCTAGGATTTAAGGAAGTGGTGAAACATGTACCTACATTGTATGAAGTACTGAGTTCAATCCCTAGTATGTACATGTGCACATGACACATCTAATTACCACACCAATAAGAACTAAAAATAGGTATCAAAGTGAATGGGACAACATAGAAAGTTCCTATCTTTTTAAAAAGCTTTTATCACGTTTATTTTATGCTGAATTTATTCCCATGCCATAAGTTTTTGTTTCTTCAGTTTCTTCTAGAAGATCTTTTTCTCTGTGCAACCTCCTCTTCTGGCTTTGGAACAATCCGTTTCTTTTCAGTGAGGATCATCTCGATGTGTCAGGGGGAGCTCCTATAGACGTTGATCTGGCCATGAGCTCTGCAAATTCGGGGGTACGTGTGTAGGTGAATGTGTTCAATAACCAAAGAGTCTACATCTAGATCCTTAATTTCAGCACTACTCTCTGCATTTTTAAGCATGTGCAGCAAAAATGTAACACCCTTTTTGGCTACTGACCCTGTGTCCAGTCCCACTGTTTGGCCTAGATGCACCTACCATGATTCCGCCAGAATGGCACACATGGCTTCCTTGAAGTGACATCTTTCAGATACTTGGTGGCTTTTCAGATATGTATGCCCTGATGGTCTGTCTGAGCAGTTTCACAGGTGTTCTTAAAGTGAACATGAAGATTTGAACCTCTTGATTTGCGTGACTTTGTAGGGTTTTCTGGGTCAAGAGAGTAGCGAACCATCTTCACAGGTCATCTCATGCCAGTTACAGGAACAGTGAGTGAGAGTTCCTATCTTGATCTAATGCATTGGTCAAGTTAGAATGGGCTATGTTACAATTAAAACCAACTCCCCAAATACCTCCACTTAACAGATCATTTGGAGGTACTCCCCAATGCCCTCTTTTAGAGACTGGACAGACAACACCCTCTTTCCATGTTAAAGTAGCAGGGGATGGATAGCTCACAGGTTATCCTTTAAAGGTTATTACTTACTTATCCTTGTCTTCGATTGGCCAGAGTCATATGGCCACACAAGTGATTCCCAGCAGGACAAATGAGTCTCATCAGGGACATGTGGCAACACCTAGAGAAATTTTTGGTCTCTGGTCATAACACTCTGAATGTGCCTGTCTCTCTTATCCTAACTCAAGCAGGGTGGGGCCTGGTCACAGATGGAAGGAAGAGGTAAGAAGTATGTCTAATAGTACAGACAGGGCATTGCTAAACATCCTTCAAAAGGCAGACTATCCTTCAAAACAAAACTACGAAGACCAAAATGACAATAGTTCCTGTGCTACAAAACCCTAGGCTGTCGGAAATTTCACGGAGAGGGAGAAATAAAAGGGGAAAAGAAGCCAATTCTATCACCTCTCAGGATAGCCATCAGAATACTTCGTAGAATAATACTATCTGCATACATCAAAATGAAACACCCAGGCTAAAGGTGAGGCTAAACACCCAGGCTAAAGAAAAAAAAGCAGAGAAGCAAGAGTCAAAAGGGTAGGCTCATGCTAGAAAAGAGGAGGAATAACAACAGGTCGTGGCAAAGACACTACAGGAGCTGGGGATGAAGTTCCATGGCAGCATCAGCACCAGGTTTAGGGGGAGAGGAGAGACGGGAAGGGACATATTACATATACTGAACATAGAATTTTCTAGAAGTTGTATGTTTTGGTGAGTGATTATAAAACTAATAGTATGAAAGTATTTTTTTAAAGATCAAGAGTTTTGTTTTTTTTTGCAGGGAAGGGGTGGTGCCAGCTTAGTGAAATATGACTAGGCAGAAATTCTAAACATAGTCTTCACAAGCGAAAAAAGCAATTGTTCAGGCTTAACTCAACTCCCCACAACAAGTTAAAGCCCAGATGCTACCCTCAGCTGAGTTTCCTCCAGGGGTAGCTAGGGAATACCCAAACACATAAAGTATTAAGAAGACAACCAGTGCAACAGAAGAATACTTGTACAGAAACTTCTGGGGTGAACTATGAGAGACAATTGGGACATGTGCTTTTGCTTACTGACAAGTCTTAGATTTAAATGTTTTTCATGACACCAGCTTTAAATTAAATAATCTTATTTTAAAATTAGCACTTTCTGAAGGATGGCATGATGGATCATGAATATATGTAATCTCAGCAACTGGGAGGCTGAGGCAGGAAGACTGTCATAAATTTAAAGCCAGTCTAAGCTACAAAATAAGCTTGTCTAAAAAAAAAAAAAGTTAAACACCTTCTGTTTAATAAATTAAAAGTTGTAGTTCAACATGGTGGCACACACCTGTAATCTCAACACTCAGGAGTTTGAGGCAGAAGCACTGCAAGTTCATAACCGACCTTGGTTGTACAGAGAGGACCTGTTTAAAAACAATCAATAAATACTATAGCTGGCATCGATTTCATCTACCATACATCCTCTTTTGCAATTATAGTCTGGTTTTCCAGGAAAAGTCTGATTTAGGCAGGTGAGACAATTCCCAGTCAGACTATACAGAACCAACCCCTGGCAACACTGTAGTCCCAGGGATGGAAAGGATCCAAGCCAGTGATAAAACTCTGATGGAAAATGGGGGGTGGAGGGGGGTGTTTAGAAAAGAAAATGAGCCCTTTTGAGGGCTGGGGATGAGCTTAGTTGGTAGACTGCTTGACTAGCAAAATACCCTGGCTTGATCCCCAGGACCACTGAAAAAAACTGTAGCATATTCCTAAAATCCTAACACTGTAGAGCAGGCTACAAACCTGAAATCCATGAGACCCTCTGTAAAAAGCAGAGAGGGTCTCTTTTATGCTAGACTTATTGCTGGAAATAGCTAACCTGAGAACTTAACAGAAAAGAACACAAAATCTAATCTAAAAGGTAATTTTGACAACACTGGTTGAGATCCTGAATCCAGCAATCTAAAGTCATGCCAATGAAGTCCCTTCTTACCTATATTTGACTGTTACATGTTCCTGATACACCATTGGACAAGATTTACATTACTAGCCATCTCAGAAATATCAAGATAAACCAAAACATATGAACAATAATCCCATCTCTAATTTAGTAAAAACTGCAGAGCTAGATACTTTTAAACTGTACCTGTCAAACTGTTTTCTGATTCCCTTTATTTACATTTGACTATTTTCTGACCTGGTTTTTAATGTGGATTATGTCAATATTTATCAGATTACAAATTAAAACAAGTAAAAATTTAAATAAATTTTAATTCATTTCCAACAGGCCCACCAATGTTAACCTAAATAAATTTTATGAAAAATAATCTTTCCAGACCACAAGTTAGTAATATGAGTGACACTATTTTACGTATGTGCAAATTTCTTTACTATCTAGATTAACAAAAGATAGCCAGATTCTCCTCCTTTTTTTGGCATTCAATCTGCTGTGGGATTTTAAAGTGAAGGAAGAAAATGTGACACAGAGATATATGTAATTGGAAAGAATGTTTTAATAGCCTTCTCAGATAATAACTGATATTCACCTTTTATTCAATGTCAAACTCAACAAATGGAGATTACTTAAGGTTATTAAGTAGACTCTGAAGATTCTAGGCTTGTATAAAACCCCCTGAGTTGGGACTGGGGAGGTAGTTCAATCAGTGAACACACTGAGTTTGATCCCCATACCCAGGCGAAAAACAAAACAAAACAAAGCTGGGCATGGTGGCCATGCTTCTAACCCCAATGCCGGGAAGTAGAAACAGACAGATACTGGGACTCAGTGCTAAAACAAAACTAACTCAAGAAAACAAAGAACAAAATGGGCCACTCCTGACAGACAGCACTCGCAGTAACCCTTTGGCTTTAGAGTACACAAAAGCACCCACACACACAACAAATCGTCTGTCTACATTGTACTCTGGATAGGTTTCTAAAACATTTAGGAAAACACTGGTTCAGTGAGTTATTCAGATTTTCCAAATTCTGACCTATTTCTTTATGGACTATTTTATTTATTTGTTGTTTTGACACAGAGTCAGACAGTAGTTCAGGCTGTCTTCAAACCCACCACGTTCCTCTTGTCTCCCACAAGCTAGGATTACAGGCACAATCACCATGCTGAGCTAGAATACATGTATTTTTAAAAAACACATGCTTTAAAAAGCACCAACAATCTCACTAGAAAAATCTTGAAGTATTAGGAAACTAGCAAACTCAAAACAGAACTAAGTTTTTCAAAACTCTAATTTTCATTTGAAAGATTCGACTTTGTCACTGACAAATAATAGTTATTTTCTTAAAGTGGTGGGCTCATTTCACTCACTTTCACCGAATACTCAGGGATAAATGACTGTAATGTATCTACAGACATTCTGTGAAGTAAAAATAAAAATGATGCTACACTTAAAAAGCAGCACCCAGCCTGCAGCTGAGACACATAGATGGTTTTCATAGACATGTGCAGTGCACTCAAACATCTGAAAATGCTTCGTACACACTTCCTATCTAATCACATGAAATAGACAGACCATTTAAAAGCTAAAACTGTTTACTTCTTCACCAAGGGCATTTAAAAAAAAAAAAAGATTTATTTATTTATGTATATGAGAGCTACCTGCATGTATACCTGTATGCCAGAAGAGGGCATCAGACCCCATGAGCCACCATGTGGTTGCTGGGAATTGAACTCAGGACCTCTGGAAGAAAAACCAATGCTCTTAACCACCGAGCCATCTCTCCAGCCCACCAAGGGCATTCTTAAGTGAAACTGACATTTTTTTTTTCAAATGTTCAACAAATATCTGGATATGAAAAACAAAGAAACTGTTTTAATTCATGTCAAAGAGTCCCATCAGTCTACCGACTACTGCTCCTGTACAATAGTGCAGCTGGAACATAGGGAAAGACCAAATACTGTCTCCACCCTATAATGAAAATTATTTTGAGCTCATGACCCCTTTAATAAAAGGGTCATGGGGCTCCCTAGAAGCTTACAGAGCATATTTTGGGAACCACTGTTTCAAAAGATTAAAAACAAAGTTGAATTTTAATACCTGGCATTTGGAAGAAGACCGTTATCAGAATTCCACTGAAGCCCCAAGTAGCTATAGCAGGTGAAGGCCTACCTTTTAAAAAATACAGGTCTCAAGTGCTGTCAATCTTACAAGGCACTGATCTGATTTACAGACTTCCCTTACAGATCACCAAAAAGACAGCAAAACAACTACAACACCATGAATAAATACACCTAATTTAAAGGACTAACAACAAAGTGTTTTTCCTTTTTAAAATAATTATCAACATCATTTCAATACCAACACACATAATATTATTCTTTCAACTAAGTTTATCTTTTTTGTTTTTTGGTTTGTTTTGAGAAAGAATTTCACTATGTAGTCCTGGCTGGCCTGGAACTTGTTATGTAGACCAGGCTGGCCTGGAACTCAGAGATCCTTCTGCACGACCACACCAACTGATCTTAATGGGGTCTGTAACATTAGTGCATTCACTGCATTGTGTTTAACAATACCTGGCTTCAGCTGGCTCATCAGGCACTAGTTCTGTCACCCTTTCACCACACACGGATACAATGACTATCTGCCATATTAACTACTCTAGAATTAACCAGTCAGTCAGTCAACACTAATAAACACCCTTAACTCAGGTCTACACTTACAAATATATTTTGAAGCCAGGTATGGGGCACAAATGTACTAAGAATACTTAAGAGTCCCAGTACTTAAGAGGCTGAGGCAGGATGATCTGAAATTCAAAGACACATGGCAAGACCTTGTCTGAAAACATACACACACACAAACACACAGCCACAAGTACACATATATGCACATACATTTAACCTGAGAAAGCCCAAACTGTATACAGTCACCCATATTTGTATAATCATACCTTACTAGCAAGGCAATTACTTATCAGTAGCCCTTTCTATTTAATCATAAGACCTGCATTCAAAACATGTAAGTTAAAATCTGATAGGTTCTAAATAAAAACATTCTAAAGTTTTGATGATCAAAAGGTATACACAAATACAGAAATGAAAATAAGTAGTGTAAATAACCAAAACCTTCACAATCAAGGGGGGGCTTTTCTTCCTAATAGAAATTCCCATGCCTCCCCCTCTCTATTCCCATTCTGAACTGGGGGGCAGAGGTTAGGGGACAAAAAAACTTCTTAGTTATGTTTTTAAAAATAGTTCTTCCAAATACAAGAGATGCAGCTAACTTTTTAGACCCATACTTCGCAGCAACTTCAGGTGGAGTAAAATAAGGAGGGGTTAGGAGGACAGCTCAGTGGCTCAGCACTAGTCTAGCCATGTGAGAGGCCATAAATCCATCTCCAGCACCAGGGAAAAGAGAGCATGTGCCCAGATGATCTCTCTACAGAACTGCCAACAAGTTAGGCTAGCTGAGCAACTTTTTCACAATGCACAAATTAAACCCCCAACTGTACAGGTTTAACCAATGCAACTTTTCTCTACAGGGCCAGTGAAGTAACTATAAACGGCATGGTTAGAAAGCCTTATCATTTATCACTTCCAAGAAGACTAACCCTCTTAAGATGACCAAATTCCAGGGCTGAAGAAATGGCTAAGGAGTTAAGAGCACATACTGTTCTTCTAGAGACTGGATGGAGTTTGGTTGTCAGAACCCACTTTGGGCATGTGACCTCCATAGTCACCTGCACACAGGCACACACACATATATGTGTTAGAAATTAGTAAGGGGCTAAAGATATGGCTCAGTGGTTAAGAGCACTGGTTGTGCTTCCAGCAGACCTGGATTCAATTCCCAGAACTTACATGGTGGCTGACCACCACCTGTAATTCCAATTTCAGGAGATCCAAGGCCCTCCTCTGGCCTCCACAGACACCAGGTGCAAACATACAAGCAGGCAAAACATCCATATACATAAAATATAATATTTTAACTAATAAAAATAAATCTTTAAAAAAGAGACCAAGTTACATTTGGGAGTTTACACGCTCATTTAGAGACCAATTCCTTGATCATCTTAAGAAATGCAGTTTTCTGAAACTTGTCACTAAAACAATACAAATAAAGTGAAAAATAGGAAAGAAGGGGGAAAACAGGAGGAAGAGCAATTGGGAAGGAGAGGAAGACAGAGATTTAAAACAAAACAAACATGGCAATGACTTCAAAAGGCCCACTAAATTAGATCTGCAGGGGTTACCTTCTGCGTGAATGTATCACTGCATTAAAAAGAATGTAAAGCTGACCTGAGCATGGTGTCATAAGCCTATAATCACATTACTCAGTAGCAGAGACAGGATTACCCAAAGTTCAAGGCCAGCCACATCTATATAATGAGACCCTGCCCCCCCCACAAGAGAATGTAAATCAACAATGAGACAGCTTAAAAAATGAGGACCCTGAGGCTCAACTACTGTGGTTTTTTTCAAAGCTGGCCATACAGCCCAGCCCAATTGAATCAATTTCTGTGGGGAGGAGTCAGGCATCAGTGGTTTCTAAAGCTCTCCAAGAAATCTCAATGTTCAAGCAAGATTGCCCTAACCCTTGGGATTTAAAAAGCAGTAAAAGCTGTGCAGTGGTGGAGACTGCCTTTAATCCCAACTCTGGGAGCCAGATGCAGGTGGCTCTCGTGAGTTCGAGGCCAGCCTGGTCTACAGAGTAGGTTCAAGGACAGCCAGAGTTACAACAGAGAAACACTGTCTCGAAAAAGATAAATAAATCCCATATGGCAACAAGTTTTCCAAACTGGAAAAAAAAATCTTATTTAAGGTATGAATAATAAAATGCAGTCCTTGTGTTGAGACTTATAATCAACTTCAAATTGATTAATACAATCATCTCTACTAACTCTATGTCTGACCTATGAACCTTAAGGATTATCCGCATAGGATCACCTCCCATTTCAGTTTTACAAACTGAGCTCCATTCTAGCCCTTAACTGTCCTAGTCCTAGTTAACTTTCTTATTCAAAGTGTGTTTTCCTGGGTGCCAATCACACCGCATAATAGTGTCACAGTGACATAACCTAAAACATCTTGTTTCTGAGAAATTGGGATCCAGCCATATTTTCCATTACCAAAATTGCACATTTTAAAATAAAGGAGAAAAAAACCCAACAATTCTAAATGAGACTCATTAGCATAAGCTGAGGATATTGTGATACCCACAATATCATAACAAAAGTAGCTCATATGCATGCTATCTATACATATCAATTATCTGAATGCCTCGTCTTAAACAAGTGACTTTATCAAAAGATGAAGAAAAAAAGAACCTCTAGAATTTAATAGCTTGAGAAAGTTGTACTAAATGTGACATTCCAGTCTAACTCCCTTAACTTTCATTTAGCACATCAAACAATGAAACCATTTAGTCAGGTTAGTTTTATACATGGTTAAGGATCACCTGAGTGACTCTTCCTCAGGGCTTTAACAAAACACCGTGGAGGGTGAGGGGTAGCAAGCCCTCAATGAAACACTGAAAAGGGATCACAAGATGTTTAAAGAGACATTCACTCTGAATGAATGAAAACGAAAAACCGAAGCATCAACTGGACACGGGGACAAAACAGAACTAAGGTAATAAGTAAGCCTAAGAAAAACCATGGATGTTCTCACCAAAAGAGGCAAACTTTTAAACAAGCCCAAGTATGCATTTTAATTTTAACCAACTCTGTAGATTCTGTAGTTAATCGCCCTAGTAAAGGCCCCAACCATGCAATTAGAATAGTGTGTGCCAATGTTACTATAACTCTGGCTCAATAAGAAAAAAATAGGTCCTAATTGAGAGAGCTGGGGTGTGACTGATCTGCATAATTAGTTTAATGCTTGCTTCTTAGTGTGTGTGTGTGTGTGGGGGGAGCGATCCAGAGAAAGAATTCACAAACAGGAATACTTCAACTAAGAGGCAGCATTAATGACATAGTGACTTTAGAAAAAACAAGATCTGTGGACCCAGTATAAGCAGAACTATTTCAAGAGCAAAGCCATCAGAAAAGTTAGGTCCATATAAAACGTATTCCAAATCACTTCATTGACTTGCTTGGCACAAATTGTCACTAATTCTGTAAACACAATTTTAATTCTCCCCCCCCAACTTAAGGTTTACAATGAAAGCATTTAACCAAAAGTATGAACTACTTCAGAAACAAAAATGAATACGTAATAGTGCTTTAAAGCAAACTCACTCAAAAACCTAGAAAGCAAAGAAAAAGCCACTTACATTAATACAGTCACACAAAAAAAAGTTACGTCAATTCTTTTTAGAAAGGTTTTAATTCAAGCAATTTAAGCCTACATAATTAATCACATCAAGATCTTAAGCTTCTTCTAATAATGGGTGTTTGCTTCCGTGCATGCTTGTAACAAACTCATTGAGGAAAACAAAATCATGAGCATGTGGACATGCTTGTACTCCAGCACGTGAGAGGCTGAGAAAGGATGGTTAGGATGTCCAAGAACAGGGTCAGGAAGCCATACAGATTCACGACAGAATTATGAAAGAAGCATTACGGAGAAATTGTATTTTTTAAAAATATTTTAGCCATCATTTGCACCTTGAAATAGCATATACTAATCATATCAGATCTTTCTAATAGAAGGCAGAGTTTACAGTAGGGAAAAGTTACTTCTGTAAGTACTTCAGGTCCTATATGCAAGGTAATTTATGAAATCTATAAAAAAAATTATTCAAACGCAGTGCTGGGAACCTAATTACTTTATGAGATTTACACATTTCTGTACTTTCAATTAAGACTCCACAAGGTTTTGCCAGCATAAAGTCCTGAACCTAATTCTTAAAACGCTCAAATAACCAAACTGCAACTGAGAGGGAAAGGATGATAAATCTGGCAAAAGTTGAAGTTTGTTTAAAAAAAAAAAAAAAAAAACTAACCGAGATTACAAGCACATGAATTCAGGGCGCTTAAAATAACTCCCTTTATCTCGTTACCTTATTTTTAAGTGACAACCCCACCTTAGAGTATCAAAAACCTCAGGCACTTAAAAAAAAAAAAAGTAATGTTAAAATGATTTACCTGAAAACCGACTTTAAAAATTTGAAAGTTTTCTCCGGCTTTCGTGGGGGTATGGGGAGGAGCTATCAATCAACAAGGCTTTTTAAAGCTTCTCCGCTCGCAGAGGAACCTTTCAAGTTAACTAAACACGCCCTTATCTTTGAAAAACCTGGCTTGAGAAATCATAACAGCAGTTTGGGGTGCTGAAGCCAACGCCCTCCGCCCTCCACCAATTTCACGCTCCGTGCATGGAGCCCTCACAATAAAATAAACTACGCCTTTTTATTAGGAGACACGTTTTATTAGCGGAGGGAGGTGGTTCAGTTAGGCGCTGGGAACATTCCCCGCACGCCGCCATCACCCACGGTTCCCAAAAAGTAAACAAATCAAAGCTACGAACGTAAACTGAGAGGACACAACCAGGAAGAGAAAGTGGGGACAAAGAGAAAACAAACACGGGCGGGGGGTGGGGGGAGGCACGCGGACCGACCCGGGGCACCCCCGGGCACCACGCACCCCGGCCGACCCTCCGCGAACGCCCGGGCCGCGGCCGAACTCGTCCCGAACAACAAAGAGCGGCGGCGCGGGCGGCGCTCGAGGTCCCGGGACTGCGCGCCCAACTGCGAGCGGAGTTGCGGCCCGGGACCCACGCGCGAGCACGCGGCGCCGGGGCGCGCCGGGGCGACCCACCCGAGCCCCGCCGGGCCCGCGCTCGCGCCGCCCGGCCGCCGCGGGAGCCCGCCCCGCTCGGGTCGGGGCGGGGAGGCGCGGGCGCCGAGGCCCGGGCAAGAGAAGACCCCGCGTTACCTGGGCTCCGCGCCGCGCCGTCGCTTCCCGGGTCCCGCCCGCGGCGCCCGGCCCAGGCGGCCCCACTCCTCGCCGCGCCGCGGACAGCGCGGGCCGGGCCGCTGGAGCTCCGGAGCCGCCCCGCCGCGGGGGGCCTGGCTGGCTGGCGGGCGCCGGCTCCCGTCACGCGCTCCCGCCCCGGGGGACAGCCGCGGAGCCGAGCGCGGCGCGGGAAGGGCCTCCCGAGGACGGCGGGCGGGCGAGGACGCGGGCTCCGCCACCCGAGCCGCTCCGTTACCGCAGCGGCGACGACGACCAGGGCCGTGTTGTTGCTGCCAACTTGTCGGAAGGACACTGAGCATGCGCGCGCGGAGACCACATCCGGGTAATTTCAGGGTTTGGCCCTTTTTCCCCCCGCAGCGCTCCTTTCTCCCGGCTGCCCCCGCCTCCCGCCCAGATCAGGGAGGGTCCCAGTGCGCAGGCGCCCGCGGGCAGCAGCGGTCTGCGCGCGGCCGGAGTCCCGGGCTGGGTCGGCCGGGGCTGAGTGCGCAGGCCGGCGTCCGCGGGGAGCCGCCGCCTCGCAGGGGTTGTTTTCAGAGCCCGGGTGCCGGTCTAAAGAGCATCCGAGCGGCGCGGGACAGCTCGGGATGAGCGATGGCCGCGGCTGCCGGGTTGGGCTGGGCGGTGGAGACCTGGGCGGAGCAGCCGCACTGACTGCAGGTGTTTGTTGCAGTTTGTTTTGGGACGTTGGGGGAGGGGCGGCGCCTGTCCCTTTCTTCCCCCCCCCCCCACCCCGGAGGCCAGCTCTGAAGGTTACACTTAGGGGCGCGCGGGACAGTCATGGTATCACACATTCGGGGGGCCTTGCCAGGTGTTGCCAAAACGTGAGCAGTTGGAAAGGAGGCGGGAATTTCGAGTTGGAGGCGACCTTCAGGACCTGCTGCTGTACACCTTGCTAACTGGGTTGTGCGGGCTGGGATGGACGGCTGGGTTTCAGAACTTCATACCCTCACAAAACAAAGTCCGGAATTCTCTCCCACTACTTAGGTGACCCGCTATCCAAAACCTCCAGGGCAGACTAAAGGAACGGTTCAACATTTGGTGTCTATGTACAAAGCCTTGGTTCCTCCGTCCCGCACCATGGAAGTCAAAACAAAGGGTGGCACATTGGTTGCAAAAGGCTCATCTCGTGATTTTGACGCTGTTCTTATTTTCTTCTCTAATTTTATACTCTGATTAGAACACAGGACTACCATAGGCTCCCTGGCTTTGATTGACAGTACAGACGTATGTAATCCTAGCACTTGGGAGACCGAGGCCAGGGGATCACCAGCTTGTTAGATAGGTCTACATAATGACTTCCAGGCCAGATCTAAAGTGAGACCCTACCTCTAAAATAATTAATTTAACCTAATTTACATATCGCAGAAAACAAACTATATGGTGTCTTTGGTTTTGGTTTGGTTTTTTTGTTTTTGTTTTTCTCACCGATCTGGGAATGCTTCCATCAGGATTCCTTCAAGACATTTCTTAAATCCTGTCGGAGAAGCTTTTCACACACCCTGCCATTAACTCTCTCTGCCCCTTCAATGGTCTGTACCATCGCAGCCTGATCTGTCCCTCTTGTACCAGAAAGCACCCGAGGCTGTCATCTGCAGACTGATACTATCTTAGCCCTGAGCTTTATGAAGGCTTTTCAAGACTACTTTTCAGAGAATTCATTTCCAGATCCTACATTCCCGTATGTACTGTTTCCTAAATTTCCTCATTTCATCAAGATAGTCGAAGGCAGCGTTTCCTTTCAAAACTGTACTCACAGTCAAAATTCTCTCCCATTGCTAAGGTGACCCATTATGAAAAACCCCCACGGCAAGCCAAAGGAGAAAGTTTTTTGCGATGAGAAAATAAATTACTTAGACGAATGGATATTAAATTCCTTTGCAAATCCAACCTTTTGTTGTCACCAACATTGAAGGGTGTGGCACAAATTGGACTCAGCAGTTATAAAAAGAAGAGGAAGAGGTTGGGAAAGGGATTGGGGGGGGGGTTCAAGGGCTACCGTAGGGAAGGCTGAGGGTGGATATGATCTATTTATAGTGTATATATCAATGAAACTACCAAAGAATGTATTTTAAAGATTAAAGGAAGATCTGTCAGCTAGCAGGTCATTAAAACCGATTATTGGTTGTAGGTCAATTCGTGATTCTTTGGGAATGTGCTTCTGAAGGAAGTATATTAACATTGAGTCTCACTGCTGTCGATAAACTCCTTCTGTCCCATCTGTATCAGGTATCTATGTCTGTATAATACAGTACCACAAGTTTAGAAGGTTAAAGCAGTACACACTGTCTGTCCCTGTGGAGTTCAAGCACAGCTCAGCTAGGTCCCCTACCAAGCCAGGCTCCCCTAGGAAAGAAGAAGCCACTCCCTTACACAGATGTTGGCACATTCATTTCCTTGTAGACTACAAGGATGGGGGTTTCAGTCACGTCTGCCTCTCAACTGAAGCCCTCCCAGTTCCCTGCCAAGTGATCGTCTACAGGAGGCTCCCAATATAGCACCTTACTTCTTCAGAGCCAGCAAAGGTAGGAGTTGTATCAAGGTCATATCACTATTATGTTTCTCTCTCTCCCACCCCTCCCAGGCGTGTTACTTCATGCATGTGCATGTGTGTATGTCACTGCACATGTATGTGAAGGCCAGAAAGAAATGTCTGGCTTCTTCCTGTCCCGTTCCACATTATCTGAGATAGAGTCTCTCACTGAACCTGGAGCTCACAGACGGGGCTACACTGTCTAACGAGCTCCCAGGATCCTCTCATCTCTTCCTCTCCAGTGCTAAGATTACAGGCATCTGCCAGCACACATGGCTTTTTAACATGAGTGCTAAGTATTGAACCCGGATCTTCATGCTGTGCGATAAGTACTTTACCAGCTGAGCTACCTCCATAACCCCATCATTTTTTAAAAGAGATATTGCCAAAGCTGACCCCAGATTCCTGAGCTCAAGTCACCCTCACACCCTAGCCTCCTTAGTAGGGTGGACCACTAACACCTGGTTCGTCTGTGGTCTATGTGGCAAAATCACATACACAGAATCGCACAGGTCCTAAAACAAAGCATGTATTTCATTTAGGAAGGGGAAGAAACCACAAAGGTCATGAGCACCAGGAGGTAGGACCATGTAGGTTGAGGACCATGTGGATCTAGGAATGCTTAGCCTCTTCAAATTTCCCTTCAGGTGCCCTTCGCCTCTTGACTTAAGGGAAGCTTGACTGTTCCCTGGGACACTGCTTCCTCTCCATCTCTCAAGCGTGGCCTGTATTTTCTACCACGAACTCCTTATACTGCACCTGGGGGTGTCCTCTTTGATCCTCAGCAGTGCCCCTAGACCACCTCCCCCTCCATGAACTGGCAGCTTTAAATACTGTTATCCATTTCCCATCATCCCCTCCTTTCCCTTCCTATGTTCACCGTCCGCTCTGGTCAGTAACCCCAGCAGCATCTCTGTACTTCCTCGGGAATTAGATACTTAGGTGACCTTCCTGTACCCCAGCCTCTCGGTTCCTCAACCTTTGGCCTAACTTAGCCATGCACCCCCGTGACGGTATTTATGGGAGTCTTATCAAACTCTACACCTTCACAGTCACAGTTTCAAACAGCTGATGTTCAAATCACCACCTCCTGTTTCCAGATCACTCTCGAGACCTCTCCTAGCTCTACCTGCTGGCCCGCCATTATAGGCCCTCTAGCACATACCTTCGGCCCCTTATTCCCGCCCCCTTCCGTTGTGTTCAGCAAAAACACAATCCTGGGTCAAGCTGGCTGTCCACACATCAGGACCTAAGAATCTGAACATGGCTGCAGAGAAACACAATACCTATTTTCAGTTTAATTGCATCACTGTGAATCTCAGGTCCTATTCCCCCCACTCCACTGGAGCTCTAGCTTTCGTACGTCCCCTGTCTTCCAGCCTACACATCTGCTTCTATTTCATTGAGGATGCTGAAGCAGTGAGATTCAAATTGCATGCGCCCTCATCTACACAGCAGCCCCGTCTCTATCTTGCCTCTCATTAGAACGTTAGATATTCAAGTGCCCTGCTGTTGTGTGAGAGTTCTCCTGGGGAGACATAACCTACATATCTACATACATACATAACTATTACGCACAATACAATGTGGAGAAACAAAGAGTTTGTATTGGGCTCACCGACTTGAGTATAGATGAGGGATTACTTACAGGAGCAGGGATGACTCCAAAAGCAGCTTCATCCAGAAAGTCCACCCCCAACACGGTGATGACTCACAAAAGCTACAACCCTGGAACTCTCTACACAACTTGCAGACAGCTCAGCAACTCCCCAAAATTTCCTCTCTGCAGCTCATCTGGTCAGAGCACCCTCCAGTACTTGTGTTCTCCTTCTACAAAGCTAAAAGGGGGCTTCAGAAATATTCTAAGCAGGAAAGTTAAAAGACACCATGGGGTGGGAAGCACTAGGAAAGGGAATAGTGGGATAAGGAGGAGAGGGGGTGGTTGGGGGAATTAAGTGAGGAAGAAGGGGGAAGTCAATATAGAAAGGAAAGAAGGAGGGTAAATAACACTAAGGGTATCTGGAAAAGCTGTAAGGAATAATTATTTATCGAAACACACATATACATCTAAGCCTGTGTGTGTCCACATACATATATAGTTTAATGATGTTTTCCCACTTGGACTGACAGTGCTCTCCTCAAGAATCTTAAACTAACAAAAACTCTTAATACCAGGCATGTGAAACCTTTCAAATTTTTGGTCCAAGAGACTCCCAAAACAGTATAAGCTATTGTCTATTGCTGTTGCCCTTGGTTACCTCTAAGAGGTTGAAGATTAGTCCCTATTGCAGGAAACATCACATACTTGAGGCACAAACCCAGAGGATCCAACCTGGATCTGATCTTGAGGTCTAGCTTTCATGGTACCAGAAGGTGCTATACAAACTTCCAAGGGCCGGAAGCAACCAGTAGTTCTACCCAGCTGTGACTTTTATGAACCACAGTATCAACCAGCATGGCATGATAACCATGAGAGTGCAGTAGTGGCATTCATCTTACTAATTGTACCTAAGGCCTTATCAACAGGAGAGAAACCACGCCTGGAACTGGAAACCCAGCCAATTACACAGGGTTACTGAGGTCACAAATCTTAGAGGAGAACCTCATACCATCACTCTACCAAACCAGCACAATCCCTAACCACATTCTAAATATTTATTCTTATACCCACCAATGAGGGAAGCTCCCACTCCCATCAGAAAAGACTTCTCTTTGTAACAGACAGAAACCATAACAGAAAACCACAACCAGACAAAATGCAGAAAACAAGCGGTCATGGAGTACCCGGCCCCATTTGGTACATCTACGATACAGCTCCTGAACCCAAGGCCCAGGAACACCAAAAGATGGGGCTGAGAGATTGTAAGAGCCAGAGGATCAGGAAGTCTACTGTGAGGCTGTATCTGCTAGAAACTACAGGGAAGCTTCACCCGTGATACCGCAGCAATATGGCTGCCTAAACAAGACCTGAACAAGGACAACACTAATACACTGCTACCTGGAAGGGGAATATTGTGCTGGGCCCTACGCCCCAAAGAAAGAACTACATGCAACTAAGGAATTTTGAGTGCAGGAAAATAGTCTTCCCCAGAGATGAGTCTCTTAATTAATTATCCAATGCCAAGTGGCCAGCCCTGAAATATACATCCAAGTAATGGACTGACCAGGTTGTATTTATTTAGGGTTATATATAGATAACAAAGAAGATGCCAGGAATTCAGGGGGTGATGGGCAAGAGAGGGCACGTGGGAAGGATAGAAGGAAAAAAGAGAAGGGGGAAATGATGTAAATATATGTGTGTGTGTGTGTGTATATTTTTTTTTAATTTTCCAAGTTTTCACTTTCCCAGACACATGACCTTTATTTTACCATCTGAGTCTCATGAGCCTCCTCCTCCCTCCCAGAGAGGAAGTTGGGCTCAGAGGAAGCTGCTGTGCATACTGGCTAAAGCTAGCTCTCCGTTAACGGTGTTGGGCTCCATCCCTTCTCACCTAAGCCAGGTCATCACCTTCACCCAGGCTACCATGCCCTCTTTCCTGCATTATCAGCGTTTCCATCTCTGCGGGTCATTCCGTAGGACTACAGACAGCTGTTACCTTCCCACACCCATAAAGCCTTCTCTTTGTCCCCATTTGCACTGTCAGCTACCACTTCTCTGCTTCATCTGCAACAAAACTACAAGACTGTTCCATATAATAATACTCCGTTCCTAGTTCTTCCATTTGGCAGTGGCATACATACGATACAATATTGTTTCTACGAAGTCGAAAACAAGTAATATAATGTGTTAAGACTAACGTACGTACTGGGGAGAAGCCTGAGAACCCGGCATCTACATAAAAGCCAGATATGGTTGTACCTTCTTATAATCCATCACCGAGAAAGAAGAGACAAAAATATCCCTAGGGCTCTCTGGCCAGCCAAACCAGCCTAACTGTTGACCCTCAGGTCTCCATTTCTCAGAAAATGAGGTGGACAGTTCCTGAGGACGGACACAAAGATTGACCTCTGGACTCCACATACCTGTTCACGAATGGGCACAAACAACTATGTATACATACATCCTCAAACACGTGAGCACACACAAAAGACTGCACACGTGAAGTCACAGATACACATCATTTCTGTTTGCCATCTGAAGTGGGTCTTCCACCCTCTCTTTAGCTCATCCCACCATGCTTTACGCCTCACGACCTTTATCAAAATGGCTTCTGCCAAGGTTGATAACGAACTTCATTTTGCCTGGATCTAACGGTTAAGTCCCATCTTCACATGCTTTTTTATGACAGCAACACAGCTAGTCACTGGGATCCGGGGATGTTTTCTTGTTGTTTGTTTTTTGTTTTTTGTTTTTGTTTTTGTTTTTTGGTGTTTTTTTTGCAACCTATTGGTTTCCATGGTCCCTCTTTCCCTGTCATTTTTCTGCTTCCTCCTCTTCTCTTCAAGCTGTTTAACCTTGCACCGGCCCCGGCTCATTCCTTAGATTTCATCGGTTTTTAAATCTACATGTATTTCCTCAGTGATTTCATCCAGTCTCTTGACTTTCAATACCATCGCAGATGTATGATATCACCGTATGATGACAACTGTCAAATTTATATCACCAGCTCAGCCCTTTTATCTGAGTCCCAGACTGTGGTTACCTGCCACATCTCAAAACTTGACATGTCACAAAACGGAACATTATTCTTCCTCACACCATGACCTCATACCTGAATCAGGCTCTATTCTGTGCTCTCTCCTCAACATAAGAGCTAGAAACATAGAACTGTCAGCCCAGCACAGTGGCACAACCCCGTAATCCCACCGCTCTGTCACAGAAAGAGTAGGGGCTGCTTCTGTGTGTGCAGCTCCGTAGTGAAGCACTTGCCTACCATATGCAAGGCCAGTACTCAGTACCTCAGTACTGGAACCTCAGTACCAAAAAAAAAAAATTACAAAACCCCAGCTCATTTCTTCATTGACATTCCTCATTTCATCCAGAATAAAGCTTTATATCTTGTAACAGAGCTCCGCAGGACTAGCACTGCCGGTCCTGACCATCGCCTCTGCTCTCGCCTTTCCTTCACCATCCGTTCACCTGCTCCAGCCTCCCTGGTAGAAGATGTCACACTTGTTCCCTCTGAACAGGCTGTGTCCTCTGCCTGGTACACGTCTGCCCCAGAGACCTACATTTCTAACTCCTTACCTCCTTCAATCAAAAGTCACCTTCTCAATGGGGCACTCCATGACCTTTCAAAATCACAACCCATTCTTTTCCTTTCTTTTTTTCTAGCAAGCTGGAGGTCAGACCCAGGGCTTTGTAAATGCCAGGCACACGCATGCTCATACCATGGCATGAATATAGAGGTCGAGGACAGGTCAGACTGTTGGGTTTGGTGGCAAGTGTCCTTCCTGAGCGATCTCTCCAGCTGCTCTAAAATTTAATTTTAAGGCGATGTCAATATTTGTTCACCATGTGTGGTAAAAGATGCCTGTAATCCCAGAATTCGGGAGGCTTGAGTCAGGAGTGTTCTAAGTTCAAGGCCACCTTCAGCTACATAGCTAGTCCTGGGTTACACAGAATCCCTGTTGGTTTGTTTTTAATTAGTATTTTATATTGTTTATGTCAATGAGGTATTCATGGTGATTTGGATGATAAATGTCCCCCATGGGCTCATGTATTTAAAGGCATGGTCAGTGGTGGGTAGTGCTGTCTGAGGAGGTTATGGAACCTTTAGCTGGCGCAGCTTGCTGAAGGAAGTGCATCACAGTGGGAAAGCTCTGAGAGTTTGTAGCCTCGCCCCTATTCCAGTTTACTCTGCTTTCTCTATGTGGTTAGGGATGTGATCTCTCAGCTTCCTGCTCTGGTACCTGCTGTCATGCCTACCCCACCTCTGGAACTGTAACACACACGCCCCACGCCCCACCCCCGACAATCTTTCTTCCATAGGTAGCTTTGGTCATAGTGCTTTATCACAGCAACGGAAAAGTAACGGTACACATTGTGTTTGTCACACAACAAAGACGGGTCTTCTTGCAGGTCATGGTGGCACACGCCTTTAATCCCAGCACCTGGAAGGCAGAGGCAGTTGGGCCTCGGTGAGTTTGAGGCCAGCAGAGGCTACACAGAGAGACCCTGTCTCAAGAAACAAACAACAACAGGGGCAGGGTCTTAAGCTTAAGAGACTCTGAGACTCCTTTTTATAAAGATTTTTTTTTAAAATCATAGAGAAATATTAGAGTTGGATCAATAAAAGGCTTTCCAGCCTAAAATATTACACTAAAATGCTAAGAAACAAATGTAATGGAAATACAAGATCAGAGACCAAAGAGTGATATAAAATTTCTTTTAAATAAAAGCTTGTCCGTGTATTTTTTTTTAATGGATGATAGATGTGTTATGGTATTTAGATTCCCTTGGATACACTTAAGGAATGATGTAACAATCTTATTTTAAAATGCCAATACTCACAACATGACAGAAAAGATAAAGCTCACCATCATTCAAAGTTATGATAAGATACTTTAGATATGACCTTTAAAAAGTACAAGCTACATAGTTTCTCAGATTTCTGTTATGAGGCAGGCAGGGAAGACCACGGTGGCACAGCACTCAGGGAGCCAAGCCACCGCTCCGCAGGGCTCTCCTGGGTGGGCACTGCCCGTTCCCGTGCACATTTCTGACCCGTGCAGACAACGGCTTGGAAGTGCTGTGTCCCTGCTGTCCCGTAAGGGGTCCTCCACCTCCTAGGAACAGCGCCTTTCCCAGGACAGAGGACTACAGCCCTCCATCCCTTCTACAAGGATAGAGACAAAGTCCTAACAGTGCCACCCGGCAGGGAAAGGGGTGAAGGCTGTGCAGTGGAAACAACCCAACAGCTGGAAGCTTCAGGCACATCACTGACGTTTTAGTGTTGGCCCAATCTTTTATTTATTTATTTTTTTTGAGACAGCGCCTCAATACGTAGCTCAGGCCGGCACTGAACCTACCCTCCTGTCTCACCCTCACAAGAGCTGGGGTGCTGGGCATGCACTACCATGGCCAGGCCTTTACCCTGGTGTCTTTTTTAAAAAGTGGCCCCAGTTGGCCCTGACTTAACAGTGATGAGCCTAAATGGCAAGTGTTTTAGTAATCTTTGACTTCACGTCTAGGAAGTGATTTTTGAGGGTGACTTGGGTATGCATTTGACCTCCAAGCCATTCGTTCTTCTAGTTTGAGAGGAGAAAAGAAATTTGAGAAGTGGGTGGCACAAGGTTCCATCTTTATTGTTTTTTGTTTTTCTAATCTCTGCCTGATCTGGATCGAGCAGGACCTTCATAGGCAGCTGTGGACAGAATCCCAAGGGGGGAAAGAGGTGGAGCAGGAAGGAAGGAATTAGGAGGGGAGGAGAAAAGCCCACAGTCCATCTTTGTCTGGCAGCAGCCTTCAAAATTCACAGGAGGCCACTGACAGCGCTGACAGGGAGAGGTGGCAGCACAGCCTGCCCCCAGGGGCCCCAGTCTCTTCGTTAGTTCCGAGTATCTACTTGGTGCCTATACTAGGTGCCACATATTGAGAGACTCAGAGATGAATCTACCAGCCAGCATTCTGGAACAGCTCCCAGGCTTGTGGGTGACAGTGGAATATTGGGGTGATTCTGAAGGTGTAGGAAGGTAATACTGATAAGAGAGGTGGGGGAGAAAATTCTAGAATGCTTCAGAAGAAGTGACTCTTCAGATGAGTTTTGTGAAGTAGCCACGGGCTGGCAGAAAAGAGTGGGTATTTTCAAGGCAAAGGAAACAGACTTAGGAACATGAAATCAGTCGGTGCGTTTGTGGAATAGTTTTTAAAAATCAATATGTAGCCCTAGACATACTTACCCATATAAAAACAGCCAGAAAGCTATTTATAAAAGATTACACAGTGGATTATTTGCTATAGTAAATAGAGGCTACTGTTTGTCAAAAAAAAATGTTTTGAATGAATTACGGCACACCCATACAACAGGAAATATCAGACTATATATCCCAGAGGTGCGATGCCCACCGAATGGCAGGGGTGATAACAACGAGAATATTATGCTGCCATTTATGCCTTAAAGGAAGGAGAAACGAGGTAGCACCACACAGAGAAGAACAGAGCTGGTGTAAGTTGGGTGGGAGGAAAATTTTCACTATATAATTTATTTTGAAAACATGTAAATGTATTACCTGCTCAAAAACGTAGATGTAAACTTGACTCAAACTTGAAATTCAACGTGACTGGAACCTATCGTCGTCTGGATCCGGTTGTCTGCTGAACCTCTACAACCATGCTGGCATTCATTCCCCACGCTGCAGACAGACAAAGCCGCAAGCTCCCTGAGACTCCACTGCCTCGGGTCCTAACACCGACTTGAACAGAGCGAGTGTCCCACAGTGTCTGAGCACTTCGAGGGGACAGGTGGGCGACTCACCCAGGAAAATAGATTTGGAGCAGAACCTGATCAACAGCATGCTCGTGAACTAAACTCTTTGAACCATATGTGTTTGATCTTTATAGTTTTACTGAGATATAATTGAAAACTTTTTATAAAAAAAAAAAAAGAAAGAAAAAGAAAAAAAAAAAAAAGTTGTGCACGCCTTTAATCCCAGCACTCAGGAGGCAGAGGCAGGTAGATCTCTTTGAGTTAGAGGCCAGCATGGTCTACACAGTGAGTTCCAGGACAGCCAGAGCTACCTCAGAAAAACTCTGTCTCGAAAAAACAAAAGACAAACAAAAAAAGAACACTTTTTTCGGTAGACAGTTTAATGCATTTCTGTAAATGTATGTGTCATGCCCCTGCCACCACCACACAGGTTTTAGAACCCTAATTCCTCTAAAAGGTCCCTCATGCCATCCTTACCCTCAGGCCCTTTGGATAAGCTATGAGTATTCCTCCAAGCTCACATAAGTAGAATCTCATGTATGCAGCCTTTTAGATCTGGATTCTTTCGCTCAACGTGTTCTGAGATCTGAAGTGTTACTGCGTGTGTGAATGAACAGTCTGGTCCTTTTCATTGTTCAGCAAACTCCATTGTGCGGCCATACAAATCCTGAGCAACTGAGGTAGGTTACTAGGCTAGTAGTCATCAGGTAGGGGGTGAGAGGGAGCTGAGAGGCATAGGATCTCCTGTGGCGATGGTGGAAACGGTCTAGAATCAGATAATGCTGATGAGTATACAACATTGCAGATACCCTAAGACACTGAAATGAATACTCTGAAAGAGTTATAATAGTGAAATCTGTGTTACGACAATTTTATCTAAAAATTGCGTTTGAAGCAAGCAACGCAAGAGTTCTTACTAAGCCAATCAGCTTTGGAGGACAGCTGGCCTGGGTTCAAGCCGGAATTTCATTCCAGACTAGACTCAAGAATTCTGACGAAGGAGCCTGTCTCAGTTCCTTCCGGAATCCATCTCACAGAGCTGTGGTAATCCCGAGTGGTAGAATTCAGGGTAAGGCACTTCAACTTGGGGGCTGACTGACAAGGGCCTAATCTATGTTGGCTACTTGTTCCGCTACCTCCACCTGCCGTGTGCTAAGCTGTTACTTGATTCTACATGAAGCAAGCACTGTTGCCCAGCAACAAGCAAGTGATGAAGCCGAACCATTAAAAAGTTAAGAAGTGTGCCGTGCCCGCAGGCACAGGCTTCCTACTAATCCCAACTACTTGGGAAGCAGAGGCAGGAAAACCACAGATTGGAGGCCAGAGGCCGACACTGGTTACAGGATAAGTCTGATGCAAGCATATCATTGATATATTGAGCAACATATCAAGACATCGTATCAAAATGAAAAGTGAAGGCCAGGACCCAGCATGGTAGCACTCACTTGTAATTACAGCACTTAGGAGGCAGAAACAGGATTACTGTGGGTTTGAAGCTAGCCTGGTCTACATATTGAGTTTGAACTCAGCTTGGTCTACATAGCAAGTTCTAGGCCAGCCAGGGCTACATAGCCCCACCTCAAAGACGAACCTGACAGGGACAAGGGGCCTTCTCAGTTCAATCCCTAATACTGCAAAAAAGTTAAAATAACTTGTCCCCTTACCGAGGGGCAGTCTGTAGATAAACTGATCCCCCCCCAAAAAAAATCAATATCATAAAAGACAAAGACCAAAGAAAGGCTTCTGCATGTCTAGATTAAGGAGACTAACAGACTTGCCTTTTTTGTTTTTCTTTTCCTTCGTTCTTTTGTTTTTCTTTCTTCCTTTTCTTTCTTTTCATTTTTTTTGCTACAAAGACTGTGATAGAATAGAGATTAAATAATAATATTGAATCATATTTTATCTTGTTTTTATGTGTGTTTGGTGCTGAGGATTAGACTCAGGACTTCAATATATTCTACCCATTGATCTACATGGGAGGTCCCAGCCCCAGCCCTGCAATTTAAACCCTATATAGCCTCATTCTTCTACATAGTGTGTGTGTGTGGGTGCTGCCTTTTCACCCCAAATAGCTGTAGCCTGGAGTCAGAGCCCTAGAGGACCTGAAAGGAGCCTTAAGGAATATTTCTACATCCCTAACTTGCGTGTGTGCACGCACACACACACACACACACACACACACAAACACACACAGAATCTTAAAGATTCTGTTTGAGAATCTTAAGGAAGGGTTTGATTCAGGGACTGTGAGGCCAGGCTGGACAAAGACCTTCCTAGCAAGTTCTCTAGGGAAGCTGATTCTACTGGCACCTAAACCATGTGGTTCAAGAAGTGAAGTCGTACGTTGGATGATCCAGACTGCAGAGAGCCCCCCTGACCTTAGGCCTAAATCCTGCTGTGTGCTTTTCGCTCTATGCTTATGTATCAATTGGAAAACCGGCTGAGCTGGGCTGGGTCGTAAAAAGGGATCTGCCTGAAGATAGCTTGTTTCAAGGAAGTCAAAAACCGCTTAAGAAAACATCCCTTCTTAGCCTCACAAAGCAGGATGATTGTTTTATGGTTAACTTCAGAACAGTATGTTTTGCATATATATCGTTTAACCTTGTTGATTGTAACCTCATGACTGTACGTGTGCTTTTTTGATCTTTAACCTCGTGCTTACATGCTCATATGATCTGTCACTCGTGATCATTACCCTAGTAACTGCATGTGCACCTCTGAGGAAGAGGGCATAAGAACTTAAACCAAAAATAAAGTTCCAGTTCCAGCATCAGCTTCAGTTGATGACTGGGCTCAAAGATAACAGTGCTTCTGTTTTGGATCCATTTCTCACGCCCTATCCAGCTTCCGTTTAATTACTTGTTAAGCGAGACGTCACACCAGACCTTCGGGAATTCAAACACAAAGGGGGCAAACCACAGTCATCAGTCCACCTACTCCAAATGTTTTCCCGTAAGCCGAGCTTGTTTTCTTTCAAGCATGCTTTCATTCACAGAACATGCAGAGTTTACCTATTGGGTAGTTATATTTTAGAATCCAGAGCTGGCAGGGTGAACATTAGCTGAAACAGTCATCATTCATCAGGTCCGTGCCTTCTTCCAGGAGACTCCAAATCAGTCTTAAATCTAAGCAGTGTTGAGTCCAACAGGTAACCTTGGCATCTGAGTCTCAGGGTCACAGGCACAGGAGAGAATATTGCAGGAAGCGGGTGCCGGAAACGACAAGTTTATCAGGAAAAATAAAGACAGGAGTTGGTGATCGTATTGAGGCATCGTTTTAGCGATGAAAGCCTCTTCTAATTAATAACTGTGTTGTATATTTTTATCTGCCAGTCTTGAGAGGGGAACTGTACTACATAAACAATGCCAAATTCTTTTCATAGTTAAACTTTTTATTTTTAATTAAGTGTATGGGTGTGTGTGTGTGTGTGCGCGCGCGTGCATGTGAGTACATGTGCCAGAGGCATTGAATACCACTGGACCTGGAGTTATAAGTGGTTATAAACACTGACATTGGTGCTGGGATTTAAACTTGGAACCTCTCCAAGGGCAGTACGTACTCTTATCCGCTTAACCATCTTTCCAGCCCTATTCTCTTAATTATTTTTCAAACATTATTCTTGAAGAGATACTTGAGGAAAATAATCAATTTTACGTAGCGCCAACGTCAGTTACTGTTCTGAAAGATCCCAGGTTATTGTAATGTCACTGTTCAGAGGTGGGAATTCGGCTCAGCAGATAGCTGCTGGAGAGGAGAACGCGAAGCACATTTGAGCAGATGGCACCTTACGTCTCCTTGTGAAAGATCTGGAAGAGTGAGGAATGGATCCAGGACTCAACCTCCTTCAGGGACGCGACCCACAGAACCCTCACCTCCCCGAGGCTCCACCCCACCCCTAGATGTTCCTGTCCCTTTATCTTTCCAAGTGTCAGACAGGAAGACCTATCTGCCTCTCCCTCTTCCTCTTCTTTCCCATGACCACTTTCATTTCTTGGTACTCTGACCAGTTCCATCCAGCTGCTGCCTGGGAATTGCCCCTTTACTCCCTTGCCCCTGCTACTGCCCGCACCATCTGGGCACAGATCTTCAATAAAGAAGAAAGAGGACACTTCCAGGCAGGCGATCCCTGCCACTGCAGGCTACAAGCAGACTGTTTCCTTCCTTTGCGGAAAGCTGGTTCCAAGGTCATCTCCTACCTGGTTGACAGTATCACTGATACTCCTTTAAAAAGACGTCCTTGGGTCTGGTCTAGGGAGATCTTTGTGGGCAAAGCACTTGAGCACGAAGACCTGAGGCCCATGTAAAGCCAGACACAATAACACACGTCTGTAATCTCAGTGCTCCTACGGAAAGATGGGAGATGGAGATAGAAGAATCCCCAGGGAAGCTCATGGGCCATCTAGCCTAACTAGAGAGTGATAAACAAGAGACCCTATCTCAAACAAGGTAGAGGCTGAGACACCTGTGGTTTTCCTCTGACTCTCCAACCACGTGTATACACACATGAAAACACACATACATCACACGTACACTTTTAAATTTTATTTTAAGAAATAAAGATGCTGTAGGCAAAGTCTTCCTGAGTCCTGGCCCTCCTTGCTCAGCAGTCAGACAAGTAGCGTTGCCTGAGAGTTGTGAAGTTCATCTGAACTTGTGTGAACTTGTCCAAAGCTGTACCAGCTAGTTAGAATGTGGTCAAGACTCCAGTTAACCGCAGACCACGACAGCTCTTTGGAAAATGTTCTCTCCTTACTGATGGCTTGGGAAGGGAAAATTCAAACTGGATTCTTCAGCCAAGGTCAAGAACACAGTAGAAACTGACTAGCCTTCCAGGGTTTGGGATGAGGCGGTGTGCCTCCCTCCTCCGTTCCTCATCTCTCCAGACACCATTTGTCCACAAGGCCCAGCTTGCCTCCTCCCAGTGACTCTACCTGCACTGATCTCATCCAAGCAGCCACAAGCCGCTCTGCTGGGCTTGACTTTTACTGCCTGCGTGTTTACATTCTACCTAATTAGGAGACAGTAGCTCAGAATTCTTGGGTTATAAACTGTCTTTGAAGTCACATGGACAAGGCATTAAAACCCTGGCTCTACATAGCTTTGTGCTCCTGGACAAGTTACTAGACACATCCAAACCTCAGTTAAGTCTACATAAGTAGTATCAAAACACCAGTTAGTCGTTTCTCCCGAGAATTAAATGAAAGCTTACATCTAATAAAAATTTACCCAGAGTCCACCATTTGTTAGGCCCTGCCCTGGATGGGAACATACTGGTATGCAAGGCAGCTCCTTGCCCTTAAAGAGCTTGTAGTCAGTCTAGTGGGTAATACACATGATAAGCATGTAGCTAAGGTGGGGTGGGTGTAATATAATTAAACTGCTATTTTTTTAAAGATCACAGTGTGCAGTGAGATTGGGAGAAGTCAAGCACAGTTGTACATTAGACAATCAGGAGGTCCTCTGAGGAACTGACATTTGAGCAGGGACCTGAATGATGTTAAGAAGTGAGCCGTACTCTGAGAATGGCGGCACACACCTTTATTCCCAGCACTTGGGGGACTCAGGGAGGCAGATCTGTGGAAGGTTCTATATGTCTGGCCCATATATCAAGTTCCAGGCCAGGCAAGGGTACAAGTAAATAACAGTAATACTAAAACAGGAAGTGAGATGCACAAATATAAGAAAAGAAATAAAGATCCTGAAGCGGAAGGAAGCTAAGTGTGTTTACAAAACACTCATAAGATCAGCCAAGGGCAAGTGAGACAGCTGTGGAGTGAAACCAGAGAGACATGTGTGAGGAGGAGGAGGAGGAGGAGGAGGAGGAGGAGGAGGAGGAGGAGGAGGAGGAGGAGGAGGAGGAGGAGGCGGCGGCTTGGAATGCCGCCCAAGCCCCAGAAATGACAACTCTGAAAAGGTTCCTGCTTTCCTACTGAAGCTTCGTGCTCTTGGTTTGGTTTGTCTGTTTGTTTGTTTGGAGACAGTGTCTCCTTTGTTGCCACACAGGCCTTGAACTTCTGGGGTTAAGTGATCCTCCCGCTACAGCCTCCCATGTAGCCGGGGTTATAGACACACGCCACTGGGACAGACCGACCGAATGTTCTCTGAGTACATTCATTTTTTGAGCAAATATGTACTGAGTGCCACCAGGAGCGAGGCATCATTCCACAAGATAAATATGTCATCATGAAATAACATGGGTGTGAGAGGAGAAAATGAGCAGGGCGAGGCGACACGGCTGGAGACCGCTGAGGCCATCTGGCGCACCTTTCAAAGCCAGATCTTGTGGCACTCTGCTGCTTGCCATTCTGTAGCATAACACCACCTCTAAAAGTGCCCCATGAGTCACTACGGAACAGTAGGAGATGGAAAACGGACAGGAAGGGTGTGAGGGTTAATCCTCAGTGTCAGCTTGACTGGATTTGGAATCAGCCAGGTGACACACCTCTGGGCCTGTCCGTGAGGGTGTTTCCCAAGAGGTTTTACTGAGCTCGAGGAAGACCCACATTCAGGGTTGGCAGCACCAACCTCTGGGCTGGAGTCCCCAATATGAACAAAAAGGGAGGAGAAAGGGAGCTGAGCACCAGCTCTCTGTGCTTCCTGAACTGCAGACACAATGAAGGCAGACCAGTGCCACACCAGACCAGTGCCACACTGGACCATTGCCACACCAGCCCACTGACACAGTGGATCCTGACACACCAGCTCACTGATACATCGGACCACTGACACACTGGACCCTGACACACCAGTTCACTGATACATCCGACCACTGCCACACCAGACCACTGCCACACTGGACCCTGACATACCCGTACACTGACACATCGGACCCTGACACACTGGCCCACTGACACACCAGCTCACTGATACACCAGACCACTGCCACACTGGACCACTGACACACCGGACCCTGACACGCCTGCCCACTGCCACAGCAGACCTGACACACAGGACCCTGACATACCGGTACACTGACACACAGGACCCTGACACACCTGCCCACTGCCACACCAACCCACTGACACATCGGCCCACTGACACACTGGCCACCATACTGAGCCATGCTCTCAGCCACTTCTCTCTAGCTGTCACGAACTATGAGCCAAAAGAAACCCTTCAGTTGCGTTTGCCAGATATTCTGTCATAGCACTGAGAAAAGTGAGAAATGCACAGGGTAAATGCAGACCTGAAGATCCCCAGGGAGTACACGTCAGCACCATTCGAAATGGACTTCGCATAGCAAACAACTGACAGAGAAAACTTGATTGCACAACGTTGATCCAAAAGGCTTGGGGATTACAAACTGTACACGTAATATTACAGCTCTAAAGTATAAACCAACAGCGGATAGAAGAGTGGATTGTCATTAGTTTAACCAGGTCTCTTAGAAAACTGGTAGGCCAGTAGCTCTATTGGCACGATTAACTAGAGTGTGGTACTTATATAGAAGCTGATTGTCAAACACTTTGGTGTGGGAGTTGTGTGTGCATTTTCTTGAGATATAGTCTCATGTAGCAGAGGCTGGCTTTGAACTCATCCCTTTTTCCCCAGTTGCCCCAATGCTAGGATTACAGTCATGTGTTACATTATTTTTAAATGTAGATAAAATTTCAGTCTAATAGTGACCTTTATGCCGCACAAATGAATATTCCCTCTTTTCAGGAACACATGGAATAGGGGCTGGGCAGTGTGCCTCAATTGGTACAGTACTCTCCTGACAGGCAGGAGGCCCTGGGCTGGATCCCCAGAACCACAGAAACTGTGTGTGTTGAAATCCTAGCTCTTGGGAGGTAGAGGCAGGAGGATCAGGAGTTTAAAGGAAGTGAGCCTGGAATACAAGAGACCCTCTCTCAGAAGCAAGCAAGGAAGCACACAAGAAGGCACAGAGACCAACCACAGCACTCAGCTAATCACATCCTGGTCATTTATCTCAATAAATTTCTAAGTATTTATATTATTTAGCCTATTTTCACTGACCATAATGCAATAATTTTTTTTTAAAAGGCAGGATGGTGTTGCAGTTAGCTACCATCTTTTACCCTCAATTTAGGGAAAGAGAAAAGAAGGATAGAAAGAAGGAAAGAAATCTTCACTGCCCTTTTAGACTCTCTGAAGCTTGGAGAGCAGGAGCTGACAGTGAACCAGACTAGCATCTCAGCACCCTATCCTTGAACCCAATTTCTTCAACCGATGTTCTTCTAAGCAATAACCAACAAATGCACCACCCACCAATGACCAACTAACCAACCACCAACCACCAACCAACCAAACAACCCTGGCTCTCAGGGCTTCAACCCTTATATACTCTAGGCAAAAGTTCCCAGAAGTCCAAGTGGCATGCAATCCTAAGACAAGCTACATAAGGCAAAAGAGATGCACATTATCAAATTATAGCCACTGCCAATGAACGGTCCAAATCAAACTCATAATAATCCACCACACCTGGGAGGGGAACAGAAACCTAGTCCAAATGCCATTTTGCATTTTTTAAAGAAACCAAAACTTCTTCCAAGCATCCCACTACAGGAGAAAGTAAATTTCTTTCAAGTTTAGTGATATAAGAAATACTATTTTTTAGGTTTCCTCTTTGTATGTATGTCTGTGTGTGTGTATGCATGTCTGTGTATATGTGCACATGAGTGTGGGTGACTAGGGTCCAGAAGAGGCTGTCAGTTCCCCAAGAGCTGGAGTTACAGGTGCTCGTGAGTACCCCCACTGGGGGCTGGGAACCAAGATCTATTCCTCTGCGAGAGCAGTAAATGCTTTCAGCTGTGCTGAACCATCTCCATGGTCCTACTATTTCGTTTTGAAATAAATGGTGAGCTGGGGGCATAGCTCAGTGGTGGAGTGCTAGCTTAGCATGGTGTGAAACCAAAGGTTCGATCCCCAGCACTGGGGAAAGAAAAGGAAGGGATGGAAGGAAGGAGGGGAATGATGGTGGTTCGGCATGGTGGTGCCACTAGAAACTGAGAAAGGCGAAGAGATGGTTTTTCTCCTGTGGAAGAAGTCAGCCTTAACAACACTTTAACAACACCAGTGAAACTACCTTGAACTTCTGGTCTCCAGAGCAATAAGATCCTGAATTAAATAAATACACATTGTTTTAGGTTATTGAATTTGTGGTGATTTGTGGCAGTGGCTATAGGAAACTGATATATACTAGGGCTGGTTGTTACTGGTTCCACTGGCCCAAGTTGGAAGCCTGTATTTTAATTCCAACCAAATTCCTCATCACCAGTTTTCTGAGGCACTACTATTGCCCCATCTGCTTCAGGTTTAGAGACCTAATGGAGGGTTGACCAATCCTAGCACTCCATCGCCCTAGTGCTTAAGCCTAGGTGGACTTAGGCCCATGCTGGCCAATCACAGTCCTCCTCTGGGAATTTATACACGGAATCCGGAAGTGTTGATTCTTTGTGCTCGGATTTGGCTGAAGATTCAGCAATGTAAACTAAGATGGAGCATCAGACTGTGTGGCTACCAGACATCTCTGAGTGGATAGAAAAAGGATATCTACATTAGGAAAGAAGAAAATAGAACAGAGAGAGGGAGAGTTGACCTCAGGAGAGAGGGAACCACGTTCCTTTGAGTCTCCTTATCTGGTTGCTTCTGATACCGGTATCACACTTGTTCTTCACCTTTGAAAAAATCAATACATCTTCTTGTTGTTCACACTCATTGAACAAGTTTTCAGCTCCTTTTTATAATAATCTTTTTGAGCTGTTACCTAAATGGCTGGAGAATGGGTCCCTCTGATCATCTGTCTTTCTCTTCATTGATTCCTGTCTGACACCAGCTGTTTCTACCTCGTCTATGTCAGTTTATCTAAGTCATGTGAGACTTTAAATACAAATTACATAGAGAGCTTAGTCATTCTGTGTCTACACCTCACACTAACTCCTTTACGAAATAAGTTCCTACTTCAAACACATGCAGTCAGTTCCCCAAACTCTATGTTCTGGCTGAATCTTTATGTATGTGAAAACTTTTATTCATACTTGGACAAGTTTATACGTGTATACATTGCATCTTGACCAGCGCACCCTCTGCTCCCCCTCCCCTCCCACTTCCATGGCCCTTCTTTTTTTTTTTAATAGCCCGTGGAATCCTATTAGTGCTGCTTGCATGAGACGGAACCTACTCAATTTCCTTTTTCTGGTCCCTGCCCCCTCCCTCTAATTAATGACAAAGAATTCTGATGAAAATAGCATCTGAAGCTGAAAACCCTGTGGGACTGCTTTTCTTCACAGTTCCACCTACAGAATTTCTCCTGCTCTACCTCATGTGGGATTTTTTTTTTTTCTCTGAGACAGGGTCTCACTATGTAGCTCAGGCTGGCCTGGAATTCACAGAGATCTGTCTGTCTCAGCCTCCAGAGTGCTGGGATCAAAGGTGTGCACCAGTATGTCTGGTTTCATGGAGGGTTTTATAGGCGTCTTTAACTTGAACAAAGGAACAAAATAGTAAGGAACAAAGTAGTTGAGTGTTAAAAAGGAAGTTCTCCAATATTCTAGTCACTTCAATAGTAATCCCCCTCTCTCTTTATCATTTCATTTATTTATTTTGTTTGGGGTGTATTTGTGTAAGTGTGAATGTGTGTAAGTGTGTATGTGTGTAAGTGTGTATGTGTAAGTGTATGTGTGTGTGTAAGTGTGTAGAGATCACAGGACAGTTTGTGAGAAGCAGCCCTCGCCTTCCACGTGGGTTTGGAATCAAACTCAGGCTTGGCAGTAGATGGTTTTACCAGAGGAGCCATCTCATCCACCCCCAGCAATGATTCTTGTTTGGCTACATATAGTTAAACACTATTATCTAAAAACATCCACACACTGTAAATCCTCATTGCCATGGGGGTGGGACTGTAGTATTTACAAGGTGAGAGGGACCATAGACCTGGCTAAAGATGCCAACAGACCACCATCAAGGTGCCCAACCATATGACCTGATTCCCATCCCCTGGACCAACATGATGGAAGGTGAGAACTGACTCCAGAAAGCTGTTCTCAGAGTTCCACAAGGCACTTACATTTGTGCATACTCACAGGTGCACACACGTGCGCACGCGCACACACACACACACACACACACACACACACACGGGGGTGGGGGGAGAGAATTTAAAATATAATGTAAAATTAATTAATCAAGACACAAAAAAATCGGTAGAAAAAAAGGGAAATTCTTACCATTAACTTCTATTAATGAAGTGGAGAAGACTGTTGGTGAGCAGCAGGAGGGTTGAGTGTGGTGTTAACTGTACCATTTATTGCCATTTAATAAACTCAAGCAATCCAGTTCACACCTGCTCACCCTAATGTCTTCATCTATAAAACAAAATTCATGATGCACATCTTCCTATCTTGTTGGCTGAGTGCTTGGAAGAATTAGGCAAAATGGACAGGACACACGCAAGGTGTTATCACGCACAGTGCGGATTGTCAAGTGAAGCTGGGACTGGAGATCTGTATTCAAACCTGGGACTGTGGGATCACAGCTTTTCTACCTATCATGGCTGAGAAAGAGAGTTGCACTGGATAAACCAATTTCTTTAATACATGTTGAGTTGAGAATTTATACAAGCCCACGTATGGCGTAGTATCAAATTTGGAACATAAGCAAGGATGCTACTATATGCAAATGGTTAAAGATTCAACATAATGAATGCACATAACAATCTAAACAGATGCCACAAATTTCTGCAAAGCATGCCTAAAATTGTCTTCGGCAGATGCTTCCAAACGCTGCCTGAAATACAGCTTTTGAACAAGACAAAAAAACCCCAATGGATTTGTACCAGAGATCTCTAACCTCCACCCCCACAACTGCCTTTACTTAGTACTAAACTTAGAGCAGATGGAGAAACCAGCAAATAAGACAATGCCTGAATCTGCTAATGAGTTAATACTGCTGAGCCCAGCAAGCAGAAAGCTTCAAGCGGTATGTACATCTTAGCAGAGCTGCAAATAATGCACACAAGGTTCCTGCTTTTGAGGAATTCATCATTTATAGAATTTAAACATTTGGGAACACTTACTGTGTGCCTGGCACTATTATAAGTGCTTTAGTCTTATCAACTCATTTGACCTTTTTGATGACCCTGCAAAAATAGAAATTGCCCAGTTTTCTTCACAGAGGTTCAGTGACGTGGTCCAAGAGCACATAGCTAAGTAACTGAGGGGAGATTTCAAAGTCTGTGCTTCTAACCATGATGCTACACTGCTCTTCTAGAAAGACACTGGAAAGAATAGAATACTTTTTGACTTCAGTTACACTTACTGTATGTTGTGGATGCTTAAAGATTTATTTTTAAGTGTGTGTGTGTGTGTGTGTGTGTGTGTGTGTGTGTGTACATGTGAGGGAGTGCAGGTACCTTTGGAGGCCAGAAGAGAAGGGATTGGATCCCTTGAGCTGGAGTTACAGGCTGTGAGCCTGTTGCAGGAGTTACAGGTGGTCATGAGCCACCCATCCCCATTATCCTCTCTCTCATGGCCTCTCCTTGTTAACAAAAGTCTTCTTCTTCACAAATTCTTCTACTTTTGTGTCTTTTGTGTGTCTTTGGCCAATCAGGCTTAATTAGGGTTGCTTGCATGAGCATGGGTGGGAAGTTACTTACTGGCTAGAACATGGGCAACTTCTCAGTGGCTAGACCACTGAATGGGACATCCCTCTCCCTCAGCAGCTGCTGTCCATAGCCCCCTAGGGAGGGGTGGGACTTCTTGAGCCCCTCTTCCCTACCCGATATGAAATGTTAATGAGCCCGATACTACGCAGGCCTTGTATGAGTAACAACAGCTATACTCCATGAGTGCAAGGGCCAGGCCGTGTCTAGAAGACATCTTTCTGTGGTGCACCCCTTTGTCCGATGGCTATTCCATCCTTTGCTCCTCTTCTTCTTTCCGTGTTCCTGAGCCTCAGAGGCGGTGATATAGATGTCCCATTTAGGACCAAATACTTCACCATCACTTACACTCAGTGTGCCAAATTACATGTTTCTTCATTAACTATTATGCCCGTTGCAACAAGAACCTTCTCTTATAAAGGTTGAGAGTGGCACTAATCTGTGAGTATAAACATGAGTATTTAGAAAGCACTTTGACAACATATTCACTCATAAAACAGTAGTAACGGGTCACCCTTCTACCTCCACCAGGGTCTCTGAGTTCTCCAGCCACAGGCTTTTGACCATGTTTTCAAAACCAGACGTGAGTTCCCTCTTGTGTAGGAGGCCTCAAATTCAAGCATAAAGTAGCTGACTGGTGCCACTCTGGACCCAGCGGGTGTTGAGGGCACTAGGAATCCCTGCCTCCAGGGCAGGAGAGACTGGCCCCTCTTCCCGAAACCCATGCACCAAGGTTGGGAGACGGCTGCCTATTCACCCCCTGCAGCTCCCTGCCCCCCATGCACCCAATAAATAGCATGGCCCACCCTGAATAAAGTGACCTCTGTTTCCACCAGAAAGAGAGTCCCAAGGTCTGTTCTTTACACCTCATTCGTTTGGTTCTCGGCGCTAAGTATCCGGTTCACACTGGTCCTAGAAACCTGTCCCCTCCACTCCTCCCCTGCCCCTCGCCCAGCTTTGGTTTTCCGGGCCTGGCCAGTACAGAGAGCCTAGCCGAAAAACCCAGCCTGCGAGCGGGTTGGAAGAGAGAGACGACAGACTATCGGGAAGCCATACTAACAGATTATCCCTGTAATAGTCACGCCACTATTGCACTAGTGAGCACAACTTGACTGGCAGCTCATTACTGTGATAGCTCTCAGGGTTCACAGGTAAGATTGTCGATGACTTTTCTCTCCCATCTACCATGTGGGTCTCAGCTATCAGACTCAGATAATCAGGCTGGACATACTTCTTTACTTGCTGAGCCATCCCAGCAGCCCTAGAATGTTTTAAGACCAGGAAAGAGCCAATGGGAATCTCTGAGGTGTGTACTTGTATACTGCTGCTGAGAAGAGCAGGAAGCAGGGAAGGACTAGGGTGGAGATTGCTATCCATTGGTAGCACACATTCAAGAGGTTCTACATTCACTCTCCAGCACCCCAGGGGTGGGAAAGACAGGGAGAAGTGTGAGGTCCAGGCAGGCAAATTCAAGGAAGCTTCAGGAGCTTCCACAGCCTGGGTCAAAGCTCATGAGAGCCATATTGATGTTAGGAAGCTTATTTGTCCATCAACATGACTGGTTGATTGCCTCAAGACATCCGAAGACTAGAGCTTGAATTCTGAAGTCCCTTAAATTACTGTGATTTATTTTCTCCTTTTATTAATGACCAAGTTCATCAGAATTTATATCGACTGTAGATGGGGAAAGCATAAGTTTGATCATTCACAAAACATCTATTACACGTAGTCAAGATTTTTCTTTCTGCTGAGCACAGTGTATATCGATGGAGGATGTTGAACAAAGTAGTAACATGATCAGAACTGTATCTTTCAAGGACTCCGTTTGCATCTGTACTGTATAAAGTAGCACTGTCCTGTTGAGATTCGAATAGTAATTGTGAATTTTCTTGTAGATGCACTAAGCACTAAAAAAAGCAGGGCATAATGGCCAATAATCCAAACACTTGGGAGTCTGAGGCAGGGTGATTGCAAGTGTGAGATAAACCTGGCTTCCACAGTGAGACCCTATATCAAATACAACAAAAGTATACAAAGAGACAGGTGAACTCAATAGTGTGCGTGTGTGTGTGTGTGTGTGTGTGTGTGTGTGTGTGTGTGCATGCATGCGTGTGCACTCACGAGGAAGCCAGAGCCTGATTTCGGGTGTCTCCTATCACTTTACACTTTATTCCCCTGAGACAGGGTCTCACTGACTCTGAGAAGCTCACCATTTTCACTGGTCAGATTGCTTCCAGGCTTTGTCTCTGCCTCTCAACACTAGATCTCAGGCATGCCTGACTTTTACACAGATGCTGGAGAACAGAAGCATCCTTACCCACTGAACCATCTTCCTAGGCCTGAAGCCAATATTAATAATATAACCTAATATGGCTACAATATCATTTTAACTTATAGCCCATATAAAAATTGAATTCTATTACTTTCATAATGTCTCTGAAATCATGACCATTTTCTACTTCCAGCACATCTTGATACAGATCAACTGTATCTCATGTACTCGGTAGCCATGGGTGTGGCTGGGGACTTAGAACACAGATGGGAAGCAATATGTCCTCCACCTTCCTCCCCAGCTGGGGGGTTGTAGGCACTGTCTCCTGCACATTCCACACTCTCTCGGCTGGCGGAACCTGCCAAGGCAGCTTCCAGATCTCCCCGGTAATGATCAGGTAATACCTCAGGCTCCTAGTTGATAATGTTGGATCTGTATATGGCACTTTCCGTCCTAAGCTTTTGCCATTCAGTCCGTAACAGCATGCTCATTAGAACACCACTGCTACCCCACCTTTAAGAAGGAATGCAGCCACAAGAGAGATGAAGTAACACGTCCAAAGCCACACCACAGACCTGTGTCAGTGCCTGTGACTTCATCTGCTAGGGACCCTTCAACTGTTTTGTTCATGTGCCCTCTGAAAGTTTCCAAAAATGCAGACAACTTTTCACCCTGCCATAGCTGTTAAAGGGGGATTTTCCCTGTACACTATAAAAAAAACCAAAAAAAAAAACTTTATCATTTTCATATTAACTATGTTCAGCAACCTGGCTAACCTCATTTATTAATCTTTACAGGTTATCTGCTTATTTCTTCTGGACTTTCTACACTCCCAATCACATCATCCACTAACAGTGACCGTTTTCTTCCTTTCTTTTTAGTTCTCATATAGTTACTTATCTGTCTTGCTTAACTGTACTGACTAAGACATCTAAGGAATATGGTACCAAGTGGGCATCCTTAAATGTTTCTTAGAGACAGTTTTATTACTAGGTATAACATTTACTGATTTTTCTGATATTACTTATTAGAATAAAGCATCCCCTAGTCTTAACATGATCCAATTCTTATTGTAAAAGAGCATTAAATTTTATACAAAAATTTCTCTATCTGGGGAGACCGTCTTACTACTTTTCTCCTATTTTTTGTTGATGTAAATATCAGTGATTTTCTGATATTAAACAAACTTTGCATTCCTGGAAAGAACTTTCCTTATAAAGACGTCTTTTTTAAATATATGTCACTGGATTCAATTAACTTTTCTTCACGGTTTTATGAAGGAGATTAACACACAGTTGTCCTTTCTTTTATTGTCCTTCCATTTTGGCATCATCTAGATTATCCTTTGCTTCATAAAATGAGCTGAGACATGTTCCTTTTTTTTCCTACTTTCTAGATGTGTCTGTAGAAGAAAGGTGTGTTTCTTCCTTTAGAATAATTCACTAATGGAGACCAGAAAAAAAAGTGTAAGATTTTTAGCCATAAATTCAACTTTTTAAAAATAATATTCTTATTGATTCTCTGAGAATTTCATACTATGCATTTTCAAATATTTTTAAGTAATGTAAAAAGTTCTGGCAAACTGTGTTTTGCATTGTTGTTTTTCTTCTCTTTCTGTTTCTTTTTTTAAGTTTTTGAGCAGGGTCTCACTATGTTGGCATAGCTGGCCTCAAACTCCTGGGTCCCAGATCTCCCCCAAGTAGCTGGGACTACAGGCAGACATTACCACATCTGGCTAGCAGTCTGGGAGGGGAGGAGAGTTTGGTTTTGGTCTGTTTTTGTTGGTGGTTTTGTTTGGGCTTTTTTTTTGAGACAGATTTGACTCTGTAGCCCAAGTTGGCTTGCTTCAGCCTCCTAAATGCCAGGAGAACAGACATGCACCACCATGCTCAGCTCCCAACTTCTGCTTTTTTAAAAAGTTGCTTTAGTAATTTCTAATATTTAGTAAATATTGGTAAATTTAGTAAATTCTAATATTTAGTAAAATTAATATTAAAGTTATTTATGGGGTTATTTTTAATCATATTGATGTTTATGTTATCTATGACTATATCTCCTTTTACATTCTTAATATAGGTATTTTATAGAAAATATTTTAAAATAGTCCGTACCTGACCTGCTGAAGTATATGAAGTATATCCATATAGTATTATTTAGCCATAAACAGAACAGATTACTGATGGGATGCATATTGAAAACACGCTGAGTGGAAGAAGAAAGAGCTCATGCTGTACAACGTGAGTCATACAAAATGTTCAGAATTGGAAAATCTATACTCAGAAAACAGGCTGGAGGCTCCCATAGCTGGGGGGCTTGGGAAGGTAAGGTGAGAAGTGCAAATGACCAACTGCCAGAATTATGGGTTTTCTCTGAGGGATAATAAAAACATTCTAGAACCGGTAGTAGTGAGAGTTGCACATTGAATGTAAGCTAAGTGAATTTGAGCTCAGTAAAGTCGTTTGTCTTTAAAATGTCACTAAGAGTTTAATATGCAGTACAACAAAAACAACCAACCCAACACACAAAAACCCAAACCTTATACTATTGGACAAATTACATCCTCCCTCAATTTTTTTTCCTAAACAACAAACTGGGAACTTGACTTGTAAAAGAGTTTATTGCCTAATCATTTAACATTTGAGCCTCAGTATCAAGATATCCATTTCCCTGTCTTCATAACTTGGAGGTTCTTCATTCTGACATCACATTACAGCACTAGCATGACACTGACTTACTAGTTCTCAGGAAGAACGGTGCTTGAAGTGTTTCATAGATGGTATGCCTGTACATTCCAGGAAGGCCTGATCGTTCTCCAAGATTACTGTCCTAGGTGACACTGCCTCAAAGGCTAGGCATGTGGGAGAGAAAGGATTGTGTTCTAGTCCCTGTAGCTGTGTGGAAGTGTGTCCGTGGTGACAAGGCCCTTGGTAAGCCAGTTAGGGTCAGCAATTGGGTTGCTGACCCAGACCTGGACACTTCAAGAAGGTCAGCTCCAGCCCAGACATGGGAAAGCAATATAGTCAGACCAACCTATCATCTCTGGAAGTCACAACAATGAGGAAAACAACCTGGACAAGATGACCTTGTTTTACTGGGTGACTCTGAACTAAATGCTGCTTAGCCTTGCCTGTGGCTGTCTGAACAGCTTCTGGCAGTTAAGGGGATTTATATTGCTGAAAAACTTGATCCCTTGCTTTTCCTTGCACTTTTTTTTTTTTTTTTTTTTTTTTTTTTTTGTGGGTGAATTTAATCTTTGTACCTGCCATGTCTGCTGAGTATATAATTAGCAGGCTGACATCTGAGAAGCAGGGCCTCTCGGCTAGCTTTATTTAGGGGTGGAAGCTTTTTTTTTTTTTTTTTTTTTCGCTTTGGGTAAACTTAGGCACCCCAACTTCTTATTTTCCTTATGACAGCCGTATTTGACCCTCAGAATTCATCAAGAACACAGGAAATATCTGAGCCTAGGTATCAGTTAGAGTTACCTTGTCCTTTAGATATGAAATTGGCTTGGCCAGTGGGTTATGTAAAGGTCTGTCTCCTTCTAACCTTCTGGTAATTGTTTGGAGACAGGAGTTTTGTGGTTACCTCTGACTATAACTTCTGTATATTGTTCTTCAATCGGGACTATCTGCTCTCTCCCTGCTGTGGTCCATCTTCCCCAGGTCATGGGAATTCAGAACTTGCTTTCAGTTAGTGCTGTGCAGAGTTGGGGAGGATCCTCTAAACATGGACCTAGCAGACTTCAACTGTGGGGCTAGCAGGGATTTACTTCCAAGCAACAGGACCAAGAATAAAATACACCATTCGAGGTAACTTGTATCGATATTGACAGGTCATAGTCACTCTTAATTGGCTCAGAATGAACTATTTTCTTATTTCCTTTAAAAAAAAAAACAAACTAAATGAGGCTCTTATACCATTGCTCTCCAGACGCTTGCCTGAGGCTCAGCCCTCTTCCCTCTCTTCTTCCTTTGCTATCCTTATACACAGCCAAAGCCAGTATCCTCCTTCTTAGACAGAGAAAGTATTTTTCTAATCTTTTTCCCGACTCTAGGGTTTTGTCTGCGTATCTTAGGACACCAAGCTAAAGTTTCAAACTGTTAAGGATTTCTCCATTAAAATCATAGGCAACATCCTGCTCCTCCTCCATGTCAGAGATTAGCTGTGTGTGTGTGTGTGTGTGTGTGTGTGTTTTAACACGAAGCGGGGAGGGGAACATTGGATAACAAGGTAACTAAATATTAAGAAAATAACAGGACAAGAAAATATGATCCAGTCAACACTATTTATTGAATGCCTTTGATGTCTTAGGCACTGAGTTCGTCATAAAGGGAAACAGAAGCAGACACAGCTCTGTCCTTGTGTGGCTTACAGAGCTGGTGTGAAGGAGAAACATCACATACAGAGGCAAAACGAAGCCGTGAGTGACAAGTCCCAGGAAGATGGGTTGTAGGTGCTGAGAAAAAATACACTACCGAGCAGGAGCCGAACAAGCAAACTTCCATGAGGCCTGAAAGCAGAGCTACGACCCGAAGGTTCACTAGGTTGATTTAGCAGCAAATGTCACTTCAGGAAAAGGAAGCAGGCCACTGGAATGGTGTGACTCCAGGAAACCTTGATGAAGGAATGAAAGGAGGCCCGTATGGCTGGGGCTACAAGCTTGAGCAGCACTGGGTACTAAGATTAGGTTGGAGAGATCAGTGAAGCCAGACTACTATAAAGCTTCGAGCCAGGGAGAGATGGAAAAAAATTTACATTTTGGGGAGAAAAAAACACTCTGGCTATAGAACAGATGATAAACAGGAATATTACAGGGACTTGAGCTGAACTGTCAGCTGCCTGCAGTGCCTATGTGGAGAGGACTAGTTATTCAGAGAAGTGGCTTATCCATATGGGTGTGCTGGGATGTAACTCCTATACTAAATGGATATATACATACAGATAGTCAGAACATCCATACTAGTGATTCATAAAGCCACCCACAAAAGTGGCAGTCTTTCCTACCAAATGTCTTGGCCCTTCTACCAAGGCTTCTTTCTCCACTTAGAACAGTCGTCAGTGCATATTAATTGTACAAAACAATGGTTTTCATACTTTCTTGTAAGCTGTGCAAACTTTCAACCATTCACTCCCCTTCCCCCTTGTTTTCTTCGGGGGGGTGATCAAGTGGGGACACTGGGGGTCAAACCCAAGACCTTGTTCGGGCTAACCACTGTTCTACCCCGAGCCACACCCCCAGCCTCTTTTCTTGCTTTTAAAAACATAAAATGCTTAATTGTTATTTTTTCATTTTTATACACTGAAGAAAAATTGCACATTAACCCATAGTCTCTCCTTAAACTTAGTTCTTCTCTGTCAACAAAGAATATTCAAAGTCATAACCAGTGTTCCTTTCTTAGTATTCTCCTATTAAAGACAAAACAAACAAACAAACAAGAAACCCGTGTACTTTGGCTTTGGGATGTAGCTCAGTCAGCAGAGTTCTTGTTTAACATGCACAAAGTCCTGGGTTCAATCCCCAGTACCACATAGACCTGGTATGGCGAAATATGACTGTTACCTCAGCATTCGGGAAGAGGAGGCAGAAGCATCACAAGGTCAAGGTCATTCTTGGCTATATAGCAACTGCAAGGCTAATGTGGGCTGCATGAGACCCCCTTTCAAAGGAAAAAAGAAGAATGAGAGAAAGTAGGACATAATACTCCCATTTATCTCCTTCATTATGTCATTAGCCCTCAAAACTGTCAGTAAGGACATTTCACTATAAACATATACCTTTGTGAGATAAAATACCATCACTGTCTATTTGTGATGGACACATTGGAAGAAGGATTTTTATATCACTAATTAAGGAAAAAGTAGCAAAATTTCAAGCTGGCATCAGAATATTCAAAGAAGTAATAGTTGAATTGTATGTATTAACCTAAAAGCATAATAAAGGTATTTGTACTAAGAGGAAAAAAATCATCTTTCGTTTTTATACTACAGATCAAATCTAGTACCTCAGACATTCTAAGCAAGTGCTCTACTACCAAGCTACACTCCCAGCCTAAAAATTATAAAATTTTCTTGGGAAAGAAATATTCAAAACATTCTGGTCAGATGTGGTGGCTAGTGCATGCTTATAGTCCAACTCTCAAGTAGGTCTGTGAACTTGAGGCCAGCTTGGACTACAAAAGTGAGATCTCATTAAAAAGAGGGAGAGAGAGGGCAGAGGGGGGAGGATTTAGAGTTTGTTTTTGTTTTTTTTTAATTGATTTAGTTGTATCTTCAATAGAGTATTAAAACATGCCACTCCTGTGTGGTGGTTAGGAATGTGAATGAACATGAAAACATATGGTATAAGTCAGATTTCTTTCTTTTTTTTTTTAAGATAAAAATCTTATTATGTAGCCCAGGCTGCCTTAGCCTTGCAAATGCAGACATAACAGGTTTGTGCCACCATACCTCACTAAGATGTTTTTAACACTCAGATCAACTAGAAAGAAGGAACTACTTGGAGATGCAGAGATATGTACATAAGAACCCCATGTCAGTTTTACATCTAATAACAGAAACAACCTCAGTGCTCCGAGATAAAGATATTAAATGATATACCTCTAAAATTGGATGAAGTCGCTAAACTCATACTTTCAGAGACCCTTTAATGCTGTAGAAAATGCTAATGAAAAGTAGCTGAGGACTGTCAGTTAGCTAGCATATACGGACTACAGAGCTAGCCTATAGTTGGTGTTTCTCGACACCTCTCGTCTACTTCCCCTTTATGGTTTTTTCAACCTTCCAAGATTATTTTTATTGTGCCAAAAATAATACCTCAGAATTTCTTAGAGGATTTTCTTATAATAGACTCCTAGTTGTTGTTTGTCCAATAAGATATCTTTATTTTACTTTAAGAAAATAGTAAAGGGAGGTCAGCCTTCATGTAAAAATATGCATGCATAAAGTATACACATACACAAACATGTATAAGAATCTATAAATACCTATATATACTCTCAATTGAAGTATACAGAAAAAAAAGACAATTTTTCTCCTAGGCTAGTCCAGCACCTGTGTCACTCAGAACCGCCCAGGCAGCTTGGCAGTGCAGTGTCAGAGTCTACTCTGACCTCCTTACTTGTCTCCAGAAGCAGAGGCAGCTCACTCACGCCACAGCTCCCTGGCCACTAGACCTGAAGCAGATGCTCTCCTTGGGTGGTGGAATCATGAATACTTCTCTCCACATTTATAAACTTCACCAGATGACTCATTTTTCCAAATGATACTTGACATGCCATTTTATTTTAATAAAATAAAATCTGTACCATCTATTGGAGGATAGAGCTTATCTATTAATTTAATCCATCACATCACATTGGGAATTAAAGTTTTAATTTGTGTTTCTCAACAGGCCTAGTATTTTGAGTTAATTATTGTGCACGACTAACTCAAACTGTGCAGAAATACAGCCTTCCTGACCTCCACCGACTAAACCACTGTGGAGCCACCATCTCCCCTCAGTCACTGCGATAAGAAAACAATTTCATAATATCTAATTCCTAGTGGACTGCCAGGTACCATGTGTTAAAAGAAACCAGAATGTTGAATAAAATGCTAAGATAAAACCTAGTCCAAACCTGCACTGACTACCCAGCAAAACCATCAACATGCCATCACCTACTGCACATATACTGCCTCCATACATGTATCTCTGTGTTAGGGACACAAATTCTATACAAACTGCCAAAAATACCATTTGTTAGCCAAGAAGACCCAGCCCTAGATTCTTTGCCAAAAATGGCAATTAAGCTATGCAAACTAAGTCCAACAATGCATGGAATATTGGCTTTTACCTGTGGCAAAAGCTATAAAATAAGTACCCCTGAAAAAAATCTATTATTTGTAACATCTGCACTTTAAGAAGGATGCTGCTGGGTGTTTTTTATCATTTAAAAATGATTTATTATTACAAATTTTGTTCCCTCTCACTACTGAAGTAGCTCAGCAACCAAGCTCCATCTTTAGGAATTATTAGGGTCAAAATAATTTTTAAGGAAAAAAAAAAATCCAAAACCAAAGGAAAAAAATCACTCACACCCAACAAAAACCAATCTATAGTGCAGGTCTGGTAATACATCCACAGCCTCGCCCACATTGACACATTCAGGAGCATTGGCTTCATTTCTTGATCGGAATGCCAATCACCATGAAATCTTCTGCTAGAGTCACTTCTTGGAGATCCAATACTGACTCAGCTTGCTTTTTCAGTTCTGCAATGCCATCTGTCTCTCCTTCTCTAGCCAAGGCAATCGGTTTGTACCTCTGACTGAAGTGAGTCAGAACCAGCCTCTTCGCACGGCACAGCTTTGCAAAGGCTGCTGCCATCTGCGGTGTGCTGTGGCCATGCTCTTTGGCTTTGTCCATCTGGGAATCGTCCAGAGTTGCCTCGTGGATCAACAGGTCTGCTTCGAAGCACAGCTTCACTCCTCCATCACCCACAACCCCAGAACAGTCACCCAGTATGCATATTTTCCTTCCAGCCACTGGCTTTTTTAGGACATCTTGGGGAGAAATCGTAACTCCATTATCCAAAACAACAGAAATTCCATTTTTCAGCTTCCCATAGGCAGGACCTGGCGGCACACCTGATGATGAAATAGATAACATTATATCAAGATTATGGAGTTATGATTTGTAGAGACAACTTTAACAGAAAAACACACAGCAAATAGCAAAGGAATCCAGGAGCCTGTAGAGAGATGGCTCAGCAGTTAAGAGCATTTGCTGCTCTTCCAGAGGATCTAGATTCAATTCCCAACACTCACATGGCAACACACAAATGTCTGTAACTCTAGTCCCAGGGCCTCTGAGGGTGCCAGGCATATACATTGGTGCACAGACATAATGCAGACAAAAACACCCATATACATAAAAATGTTTTAAAGCATCCAATTGTTTTCAAAACTGCAAGAGATGCTTTCCTATTTGTAGACAACTGGGATAGTTAAACATTTGCTGCTGGTATTAACAACAGCTTTATGATTGAGACCTTTTCCAAGCACACATGTGAGCTGACTTTTAAGCTCTGAAGTACCACTTAGACCTTATTACACTCAGGATACCAGCTTTTATTTTCTGCTTTGCATGGAAATAACAGTTTTTAAGGATCCTTTATTTACTATAACATCAAAGAGTAGATCTAAATAATTATATAATCAAGATCTCTAGTCCAAACAAGTATATAGGAACTAACTAAATAAGAAACTTGTTAGAGAGGACTATTGGGATCATAAGTTTGGACTAGGGAGATGGTACAGCAGGTTAAGAACCTTGTAGCCATGCCTGACAACCTGTTTGATCCCTGAGTCCCACATGATGGAAGGAGAGAATCAACTCTTAAAAGTTGTCCTCTGACCTCCACCTGCATACCGTGGAGAACATACACATGCACCCACCAAATGAAACAAACAAACAAAAACAAGGCCAAGGGGTATTTCAGGCAATCATAGATGATTAATCTTCATGATAGACAGTAGCAGTTCCAGGTTTCCAAGCTTCAGTGTTATATTAGTATAAACTAATGCTGTGGATAATACTTACAAATATATGGTCAACATTTCCAACAGAGATCATCTTTAAAGTTTCCAAATATAACTGTATTTCCACAGTAATTAGGTGACAAAAATACCTTTTGTCTGTATCACTTTTCCTCATTATCTAGCATACTGTTTTGTTGGGGAAGATGCCGCATACCTAAACATTAGACAGAACCACCGTCATTCTTTCAACAGGGAGACCCATGCTCTGCCCAGTGAAGTGGTAAGGCTGGAAGTAGGATGATCCGGCCCCATTCCTCAAGGGCTGCTGAGGACTTATGCATCATGGCCTCACATGGACAAACTGTCAGGTCTTCAAGGACCTGTGCCCACCTTTGTGTTTCCTTCCTACTATAATGAAACATGATATGTAAAACTGGTTAAGGTGCAGTGTTCTGAATGCCAAATTAATTCAATCAAGATTGAATGAGTAGACAAGGTAGATAGAAAGAAAACTCTCGGGTAGTTGGCTGCTGCTGTAAGGTAAAGAGCCATGACAAAATCCTTACACTGAAGATGTCACTGAAGAGCCAAGGAGATGCCTCAGTGGGTAAAGTGCTTGCCGAGCAAGCATGAGGACCTGAGTTCAGACCCCCAGCACCCATGGAAAAGCTCGTTGTGGTGGTGTGCATCTGTAACCTCAGCATCGGGGAGCAGAAATAGGTGGGTCCTAGGGGTTTGGGTAGCCAGTCTAGCCAAAATAAGGAGATCCAGGTTCAGGGAGAGACCCTGTATCAAAAAGTACGGTGGAGAGGAAGACTCTTAATGCCGACCTCTGGCCTCTGCATGCACATGCATGGGTGAGAGGGGACACACACACCTCACACACACACACCTCACACAAAAATGTCTTTGGAAACATACCTCAGGGCTGTGCACACCTCCAATTCCAACCAATCTTAAGGCAGAGGCTGGAGGATCATGAGTTTGAATTTGAGCTACATTGCGAGTTGTAGGCCAAACTGGGCTACAGAGTGAAACCCTGTATCAAACAAAAATAAAAATAGAAACAGATTTAAAAAAAAATCACAACAACTTCAAAGAGAAGACATAGAGATTAGGAGTAGAGCACATGGGAGGCCATGGGCTTGAACCCTAGCATGGCCAACACTAAGACAAAAGGAAGCACATGGAATTAAAAAGGAATCATGGACTAACCATCCCAGTTCAAACCACCTTGCCCACCAAGTCAGAGCTGGGCCTGATCATAGGCTGTACCCCAGCTTCTCAGAATGACCACACATTTAGAGCTCCCTTAAGCAACTTAGTGAGACCCTGGCTCAGGTGAAAAATAACGATGGAGTCAGAACTGTAGCTCACTAGTAGAGAGTGCTTGCTTAGCATGTGCCCTAGATCAATTCGCAGTGCAGCAGAAAGAGAAAGAATGTGAATCCGAGAAGCTAACAGGACTCAAATATAGTAAGTACTTGAATTTTGTTCTAAATAGCATCTTTGGATGCCAAAGATTTTTCTTTTAATAAGCAAATTTTGAGCCAAGGAAGCAAGTGCTTACTGTGACCACACAGGAAACAGAGGCTACCCTGACACTGCCAATGACTTCCGTTAGAACAGCGCAAGTGAAGAGAAGGAAAGGCATACTTACCGAGGTCTTTCAGCTTCTGTGCATTGAGTTTACCTGCACGTTTCTTTTCCATGACTGAAAATCCAAAGGACGGAATTCTGTGAAAGAGCCGAAACGCTTTTACAACAAACTGCTCCTCATCAAGCAGGCAGTACGAGCTGTCTTCTGTGTCTAACAAGATAGTCCGTCCTTGTCCTCCTTTGGGAGAGCTGTCTGCCCCATCCGCATGGGAAAACCCTTTTAGTTCTTCCACTGGACACTGATCAGCTGTGGGCACGAGCTCATGCACCACATAGGGAAAAACCAGCTCTGTGTGAGAGAGCTCCATGGTTCTCCAGATAAAGTCCCGAAGCCCGACAGGGCCATAGATTTCAATAGGCTGCCTTGTGACCACAGAGCCACTCTGTAGGCTGATTGTACAGAGGAGGCCCGGAAGGCCAAAGAAGTGGTCTCCATGAAGATGTGTGATGAAGATCTTGGTAATTCTCCCTTTTGATTGAGACAGAGAAATATATTTGGAAAATTTTTAGAAATAACAACCAAGACAAAACTATTGACTGAGCATCCCCACTCCTCAGCCCCACGCTGGAGATTAACCCTGTGTATACTAGATAATTACGCTACCATGTGCTGCCACTGAGGAACATTCTCAGTCCCACACACAAAGCAATTTAAAACAAGCTTAACGACTTACACAAAAAGTGGTAAACTGAAATCAGACATTCCATATGTTACCATAAACTTATTTATTCCTTTTCATCTTACTGCATGACTCCAGAAAAAAAGAGGGACAGGCTTCATTATGCTGTATAGTCTATTTGGTTGATTGATTGATTCTGTGTGTATGTGTTTTGAGGGGTGCGTGTGGTGTTGTATGTAAAATCTGTGCACATGAACGTGGATATACATGCATGCACAGACCAGAAGAGGAGATCTGGGTGTCTTCCTCTATTGCTTTCTACTTTATTACCTTGAGACAGGGTCTCTCATAAAACAGAAGCTCACCATTTTGGCTCCGCTGGCTGACCAGTGAGCTCCCAGAGTCTGCCTCCCTGATCGCCCACTAATGCTGGAGTTAGAGGCACGACACAGCCACGCCTGGCTTTTTACATTAATGCTGTGGATTTGAACTTAGGACGTCATGCTTGCACAGCAAGTGCTCTTATCCCTGAGACATCTCCCAGCCCTACTCAGCTGCTTTCTGAGACAAGACCTTACTGCATAGCCCAGGATAGCCTGGAACTCACTACATAATACAGGCTTTAGCCTTCTAAGTGATAGGTCTGCAAGTGTGAACTACCAAGTCTAGCTTCACTGGATAATTTAATTAGGACAGTAATTTTTTTCCATGAAAATCTTCAAATTACAGTGTTTTATAGCTTTCCAAGTGTTTTGCAACATATTCTTTTAAAAAGTGAAATATAAAAATATATCATGATAACTCACTTAACTAAATGAGCCTCAAGTGTCAAAGCATCTTTCAGTTATGCTGTCTGCTACCTCTCCCTCTAAGACTAGCAAATGTGTACCTAAAGCAAATAAAATGTTCTACTGGCTCTAATTGACCAGACCATGCCTAAACTGAAAACTGTCTTTAAACATCTCCTTCCTGGACAGGTATTCACCAACAAAGACTGAGTCACGTGTCCCAGAGAGGATTTGGAGGAAGGACAAACAGGCAAGGACTAAGGAAGGACAAAGAAAAGAAGGAAGAATAAGAGAGGTAGAAAAGGTATGAGGTAGGAAAAGAGGGAGGGCACGGGCATCGGATGCCAGTGTGCAGTCTGAAGGCAGATTCCTCATTGTACTAAGAAGGGCATATGGACCCAGCTCTTGTTTCCAGTCCGAACACACAAAACAGTTTCTTCAGTGCACACTGGCTTAGGCTGTAACTCGATTAGCTAATGATAAGCTGAATTTACTGCTGGTAAATGGCAGGATGCCACATCAGCATCTTCTGAGATGCTCCACAGGCATTCTGAAGGCAACAATCACAACCAGCACATTTCCAGTAGAACAGGCTCAAGGGCCGCCTATCTGAAGTATATGATGCCATAAAAGTACAGGAGCAGTTTATTGATACCATAAAAGAACAGGAACAGTTTATCACACTGTGATTTGTTCTGACAGCAAATGCTCTCAAAGCAAGTCTTCCCAGAATGACTACGCCCAGGCTGCAGACGCCGAGAACAATGGCTGGCTCAGAGGGCGACTTGGGTGCCTGAGGACCTTCCAGGAGATGCTCTCTCATTTTACAAGGTTCTCCACTATGGATGTCTCTAAAATGCTGCTTTTGTTCTTCTCTTTTTAGGTTCTGTTGTAATTTTATGGTGCTGGGGACTGAATCTAGGGTGCCACACGCTCCACAAGCACTGGCCACTGAGCTAGACCCCCAGGCCTCTTTTTAGCCTTTTTTTTTTTTTACTTCCAATGAAAGAATATTCCTTAAACTTCCCCATTTCTCTTTTCCAGGATGCCTCTCAGAATGGCCCACGGACCCTAGAGACAAAAGAATTAGAGCAGCCACTGAGTTCAGATCCCATGTTGGCCTCAAAACTGCTAACAGTTTTCCCACAAGCTTTGCTGGGCCGTCTCACTGTCCACTGCAAAACCAAGCCAAAGATGAGTACAGAGCAGCCTGGGACCCGGAAGCGAGTGAGGCAAGAGAAGTAAGAGAGCTTCCCACAGTCACCAGCTCCAGGAAGGCCAAGCGTTTCATTTTGGGGAAATGTGATTCTAAGGGACAAGGAATGGTGCCCATGGTTGTGAAAGGGCTGGGGAAGCCATCAGACGAAGAGTGAAAACCACACCTGACTCTCTCCCTTCAGAAGCAGGAAGTGTGATGGGAAACACTGCCCACAGGGGAGCAGGATACGAAGCATCTCTAGTTGGACATGAAGATGCAGTTAAACCTACTGCCCACAGTACATCACACACACACACACACACACACACACACACACACACACACTCCCACAGTCGGCTCCTACTGCCCACAGTACATCACACACACACACACACACACACACTTCCACAGTCGGCTCCTACTGCCCACAGTACATCACTCACACACACACACACACACACACACACACACACACACACACACACACTCCCACAGTCGGCTCCTACTGCCCACAGTACATCACACACACACACACACACACACTCCCACAGTCGGCTCCTACTGCCCACAGTACATCACACACACACACACACACACACACACACTCCCACAGTCGGCTCCTACTGCCCACAGTACATCACACACACACACACACACACACACACACTCCCACAGTCGGCTCCTACTGCCCACAGTACATCACACACACACACACACACACAGTCCAGCTAGAAAAACAGCAGCTGATGTCGAGTGTGGTTTCACTTATGCAAATTATGCATACTTCTATACACCTATTCATACCATTTCCACATCTATCTGTACTGAAAATGTGTCCACGGGAACGACAAACATAGCTCAGGGTAGAGCTTGCCTAGCATTCATGAAACCCTAAGTGCACGCCCCAGCATTACATAAAACTGGATGTAGTGGTGTGTGCTTGTAATCCCAGCACTTGGGATATAGAGGCAGGAGGATTGATATTCAAAGTCATGGGCTACATAACAAGTTCAAAGCTGCCTGGACTACATGGAATTCTACCTTCAAGAAGAGGCGTGTGTGTGCCTGTGCGTGAGGTTGGGTGATGTCTATGTGAGGAAGACTTGGGCTCTTCTTGTTTATACTTTGTAGTTTTGTTTTATTTTAACTTATTCAATAAAATGTATGTTTAAAAAATTTATAATTAAGAAGTTTTTGTTCATTTGAGACAAGGTCTCATATAGCCCAGGCTTGTCTCAAACATGGAGGATAACCTTCAACTCCTAATCCTCCTGCTTCTACCTCCTAAGTACTAGGCTAACAGGCATGTGCCACCACAGCAGCCTCAACAACAGTTTTCCTTCCCTCCCTCCCTCCCTCCAACACATACACACATGAGCGCACACGTGTGTGTGGAAATGAGCCAGACATGATGGCACAGGCCTACAATTCCAACTACTAGGAAAGTTGAGTCAGGAAGACCACAAATTCAAGGCCTGCCTGTGCTACTAAGTAAATTCAAGAACAGCCAAAGGGTAATTTAGCAAAACTTTATCTCAAAATAAAAACTGGGAAAAATTAAAGGTACTGGGATAAGGCTCAGTGATAGAGCACCCAATTGCCAGTACTGCCATATATATACATGTCTATGTGTGTATGTATGTATATGTATATGTATATATGTATATCATTTAATTTTTTCTCTGTTTAGAGCTAGAGGCTGAATCCAGGGCCTTACACATACTAAATACATGCTCTACCACTGAGTCCCATTTGAAATTTTTACCACTGTGTTAAGATCATGCTTTTGTAATACTTCATAATCATCTCTTTTGCTTTGCTGATTTTAGTTTCAGTGCTGGGGACCGGAACCAAGGTGTTGCCCATCCTGAGCATTCCTTCCACCACAACTAGTGACCCCTCTTTAATGCTGTATTTAAAACACCTCCCTTGTGTCTTGTGCCATTGCTTGATTGGTGTCTGCTGGTCCCTGGACCCTAGGAGGATGTTAGGATGTTTCTTTAGAGATCAAGTGCTGCACCTCTGGTGAGCTGTAGCAACAGTGATTTGTCAAGACATAAAAAGTGGGAGATCCTAAAAGTCCATCTGTTCTATGAACAGGACTTACGAGGCATTTAGCAGATACTGTCACTAAACTTACCTGACTGTATATCAGTATGCACAGCACAGCACAAACTACTTAAATAACATAGTTCCAGGTACAGATGACACTAGGAAGTTAATCAAAATAGTATAAAATAAAGGAGTGATGGGGTGAGGAAGAGGATAGGGGGTTCAGAAAGCCCTCTAAGGAAATAGCCTTCGAGATGAGATTTAAATGATAAAAACCTGATCAAAGATAAGTTAATAAACATTATTATTTTCTATTTCTATTTTGGGGGGATTTTTCTTTTCTTTCTTTCTTCTCCCCCCGCCCCACCCTCTTCTTTCTTTTTTGATTGTTGTAACTCTGGCTGTCCTGGAGTTTACTCTATAGACTAGGCTGGCCTTGAACTCACAGAGATCCACCTGCCTCTGTGGATCCCTAAGTGATGGGATTAAAGGCGTGTGCTACCACCACTTGGCATAAAAATTATTTTTAAAGATTTAAACGATGAGATGGAAGCATACTATATTATAGGGTATTAATTAGTTTATATATATATATATATATATATATATATATATATATATATATAATTCTTTTAACAATTTTTTTGAGACAAAGTCTCACTGTATAGCTCAGTCTGGGCTCTAACTCACAACCCTATCTGCCTCCTGAGTGCTAGGATTCCAAGCAAGCGACATACCTGGTTTATAATATCTCTTCTAAGCAGAGTTTCAGACAAGAAAAGCAAATTTAAGTCCACTGATCTGCTAAGGTCAAGCCTGAGATACAACTGGGACTAATACCTAGGACTGCCTGAATGCAGGCTGAGACTTTACCAAATGATTCTTCCACCTCCAGGTGCTGGTCCCTCAGGCTGGAGTTCCATTCTCCCCGGGCCATAGAATTCTTTCTCCTCCCTCATCAACTTGTCTGAGATGGCTACTGTGATAGCAAGGGGAAACAGTATCCTCCTCCTGTGACCATTGACTGCCCTTTGAATTCTCTGGTACCACTACCTCTTGGTGGAGAAAAGTATGGCCACTTCCTTGTTATGGCAGGGTCCATCGGCTACACCTGTTGTGTCTCTCCCTAGCCTTCGCGCCCAGGCCTTCATAAATCTTTGCTCTCAACACTTACAGGATGAATGAAAAGTAAAGGTACAAGACAGGTACTGCTGGATGCCTAACATTCTTCCAAGTCTGGCCAGGCAGAGCTCTAGTCCTGAAGCAGATGCAACTTTAGGGCTGTTATGGAACAACAGGTTCCCTGAACATGAAACACAACAGAAGACAATCTTGAGAAAGCTGGATACACACTGACCTGCTTTAAGTTGGCTTTTCATAAGCTGTGTCTGTGTTCCCTCCCCACAGTCAAAGAGCCAGCACTCGCCCTCACACCGAAGAACCACAGCAGAGGCACCCCGAGTTGGGGATGGATATGCTGCTCCTGTCCCAAGAAAGGTCACATCCATAGACATCTTCCACCCTGCAATAGAAATATTGCCTGCAGGTTATTAAAAAAAATCACGGAACCAAAAACATGTTCCTCTGAGGTTTACTATGACTGACTGGTTGGTTGATTCTTGGTGCTGGGGATTGAACCCAGATCTTCATAGTTGCTGAACATGTACTCTACATGGAGTTATAACTCAATCCCTATTTATTCTCTGCCTATAATGATTAGTTTGGTAGTTTAAGATAGTGCTGGTACTTAACCACTGAGCTATACCCAGTCCTGGTTATAGGTCTTAACAGGCTCTAAAACTACAAGTCACCAAACCTTATATAACTATGAATGCATGTATACACACAGACACACACACACACACAGAAACACAGACACACACTACAGTTTTGAGGATCAACAGATAAAGCCACTTGCCACTAAGCCTGACAACCTGATCCCTAGGTTTTTTGTTTTTATTTTGAGTCCTAGAATCCACATGGTGGAGGAAACCAGTTCCAAGTTGTCCTCTGACCTCCATACACAAATAAATCAATAAATACTTATTTAAAAAAACCTATAGTTGAAGGGTTGGGGAGTTAGCTCAATGGTAAAGCTCCTGCCTGCCATGTTCAAGGCCCTGGGTTTAATCCCTGGAACTACAAGTAAGACACTGCAGTTTAATTCCAACCCTGTGATATTCTCAAAAAGGCAAACTACAGAGACAGCTAAAAAGATGAGTGTTTGTCAGTGATACAAAGGAGAAAAGAGTTAATAGGGGAAGTACATTTTAAGGAAGTAAAACTACTTTATATGACACAATAAAGATAGACATGTCGTTATATGGAGATGGGAATGTAACTTGAGGTAGAGTGCTTACCTAGCATGTACAAAGCTCTGGATTTGACCCCAGCACCACATATACAAAGGAATGTTATTATATATCATATATAATATAATGTGTGTGTATATATATATATTATAAATGTACCCACAATGGACAACACGAACATTCCAACAGCATCTGTTAATAACTGGGTCAGTACTGGCTCATCAACTTTCCAGACTGATGTTAGTACAGGAAAATGGGCAGTGGAGAGTGAGAAGGTCTATGAGAAGGCTCCATACTTTGTACTCATTTGTTTGTTTTTTTTTTAATTATAATAAACACTAAACCCCACTAATTCTGGCTGAGGTGCTGAACAAGAGATAGTGTTTGATCGTGCTCACCATGTGGTAGCCATGGTGACCAGCCCTTCTTCTGAAGGATCAGGGTACTGTATGACAGTATTGATATTTCATAGCAATGCAAATGGTGTTCTGCCTGAAGGAGAGTCCTAAGGCTCAAACACAGGGCCTTGAGCACAGAACGAAGAGCTCTGCCATAAGCACACCTCCAGCTGGGACTCTCCTCTTTTTAGTGATCTGCAGCCTAGTGAATGTGCGGACTTCTGCCAACTCCTGGCACTATCCTCACTAGATCTAGGCACTGTGCCACCTGTGACCTGTGTCTGGGATGGGAGATTGGGTCACATGCAATAAATGAGGGTTAGCTGAAACTTACGAGTAACCAGTTCCACATGAGTTAGAAATTTAAATACACAAACAAAACGATAAAAATATGCTTCAAAAATTAGGAGAGTGCTAGGGATATAGTTCAATAGGTAAGCCTTTGCCTAACATGCAAGAGGCCATGGGTCCATCCCCAGCACTAAAAGTTAAAAACAAACTTGTCTACTGCATGTTACACCATTTTGTAATATCTGCTTATCAAAAATTCAAGTCAAATGACAGAAAAAAAGTAAACATCTACAAAATCTCAGGCTTAGGGAAAATTTCAGAAGGAACAGAAAGATTTTGTAAGAGCCAGATGACCAGAATGCTTGCTGCTACATAGTGCCTTCTAAATGTGACAGGGAAGCCGCACACATGAAATTGCAACAGTATGGTTGCCTAAACACAGCCTGCAAATGACAGTACCAGTCCCTGTGACCACATGGACGGGGGATATTTCAAAAGGTCCCACCCCTAGATGAAGAGCTACAATCAGTGGGTGCTTAGGGAGGCAGAATCCATTTCCTCCAGGGACGAGCCACCTGATAGGTTATCTGCTATGTCCTACATGGATCCAGGATGGACCAGACTGGGGCAGCAAGGAAACAAAGAAAGGACAAACATACAAAGACATACAGTCGGGTGGACTGGGCTATGTGATAGATAAACCCAATACCCCAGAAGCTCAGTGTTTATCACACAGAGTTGAACAGAGAGGACTATACTGTACACAGCTGAACAAGGACGTGGACGACTATATGCACAAGGAGGCAACGTTTATGAGATACAGCCAGATCAAGGAGACACGTTTAGCTAATCTCAGCTGGAGTGGTGTCTGGAGAGGAGCAGTCTTCGAGCCGTAAAGGAGGTGGGTGCTGAGGCGGACATCTGCGCACACTGTCAGCGCTCACACTGGGACTCCCAAGGAAGGCTTCTGCCATCCCTCTGAGCCTCACCCTGGCTGGGGAGGGGTAGGCTTTGCCATTTTCCCACGAGTCTGAGGCTAGGATCCTTGCCATGGCCATGCCAACAGCACACATTCACTCGAGACTTAATTTACTCAGGGTTAGCCATTCCCTAGTTATCCAGTCCCAACTGGTCAGCCCTAAACATGTCCACATGAGCAACACTAAACGGGTTCAGTAGCTTGTATATACATATATACATGCAAACACATGTGTATGACAAAAATAACCAAAGAAGAGATCATTAATTTGAAGGTGGGAGGGGACAGGGAGGAACTGGAAGAGGGAAAGGGAGAGGTGGGAATAATGTAAATACAGCATTTATATCTAAAATTCTCAAATTTTAATTCAGGTAAAATTGTTTTTAAGAGATTAAAGCCTTTTAAAATGTTCATGAGGTGCTGGAGAAGTGATTCATTGGATAAGAGAGCTTGTAGCCCCGCCTGAGGACCTGAATTCAATCCCTAGGACCTACATGGTAGAAAGAATCACCTCTCACAAGTTGACCTCTGACCTCCGCACATGCTCCTTCCAGCTCATGTGTACACACACACACAATAGTGAATAAAAAATATTAACTTTTTAGTTTATGGAAATGCATTTAATGAAAAAATACTGACACAAGAAAAATAAAGAGGATATATGCCAAATCGTAGAATATATTCAGAAGACTGAACATATAAGAATAACAAGTGGTTGGCCTTTGAGTAGAAATGCAAACTAAAGGACAGAGACTCAATTTCCCACACATCGGCTGGCAGGTACCAGCCAAGCAATGCCAGCCAGAGCTACCTGGGTTGTTGGGAAAGGGGAAACTGATGGTGAAGGGGTGAATTACTATTACACTCTGGGAGAATTATTTGACAATAAATATTGCCACTAATGATACTGTTGATAACAAATCTAAGCAATCTCACCATCTGGAATCTAGCCTATAGAAATAAACATTTATGTACAATAATGCTTATTGTGGTACTTTTGGGTGGACTAAAATATAGACAAAATTTACATTTATGTCAACAGAAAAATGACTAGTTGGTGTTTCTAATATTATTTATTCTATTAAATTATATTATTCTAGAGATAATAAACACTCTGATCTGTAACTGCAAGGATAACAATGGGAAAAATTATAAATGGCTATGGTATAATCTCATTTTTTAGAAAAATGCCCTAAGCCCCTTCACTTACATAAGACAAAGTGTGGTATAAGGGTATCCATCATATCATTAATATTGGTGATCTCCTGGGTGTTTAGAATGATGTGGCTATGGACAGAGGAATGTTTGCTAACTTAAATCTTCGGATCACTTTCAGATATAATGAGCAACATCTTATTTATTTTTGCTTTATATTTAATAGTGACTTTTTTAATGTACCAAAAGGCCAAATGTGTTTATAGCTACACGTCATTTAGTTTTCCTTCCCACTTTGGGACACAGCTCCCTACTCTCTTTGCCCTGCACCACCCCATCCCTATTCACACACAAGGTGGTTGTCTACACCCAAGCACTAAGGTTACTGTTAGCATTCCTTCCACGAGTTACTCCACAATCTCCCTCTAAGACCAAGCTTACCTTTCGACAGTTAAGTAGTTTCGTGTGTATAGGCTTATTGCGTTCCTTCTTTATTGTGTCACAATTTTCAAGAGATAGGGATAAACAGTCTGTAGAAAGTTAACTTAATAGCTAGTAAAACTCAGAAGAAGAACAGGATGTAAGTGTTCCTGGAATCTAAGGTCCATGCTGTTTGCTGCTCCACAGAAAAGCTGGAGACAGAAACTGATGGAAGGAAATGAGTTTCTTTAATTTTGGCCAGAACTGGGGAAAGAAGTTCTCAACGTGTCTCTGCCTTGTCAAAAGCAGTGCTATAATTATAGAAAATGAGGAATCAAAAGCCAGAAGATATGTACATGTGAATTTAGCTCTGAGTCCAAGTAATCAGAACTCAAATAAGTCTCCTCCACGACATCAGGCTCTTGCTTGGGGTTGGCCATTCTCATTTTCAGATGGCATTTCCTAATCTCTCCATCTGAGTCTTCTACCCTTACTTTACATAATCATTTTTGTAATCTCTTAACAAATAATGGATCTAGACAAGTGGTAGGGAAAAACCAGGAAAATATCAGAACTACCCCAGAAGCTTTAAAACACCATGATTATCTCCCATCCCAGAACAATTCAATAGGAAATTCTGTAAGGTATTTTTTAAAGGGTAGAGAGGTTGTTCCCCTGCAATTCTAACACTGAGTCACATTAAGAACTATTTAGTGAGGCATGCTAGAAGGTGCATACCAGTGATCCTAGCACTCAGAAGGTAGAGATATGAGGATCTGGGAGATCAAAACCAGCCAGCTTCAGCTACATATCAACTTTAAGGCCATACATGAGATATTCTCAAACCAGCTCAACAAACAAAACAAACAAAAACTCCTTTGCAGAAAACTATAATCCAAGGATCATAACCTGAAATCATTAGTCAACATTTAAAAAAATGTTTTATTAAGAAAAATTTCAGATGGGGCATAGTGGCACATGTCTTTAATTTCATCTCAGCCAATCTCTGTAAATTCAAAACCAACTTGGTCAACATAGCAAGCTTCAGGCCACGTTACTATATACTATGTATTGTAAGGACCTGTCTCAAAAACAAAACAAAAACAAAAAAAACCAAAACAACTCAAATTGAAAATTTCAGACACTAAATATCAGCTTAGTAAAGGGCCTGACAGAGGAGCACTGGGATCTGTGTTCCGATTCCCAGCACTCTCATAGAAATCCGGGTCTGGCAGGGTGTGTCTATAACCCTAGGACTAAGGAAACAGATCCCTGAAACTTACTGGCCAAGCAGGCTAGACAGTAAATGGAAAGACCTTGTCTCAAAAAATTAAAATGGAGAGTGATCTGGAAGACATATAACATTGACTTCTGGCCTCAACATGTGTTTACACATGCACACATACATCAATACACAAATTCCAACTGGGTGTGGTGGGGAACAACTCAGATCCTAGCATGAGGGGAGACTAAAGCAGAGTGATGGAGTTTGAGGCCAACCTGAGCTAGAGAAACCTTGTCTTGAAGGAAAAAAAAAAAAGAAATTTCTAACACAGAATTAGAAATGTCAGTACAATACAGTGCCACAGAGTATTTACAAAGCTTCAAATCATCAACTCCTGGGCAACCTTGACTTATCTACACTCCACCTTGATTCCCCACTGCTCCAAAAATACTTCCTACATGGTATGAGGTGCTTCCATCTGGCATATTGCTGTAATGTCTCCTTTTCTGATGTTAACATCTACTATTGATCACTGTCAAGATCCATTATTTCATTACGGGTAGCCACACGGTGACCAGTCTCCTGCTGCAGTTGTTAGCTGGCATTGGTCTGTAATATCTTAGTCGATTACCCTGAGGAACGCTTTCTATATAAAAGTCCATGATGAGAGACAAGATCTTATCTAACTCCCAAAGATGCAGTAACGAAAACACAGTAAGCCTCCATGAGATTTTCTTGAAGAGTAGAGATAACCAGAAAAGGCTAAATACCAGTTTACTCGGCAATGTGCAGGCTGTAGGAAAAGACATGTAGGACACATGGCTTTTTTTTTTTTTCTGCTAGTATAATACATGGGAAAAAATAAGAGGGAATTAGGAGAGCAAAAGAGACCAGATATCACTCATCTGTAACACGTGTAGCTTGTCTGGCTCTGATTTGGATAAACTGGTAAGAGAAGAAGCAATGGGGGAAATGTAAACACTAGTTGGATAACATGATCATAAGATATACTAACTACGCTGATGATGACTTGATGTTCAAAAACAGCTATCATGTCTTATAAATATAGACAAGTATTTACCAGATTTGCGGTACATTTCAGAATCGCTTTAAAACAGTGGGAAAAGGAGTAATGGGAGAAAACAAGCTTGACCATGAATTGGAAATTTTTTTCCTTGTATGCTTGAAAAATCTCCCCAACAAAAAGTTTTAAAATGAACTAGATAACCAAAACGCTCCCAGTAGGTCAGGTGGTAAACAGCAATTATTTAAGCAATGCTGTAATGTTTTGGGACACCGCATCGCTCTAGGCATTAGGAATTAGAAGTGAGCAAACCACGTTCCCCTGCCTTCTTGGGAGGAAAAAAAAAAAAACAAAACATCTGCTCGCTTTCTCAAGCCCGTGATCCACGTCGCAGACAGTGCATTATAATTTCAGTCTCGACCACGCCGTCACTTGTCACTTCGGGCCTGACTGCAGATCCCAGTCTCTGCGGGCCGCGGGGCCTCGCGCAGCACCCGGGTGAGCAGCGGAGACCGGCGCTCCTCGGTTCGCAGGCAGGCCGCGCGAGGCCTGGGGTGTAGCCGGGTGACGCCGCGGCTGCAGAGGCCAGGCCAGCGGCCGCAGCTAGCCCGGGGCTCCACGCGGCGCGGCCTCGCGCTCGGGCGCTCCCGGGACCTCCGAGCCCGCCCCCCTCGGGCGTCCTGCCCCACTCACCCTCTCCCCGAGGCCCGCCGGAGCCCAGGGAGGTGCCTGCCGGCTGCGAGGCCCAGCGATGCGCGAGCGGCGACGCGCGGCCGGAAGTGCGCCGCCCCGCGGTCCGGCGCGGCCGCTCTAGGCGCGCGGGAGGTGCGCGGGAGGTCCGCGCTCGATGGCGCCCGCCCGGCCCCGCGGCCCGGAGGAGGGGGCTGCGTCGTCTTGCACTGCAGCCCACCTGCTTCCGGGTCTCCGCGACTTGATGGCTGCGACTCGGACCGGCTGGAGCTACTGGCCTCACAGGGAAAACCTTTACCCTTCCGCGATGGATTTGGTTTTCCTGCCCTGTTTTGCAGACGAGGGTGTCTTTCCTGAAGTGTTGTTCGCGCGTGTGTTTGCGTTGCTTTGGTTGGGGTGAATGAAGCTTGTAACTGCAGAACATGCACGTGTGAGCTGCTGCCGTGAGAGGAGAACACTTGGCGTCGGAATTCATGATCAGCATAACGACGTGCCACCTGAACCTCTGACCATATTTAAGGATTTTGTTTGTTTTTTGTTTTGAGACAGGGGTCTCGCTATGTCCCCCAGGCTGGGTTTGAACTTGCTATGTAGACCAGGCTATCCTCGAACTCAAGAGAACTGTCTGGATCTGCCTCTGCCTCCCGAGCGCTGTGATTAAAGGCATGCTCATGTTTCTGTTTGCTATTTTAGGGATAAACTTTCTTTCTTAAGCTGTTTTTGTCGGGATATTTTCTCACAACAGAATCGAAGCTAGAACACTAACTGTGGCTTGTATGTTATCTTGGTTCTTGTTTTTCTGGTTGGAGACCTACTTAATGGTTGATTAGTACTCCTGGCACCAAAGATAGAAATCTCTTAGATTTATCAATGCCCTGTTCTTGGATTAGAAGGAACTTTATTGTCTCATCCTGGAAGACACGCCAGAGAGTCGATCACCTGCTGTCTCCATTCCCTGCTCACATTCCTGTTAATGTGTAGGATAAGCCCAAGATACAGCAGGAAGTCTGCACCCGCCCCAAAGCTGTGATTCTGAATCTAAAACCTGTTAAGAATAGCTGCTTCTGAAGTCTCTCTCTTGATCCTAAATCTTATAGGCTCTCTCTGTTCTTTTCCTGTGTACTGGAGGTGATTGTTGGTGTTCTTATTTTCTCTCTGTCACGCTAATAGCCTCAGCAAAGGGAACTTTTATCTCCCCACTGCTGATTTACTGGTCTGCTTTGTAAATTTCTTCAAGGACAGCTCTACCTGCCTCCTCTCCCCCTCAGTGCTGTATTGCAGCTTCAAACTTTTCTCCTTGTGAGACTTTAATTCTGGAGTCTCACTAAATGATGTTTTGAAGAACTTCCATAACTTTTAAGACTAAAACAGGTGAATTTAAATTCCATGTGCACTTGTTGGAGTTCATTAAAACCTCAACTGCTCTGTGTATCTGTTTTTACACTCTGCATGGACAGACGGTGGTATCTGATCCAGGTGGGGAATTCTGCGTCAGTTCTCCAGCTTTACACTAGATGGACCATGTGTCTGATCCTCAAGGGTAAAAGTAAGTCTCTGGGAGCTACAGGAAATGATGCCTCTTGGCTAGTAATGACTGTCCTGGATGGGCCAGCAATTCCTGATCCAGGAATGGAACTATCCCAGGTTGGCAACTGAATGGACTGATGTTTGATCCAGGAACCTATACTTATTTTAGCTTTCCTTTTCCTTTTAGATACACAAGCATGCATGGTTTAGCTTCACTATAAATTTTAAAATTTATAGTTTTGCCCTAAAATGACTTTTAGAAAGGCATGTCCATCTATAAGGGCATACTTATAGGTGCTTTAAGTCTGCACAGTAAGCTTCAAGTTTTTTGTTGTTGTTTTGTTTTTTGAGACAGTTTCTCTGTGTAGCCTTGGCTGTCCTGGAACTTGCGCTGTAGACCAGGCTGGCCTCAAAAGTCAAAGGTCCATCTGCCTCTGCCTCCTAAAATGCTGGGATTAAAGGTGTGCACTACCACCACCTGGCTTGAGCTTCAAATTTTGACTTTTATACTTTTATTGAGTATCTGCTTGAGCCTTAATAATCAAATTAGGTTCTGTGTTCTTAAGATGTAAGTGTTTCTCAGAAAAGACCTACCTTTGGAAATACACACTGAAGGTTAAGGATTGCTCGGTGATATAAAGAAAATAGATAAACTAACTTTAAACTGACAAGTGATAGATCTAAATGAAAGTTACAACATCTTTGTTTTTTTTAATCAGTCTTTACATATGACTATGAATATGTATGCATTGTCTACATCTGCTTAGTTTTTATAGTGTTTCCATGGAACCAGTTGGCTTATATGTGATGTCTCATGTAAAGTAAAATGGTTAAATTAGCCCCCCAATTTTTTTTTAGTTCATAGTGTAACTGGAATTTGACAAAGTGGTAGCAAGGATCAGAAAAAGGAGATTTAATGTGACCACATTGGTGGAGCAAATGGAGGGCTCTGGAGGCCCGAGATCCTTCTCCAGGGTGTGAACATGAGCTTTAAATTTAAATAGAAATGGGAAAACATAAGATATGTACATAGTTGGACAGTTCTTTTAAAGATATTGTCTCACTGATCTGTGTCTCAATTCCGGTTCTACAAAATGGTCCAAGAGGTGTCTAATGCTTGGGGCATGGACTGGTTTTCAGATGATGCTCTTGCTTCAGGATATAGCCTTTCCCTCATGGAGAGTACCTTCATCTAGGCTCTGCTCTTCCTGGGAAGAGCTCTCAATGGCTATTGTCCATATCAGGTTGGCCTGTAGACACATCTGTGTGTGGGGTAGGCTATCTTGGTTGACTTAAAGGATGTGGGAAGATCCAGCCTCAAAGTGGGCAGCACCATTCTCTGGACTGTCTAAGAACAGAGAGCACATGCTGAGTACCATAAACAGGCATGCATTCTTTTCTCTCTGCTCTTACCTGTAAATGTACTATGACTAACTTCTTCAAGCCCCTGCAACTGTACATCCCAACAATAATGTACTTTATCCTGGAGTTGTGAGCACAAATGACCCCTTTCTTCCCTGAGTTGCTTATTTGTCATGATATTTCATCACAGCAATAAAAATGAAACTAGGATACCTGACCTCTGAGACACGGTATCCTGAGTCCTCCAAGATCAGAATAAATCCCAGTCAGATGCTGTCTTAAGCTTTATGGTTTATTAGCATCATGGGTATCAGATATCTTTATCAGATGGTTATCATGATAAAGAGATCCAGCAATTTTGGGCTCCAATCTCAGTTACATGCTTTATTGCCTGTGTGGTCTAATGTCTTGAGTAATGACATCTCTTTTATATTTCTTTCAAACGACAACCATTCCCTCTCCAAGCTCTGACCTTTCAGGTCCCATTTTGATCATACAGGTTGAGATTCTTGGTCCCTGAGAAGGTAAGGTCTGTGTTCCTGTTCAGCATAGGAGCTGCATAAAAGGGACCTTCCACTCTCAATCATTAAAGTCTCAGAGAAGAAAACTGAGGCAGGATAGAAGGAAGGGAAAATTATCATGGCACAAATGCAGAAGGAAACTCCTTATTTGAGTCTAGTTGAAGTATCTCACCAGCAGCTTAAAGATTTTCTCCCCCACCCCCATCCCAGCAGTTTTCTAAGATTCTCACCCAAAACCTCGCTTACAGAGAACATAAATGTGTCAAATCCTGTGGAACCATAGTGGCTCCTGGTTTTACCTTATCAGATTATTGTTCTATGCAAGGCATCTCTAGAACAGCCCTCTCATCTTGCTTATGAGGAGAGAAGAGGGACCGCAGAGATGGCTCAGCAGCTAAGAGCACTTAATGCTCTTTCAGAGGACCCAGCACCTGTCTGTATTGGGTGGCTCACAACTATCTGTAACTCTAGATCCAAGGAGTCCTTCACCTTCTTCTGGCCTCCACAGAGCCTGCATGCATGTACACACACACACACACACAATCAAAAAGAGAGAAAAGAAAAAGAAAATGCAGAATAACTTTAAATTTTTTTCTTTATAGGTATGGGTGTTTTATCGGCCTGTCTAGGCACCACTTGCATGTAATACCTATAGAGGCCAGAAGGGGGCATCAGATCTTCTGGAACTGGAGTTACAGAGTTAGGAGCCACCATGTAGGTTCTGGGAACCAAACCCAGATCCTCTGGAAAAGCAATCAGTGCTCTTACTTGGCAAGCCCCTCTTAATAAACTTTTAAGATATAACTTGAAAGCCACCAAATGGAATATATAGCTTACACTAATAATTGCAGATCTCCCTTGAGCCTACTCAACACTTGATTGTATTGGACTTTCATTCTGATCAGCTTTTTCTTAGCCCTCGAGCTTAAAGCCTGTACTAAATTTTTGTTTGTTTGTTTGTTATTGTGTCAGGGTCTCTCTATAGCCCTGGCTGTCCTGGTCCTTGCTCTGTAGACCAAGCTGGCCTCGAACTCAAAGAGATCTGCCTGCCTCTGCTTCCAAGTATTGAGATTAAAGGTGTGCACCACCATGCCCATACTGTAGTAAAATATCTTTAATAAAATCTCCAATTCTGCTTCATATTTACTAGTTCTTAAATTCTTTCCTGCATTGAAGCTATGAGTTTCTGTTTGGCCTGAGTTAAGGTCCCTAAAAGATTATTGGAACTCACCAGTCTGAGGGTGACAACATTGGGCTCCAGCTCTGTCACCTAACCGCTTTCCAGCATCCCCTGGGGGTCTTGGATTTGTCCTCCAAGGATGGGGGAGCTATTGTACAAGCCAGGAGGAAGATCCTCACCAGAAACCAAACAAGATGGTTCTTCTATTCTGTAGCTTCAGCCTTTAGAACTACGAGAAAACAAATTCCTATTAAGTGTTAGTCTTTGGCATTTTGTTATGACAGCTCTCTAACACTAAGACAGGCGATAGTGTAAACTGTTTGGTGCCTGCTTGTTAATAGAAGACTATTTGCTTACTGAATATTTGCCTATAATAGTTGCTTTAAGACTTGTTTTTGTTAATTCCTAGTCTTAAGGCAGCAGGGTGGTAGCTGAACTTTACTTACCTAAAATCTCTTCCGGTATTGCCATTAAATTTTAAGTGCCTAATTAGGAGCGTGTGTCCAAACTGGCTGAGGTTATTTCACAGTTTAGTCTGGGGATGGGATGGTAAATCTGGGGGAAATGATATATATTAAGAATACAGAAATTCTAATGGCCTCACCAGTAGCTCCCATCATTTCAGTGTTTCTTACCTACAGACCCATATCCAGAATCATCTGCGGTGCTAGCCTGGTCCTTCAAAGAAACACACAGATAAAATTAAACATGCAAATAACGCATTAGGAACACGGTCTGTCCGAGTGGGGAGGGAGCCCACAAGGCTCTGAGAGCTTTCAAAGCACGGTGAGAGATGCGATCCAGCAAGAAGGAGACAGGTCAGCAAGACTGTTGGGTGAGAAAGCCCATTAGGTGGAAATAACCATTGTGTTCTGCAAGACTGGCGGCCATGCACTGATGCTGCCCTTTAGGAGAGGCCTTGGCTCTCTGGAATAGGCCTGCCTAACTATGCCTGCTGCCTTGAAAGAACCACAGGCAGCCTGGCTTCCAAGTTCAAAGGGAAGATGATTTCAAAGTGCAGCACTTGTGGCTCATAATCTGACATGAAAAAGACATTCTCGTGGTTGCCACACCCAGGTCTCCAGGAAGACAGTGTCAGAATTGAAACGGAGGACCCTTGGGCTGCAGCATTGCTCGCTGGGGGTGGGGGTGGGGGTGTTGCAGGAAAATCCACACGCACCAGGGTCAGGAGAATGTTGTAGGAGAAGCTGAGGTTTTTGTAAACAGGACAGAGAAAAGCCTTGTATGCATAGCATGCTTACTCGCTTGGGGAGAGACAAATGAAGTAAGAGATCATTGTATCAGATAGTAAATAGATAGGTCTGTAGAGAAAATTAGACGGGGGGTGGGGTGGGGGGGATGTTCCGGGGAGTCTGGGCTGCAGTTATTAGAGGGTGAGTCAGAGAAAACCTTGCTGAAGTGATGTGGGCCAAAACTGCTGGAGGTGCAGACGTTGTGAACCCCAAGAGTTCCAGGCAGAGGTGCAGTGAACGCCCAGGCTGCTTCTGAGGTCCAGTGTGTCCAGACATCAACCCGCAAACCACTCTGCCTGCCATTCAGAAAACAACCTTTACGTGGGCAGAGGGACAAAGGAGGGAGAGAGAAGGAGTGATGGAGTGACATGTAAACAAATGTGCTTCCTGGTCAAGGCTGGTAAGTCCCTGGCATTCTTCCTGCACCTGCCCTGAAACTCAGACATTCTAACCCTCTTCCTGCCCCTCCCCCACCAAAACAAATAGAAAAGTCAGAAGAGAGGAACTGTATCAAAAGATGCATATGGGGTTATGAAAAATGTAAATTCGGCTTTTTGTTATCAATGTGAAGGCCTCTGAGTGCGGGGTGGGTGCGAAGGCCTGGATGGGGTGAGGACCGGCAAAGGAAGGAAGGGAAGGTGCTGCAGCTCGTGCTGAAGCATTTGCTCCGGCATGCGGGAGGCCCGGGATTCACTCACCCAGCCAGCCAGAGGTTGGGCAGAGGCAAGGGAGGCGGGGAAGAAGTTAGTACAAAATCCCTCTGCCTGGTTTTGTTTGGGAGCAACAGCTAGATAGGAAGAGGAGCCGAGAGTCTTCCCAACCCTACTTTCAGGACGAGGGAAGTAGAAGCATGCTGGCATCCTGGTGCCGATGAACCGCAGAGGGAGGACCGATGGCCAGCAAGACAGTAGACCCAAGCGCTTGGACTGAGAGGAAATGAACCCAGAGCCCAAAGAGCACGTGGCTCTCGTGTTATTTCAGGTGTGTGGGTGCGCATCTGGGTTGGCAGTGTCCTCTAGCCAAAGGCCTCTAGGAGTATGTATGTAACTCTCCAAGTTGGGTCATTGCTCATCCCTGCGAAGCAACACGTATACTGCAGCGGAATGTAGGATGTCTTAAGTTGGTACTCTTTGAGCTGAGTGCAGAATGCTTACCTAGCATGCGTAAGGGTTTCATTCCCATACTCCGTAAATGCATTTTTTTAAAAATTGAGTAGCTATGCCTCTTGTGAGATGCGCATCTGGTTAGGTGATTTTGCAGGGCCTTGAAGTTGAGGTTTGCTCGGGATTGGGTGTGGCAGAAAGCAGAGCTGTTTCTAGGACCGGTAATCTCAGTAAACTATCTGCGTAGAATCAGCACTTGACCATTCTGGCCAGGAGAGGCAGGGTGATCATTTTTTGGTGGTCTCAGTAAATGCCTGTATTTTTTTTTTTTAATCTAGATACAAACAAGGTTACAGAGTGCTCCTGTTTTTATCTGGTACCATCCTGGTCAGCATGGTCTTGTCTGAGGCTGATGTTCTATGGAATGATCTATATGCACCACCACCAAAGCCCAGGTAAGTTTTAAGCATTAAGAAGGTTGGCCGGCGAGCTCTGGGGCGCCCTCTTCTGATCATTCTTTCTCTGTAAGACCGAAGACAGGCATCTACAGAGCACAAAGGTGCAGGAGAACATCAGAGATCTGAGAGAATAGGTATTATAGAAATCCTCTGGACAGGGACATGCCAGGCGTCAAGAAGGGTTTCTTAAAGTTGCTGATTTTGATCAACTGACAACGACAGGTTCTGTAGCCATATTTTGCTTCACTGGCCTGTCAGTGAATTCAGTCTGGAAAGACCAACTTCGAGAGGGCTGAGGTTCCCCCTCAGACGAGGGTGGCAGAGATTGGATCTTGCATTGCCACCCCAGACACTTGACCCTAACACCCCATGGCCTCAGATTTTGCAGTTGTAAATAGGGAACGTATTAGTATCGACATATCCCAAGTCTTGTGAAGTTTAAGTAAATTTACCAGATACCTAGAACGGTGCCTGGCTTGGGTAGACACTCAGTGGGGAGACAGCATGCCCCTCCCCCATCATTGAGTCAGCATAGGTTTCTAAAAGTGTTGGCATGGGGCTGGGTTCTCCTTTACCATTGCAATTAATTAATCAATAATTAATTATTAATTATTAATTAATAAGCTAAATAAGGAGATGGAAACGGAACACAATAAAGGGCAAAGATGAGGAGCACAAGTAGTGCTCTATGTTGAATTTAAGTCTAGCAAATTCCCAAGGGATCAGGCATTTGGGAAGAGAGGAGACAGGTGTGTGTGTGTGTATGTGTGTGTGCTCACAGTAATACCAACGGTCCTATGCACCCTTTAAAAAGAAGGTCACCAGCCATTTCTTATGCATAAGGAAGATTTTACTAAGAAAATATAAGAACACATCTCATTACAAGTGATACAATTATATCACAAAAAGGGAAAAATAGTTCATAATTATCAAGTTTTTATATCGGTCTCAGGACTATCTGTAAGAAGTCAACACAGCACAATATGCTCTACACAGAGCATCCCCCTTGGTCTTCCCCTTAGGGAATCGCTACAAGACCTGTCATCCCATCATTTTACCTTAACACTAAGGTGAAAAAGGCTAAGCAATGGCATGTAGCATGTGGTTTCCTCAAGTCAGCGATTGATGCTGGTGACATAGCTGAAGGAACACAACAACATTAATTGTAAAAATACTAATTTTAAAGCTTATTAGACAAAGTAACCTAAAAACACGGGGTAGAAACTCTGACAAACGTTAAGATGGCTTCCCAGAAATTCTTGTTCCATACATATCCCGCATGAAGGTTGTGTGTGCATGTAACACAACAGATGTCATGTGGAGTGTACAGGTGCACGCTGGCAGGAATAGAGTCACAAATCGAGTGACACAGAAGTCCCCCTGACACTGATTTACAGAACAGTGATGGCCATTGGTAGTTCTACATATTACTAAGTCAAGAGTTATTAGTGAACTGGCTATTGCGACTCTTTGGTGTAATCTATCAAATTCAAAAGAAAACAAAAAACCTTAATACATACATCCAATACTTAACAAGTAAGAGGTTTGTAATGTATTTGAATTGGTAAGTAGAAACAAGGGGGGAAAATCACATGAACTGGTAAAATGCATTCAACTGGACTCAAAACTAATCTTGTACAAATAGGTGAAGTACTGACTGCAGAGGCCCTTCATTGAAAGGGGTCTGAGCTGAGGACCAGCTCTGCTGGTCACCGTGAGCTCGGTAACTCCCCTGTGACTCTGTCCTGGCTTGTAAAACGGGGTCAGAAACCCAGTGCTCCTGTGTGGCACAGAGCAGGCACCATACAAGTTACTCTGTCATGACTTGCCGACCGTGTATTTCAGATGCATTGGGACAATTCAATGACCACATTCATGGGAATCAGTGACTTTCTAGATACTTAGTTAGGAAAGGGAAAATGTTTCTAGAATGTGTATAGATTATTCTGACACAGGGGAGGCTAAGACAGTGTGAAGGGGGACTTAGGTGACAACGGCCCTGCCTCAAAAATAACAAAAACCAAAATCAAAAAGCCAAGTGAAAGTAAACAAGCAAGCAAACAAAAATCCTGAGAACCGAGGAATACAAAATAATTGAGAGAAAAGTCAAATGATCAGGTAAGCTCTGTCCTGAGAGAGTACAGGCCAGTGTCTGAGTCTGAGACTTGAAGGGCATGGAATATAGGAATTATGTCTCAAGTAGCAAAACGGCACATAAATTTTTACTTGGAAGAATGAAGAAGTTCAGTTATTGGAGAGATAACACTTAGCCAAAGACACACTTACCTGGCGTATGTGCTAGCCTGGGCCTTCCAAGAAACACAAACGATAAAATTTAAATGCGTAATTAATACAAATCAACTGTGCACGCCGTTTTCTTTTCTCTTGGAGGGGCATGATTTTCTTTAAGTAATTGCTTTAAGTCCCAGTAAAGATTAGAGAGTTCCACAAGGCATGTCCCCCTGTGGACGATCTGAATGTCTTGAAATGTGAAAGAATAAAACACAGAAACCCAGCATTCTCTTTCAGACTGTCTGACTACAGATGAGGTGGTTTTCTCTAGCTGAATTATCTTGAATATCTAAACTATTGTGTAATTTTAGCTCATCTTCCGCAGTTTTTGTTTCGAGGCAGGGGTCTCATGTAACACAGGCTGGCCTTGACCTCCATATGTAGTTGAAGCTAGCCTTTAACTCCTGATCCTCTCGTTTCTACCTCTCAAGTGCTGAGATTAGAGACATGTACCACACCTGGCTAGTGGGCCTAACATTTGTACACAGTGCAGATCACACTGGTTGATAACAGACTTGTCGCATGTGCAGTTGGCCACCTGCCTGCACTGGAGTATGTCTTGAATGGAAACAGGACGCTGCTGCTGTTCATTCAGGATTTCTCTGGAAATGGAATTCCAGCAAAGAGCTTTGAGATTTGAATTAATGTTCCCAAAGATGGCAGATGTTCTTCAGATTGATTTTGTTTAGGTGAACTCAAGAACACTGACTCTACAACAGTAAAACCCAGAACACAAAGCCACAGGGACATCTGGATTTTCCCCAATGGCAGGGCTCCCTGCACTGTACCATCCCCAGTGGGAGCAATGACGAATGCTCTGCTCCACGCTTCTTAATGTGCCAGTCTGAATTCATTAGTAACTTTGTAAAATCTCTTCTCCAGAAGCTGGTAATTTAGAGAAAAGTCAAAAGATCAGGTTAAGCCCTATCCTGGGAGAATAAAGAAAACTGCCCTCCCCACCCCCCATTTGATAACTACTCTTTTACAAATGAAAAATTGGCCACTAGATTTCATTAGCTTGATACAGTATTCTAGATTATGTTTTCGAAAAATTATGTCTAAAGTTTCATTAACTTAAAAATGAATCCTGTGTCAACTAAAGAAAATTAGAGGAAAGCCATTCCATATAAGATAATTTCAGTCAGCCCTTCTCATATAAATTGAAGCATACAGTGTCCGAGCACTAAACTTAAGAGTGCAGGCAACATGCAGTGCTCAGATGCAAAACACTCAGCCATTTCTCTGTACCAACAACATGGGCCCACCGGGGAGATCATTAGAACTGTGCGATCTTAACAACAAACCAACCAATAAGCCAAAAAAAAAAAAAAAAAAAAAAAAAAAGTCCAAACAAAAAAGAAAAGCACGCCCACAGACAAAATACACGGAGTCTGTTTTGTGTTAGCAATCACTCCTAGGCATGGGGACTGCCCTGGAGTGTGGTTGATACACCCAGTGACACTCCATTGTTTTCATTTTTGTTGTTGAGAAAGAGGCAGAGACAGAAAGAACATGCAGCTGAGTGGGTAGGAGGTGGGGAAATGTGGGAGAATCTGGACAGAGGAGAAATAGGATCAAAATATACTGTATGAGAAATAATGTAATAAGGTAAGTTTAGAAAAAGAAAAGAAATGGAAGAACGTGAACCCGACCCTGAAGCTTCAGCAGCAGCGTGGGGCTAACTCTCCAGGTGACCCCAGGCAGTGAATGTGAGATTGAGGTCCCATCAGAGCCCTGGGGTGCTGCTGAAAATATGCCTGCCAGGGCTATCCCCCTGGAGGTCCACAGGGGTCTGGGGTGGGGAGAGGCAGAGTATCTCCACTTAAAAGGTTCACAGTGATGCCGAGTCAACCTCCTGGTTGAGAAGCCACCATTGGAAAACGGTTTAATGACACTCTTTAGAACTTAACATAACCGTCCACGCATCAGCTTGACCCTCACCAAGTCACCTACTGTGTTTCCCAAGGGAAAGTAAGAAGCAGGCATTCCTTTTCCTACTGATTACTGGAAACCCATCTGCAGAACTGGGTCTACTCCACAGAGTAAAACTCCATTACCACTCTTCAAAATAACTACCTTCATGTTTGGCAAAATCCCCCAAATTCCCTTCCCATGGAAGGCTCACATGTTTTTGTTTCCCAATTGAATGCCATCACGGTCTCCCATTCTTAGATAGCAAACATTTAAATTTACATCCAAAAATTGATACTTATTTATAAGCAGGTTATATTTTATTTTACATTTTTTTCTCCTTAAAAATGACTGCTGTAAATTGTACTAGACATTTAATAAGCAAATATTCTTAGTAAAATAACTTTAATTCAGCATGTCTTCACCTTTAACAAACTAAGCAAAAAACTGGCAATTTTTATACTTGTGCTGTTCAAATTAAGATTTCACATATAGAGTATGTTAACAAAAACATGAAAAAATAAATCTTTTTTCATAATTTTTGTTATATTTATTTATGGTGAGTGTGGGGGTGGTCAGAGGAAAACTTCTGGAAGTTGGTTCTTTCTACCATATTTGTCTTGGGATTGAATGTGTGTCAAGGCTTGAGGACAAGGGCTTTAACCATTGAACCATCTTGCTTTCATTTTGTAGGTTTCTTTTGTACATAGGATCATACTTTGTAGTCCAGTCTGGCTTTAAACTTGAATCCTCGTGCATCAGAGCTGGGCCTATACCTGGACAACCTTTCATCTTTAACTAAATGAAACTATGATCTACTTTAATATCTACTTTTAATATTTAATATTTTAATATGATCTATTTTAATATTTAATAAAGTCTGTTAATAAACAGACTTTCTGACCACTCATTTGTTAAATTAACTGTCATATCTACCCATTCTTAAAATGGGAATGCCATTTCAAGCTTGCTTCTTTTTAGGGTAGTTCTATGGACTGAACCCAAGATCTGGTGCATGCTAAGCAGTCTTAATACATTGTTCAGAATTTTGAATCACTCTCTATAAGCACAAAGAGGCAAAGAAAGACCCCTTATCTACAGAGAGTATAAAATATGTCCTGTGATATGTACTTATGAACTGCTTTGTATTGCTACCATTCCTTGGTGAGCATTTTTAAGTTCTGTCCCTGAGCAGGGCATGGTGGTTCACAATTATGATCTCAGCACTTGGAACAAGCCAGGGACATGTAGTGAGTTCCAGGCCAGCTTGCTACAGTCTCAAACAAAAAAACAAAATACAAAAAACAAACTTTGTCCCTCAAAGCACTTAGATATGCAAACACCACAACCACACTGCTTTCTCAAAATACTTTCGAGAGTTCCTTCAGAATCCCCAACTTGTGACCCATGAACACTGGTGTCTTTATCAGCTTACCCATCTTTCTGGGATTAAAATGGCAATTCCTGCCAGGCATAGTGGCACAGGCCTTTAATCCCAGCACTCTGGGGGAAGGTGGATCTCTGTGAGTTTGAAGCCAGCCCTACATAGTTAGACCCTAATTCAAAAAAAAGCAAAAGAAGGCATTTCCTAATTTGATACCCACTTTATCTCCACTGAGCTTAGAAATCCATTATCCATTCTTGTAGAGGATGATGTCACTGCCAATGTTCAAAGGAACGTATCATTGGAGAGTCTCTAACTACTGCAAACAATAGAGAACGTGCTGGACAACTCCTTCAGGTACAATGTCCAGACCACATGGCATTAGTCACGACATGGTAGGCAGCTGATACTCCCTCAACTAGAAGCGAAGACAATGAAACTGTGTTTTCAAAATCAACAAACCTAAGTTTCTGTTTGGTCAATAAGATAATGTAACTGAAGCAAGTAAATGTAAGGTATTACTTTTATTAAATAAAAGTAGATTTTGTACACTGTGTGAATGACTGTTCGGTTTGTCTAAAGGCAGCAGTGGCTCCTTCCACTCTTCTATAATGTTAGAGTTAGCCTTGATTTAGTTCCAGAAAATTGGGAAATATTTTCATATTTCTGCAGATCTGTCTACTACAAAGGGATTTCAGAGCATGAAGGTAAAATGAAGCACATATAAAAGAACAGTTTTAAGAACTGACATTTTTTTCTTTGGAATTCAGTCACAATTTGGCTTCTCAGCATTTTGTACTCATATCCACAGCCCTGGAAGAACTGAGTGGAAGAGGTGAAAGATACATTCATGTAACAGCACAAACACTGTGGCCGACCCGGACAGGAGCACAACGGCGGCGTCCATCAGAACTAAAGCACTCTCAGCGATGGACGGTGGGCACTGGTGGGCATAACAGTACATCCGACATATCTGCCCCAACGAAAGAGAGTCACGGGAGAGAACGCCAAGCAAAGTGGTGCAGAGGAATAAAACACAGACGACACTGTAGCTCTGAGGACATTATCTTTTTGTCTAAAAATAGTGGTTCCCTGAAGCATGGAATGTCTTAAGGGGAAGGCTTCTATTCTGTTATCTGAGGAGGCTTCAGTGAAGACTCTGGCCAATCATACACATCCGGCAGCAGGGAAACATAGTCACTCCGCCATACTCTTTCTTTAATGTATTTGGCCTTGTCTTCGGGTTCTGGGTATCGGAACGCCATCTTATTAGCATACAGGTATTCTGCAACCTGGAAAATAGACAGCACAGCTGTTTAGGCTCTGGATGCTAGCCTCACAGAGAAATAACCCAGAGCAGGTGTCCTTTCACTGTGTCACACTGGGCATACACGGTCCTAGCCTGGGACTGTGTCACACTGATGTTGTAGTCTGGGCTACATCACACCCTTCTTAAACAAAACACCAGAGAGTGTATCACATAAACTTTTTTGCATCCTCTTACATATCAGGAACTTATTTCTAATGCGTCTGTATTACTGGGACAAGAAAATGTCATTAGAATTTGTTACTTACTTTAATAGCTATGTTAATAGAAACTTCCTGAATGTTAGCAAGTGATGGGTAAAGTCTCCCTTGGGCTAACTCTTCATCTGTCAACTGACTTGTTAGAGCCTGGAAGGAAAAACAGCATGATATTTTTGTTTAAACAGAAGAATGTAGTAAAATGGAAGAAGCATTGGTGAAACAGAAGATTACAGACAACAGAACTTTTATTTTTTTTGTAGGACAACACTAAGTCAATGTAGAAATTAAAACTGCTCATCAAGGCTGGGCATGGTGGGACAGATCTTTAATCTTAGCACCCAGAGGCAGAAACAGGTGAAATCTGCGAGTTTGATGCCAGCCTTGTCTACACTGTGAGTTCTAAGCCAACGTCCACAAGAATATGGAAGGAGGTGGTTTTTATCTCTGTTGTCACAATCTTTGCTGTCATAGTGTTACCTTCATATAGGCAGAATATATGAGACACAGGTCGAGTGTGAGTGTTATGTTGCCTTTATGTGCACACCATGAAACACAGGTACAGTGTGTTATAGAGATGAACTGATTCACAGCTTACAATCAGACATTTGAAAAGTTACGATTTTAAAAATTTAACATAATGCAAAAGTAGACAAACAAAAAGTAATGGATCAATAACTTCCTTTTCATTCATAGGGCAGATTCAACCTACTCTGGTTTTAAGATCCATTCACCTCTATAATCCATACTTAATAAGATCAGCAATATTGAAACATTACCTTTGCAGCTTCTAGGAAAACACTGTCGCTGATGTGTCGGGTTTGACAGAGAATAACAGCTAGAGCCACACCTAGGATACATGTTACACGGTTACTTGTAAGGTCATTTTTCAAATTATGAAGGGCTGGATTTCTAAACTGAGAAAAATAAATAAATGGTAATAAACTCTCAATTCAAACAGCCCAAGAGAAAGCAAAACTCTGGATTAAAATGAAAGCAACTGATCTTTGTTCATTCACTAACAAAATCAAGTTAGAAATGAGTGGCTTTCTCAATTTTTTTTTACATTCATCAACATAGCAAATACTATGGGTTTGTGTCAGGGCGTACTTCAATCTCCAGTGCTAAAAAACAAGAGCAAGCAAGAGATAGAGAGACAGAGACAAACAGACAGATGCACAGACACAAGAGAGACAGAGACAGAGACACATAAACCCAAAAGAAACACCAATCAGCCAAGCAAAAATACACTCACTAACCTTTAAGGAAAAAAAGAAAACAAACAGATACCAAACCAGTCCCAGCCACCCTGAACCCGATTTCAGCAGTGGGAGTTATTGTTGGTCCCTTCAGTTGATTATTTCACTATTTCTGACTCTTTAATAACTTGCTTTAGTATCTTTTGATTTTTGAGCTTTAGAAACTTCTGATTCCTCCTGGCTTAGTACAAGAATCCTGCTATCTTGCTATTTCCAGCTTTCTCCGTCTTCCCAATGTGGTTTCGGGTCCTGTTTGGGCAACTGTGTTTTCATCTCTGGAAGCACGGAGATTTTTGGTTCTGATTTTATAACTCTGTGCCTTGGGGTATGTTTTCAAAAGCTATTCTGTCTGACACTCAGTAAAACGAGCCTTCCTCTCTTAAAACCTGAGCCATTCCATTTTGAGAAATGTTTGTGAAGTCTTTGATGGCTTTTTTTTTTTTAAATTTACTTATTTATCTATTTATTTCTTTTTAAAATTCTGTCCTGAAATTTCTATTTTCTGAAATTGTACCTCTGACGGCGTGGAGCTCCGGAGCTTCTATCTAACTTTGCTTGCCACCTTCTGTCCCAAACTATTTTTAAGTGGCTTCATCGACTTTTTTTTCCTATGATCTTTCTGCTGTCGACTTTATTTTTAAGAATTTGCTGTTTTCTAACTTGAAATCCTATCTTGTTTAGAAATACAGTTATCTCTACAAGGAGATAAATAGTTCTTTCAAGAACTTTTCCCACAGACCCGTGTTCTTCTAAGATGCCCTTTTTTGTCTAAATACTGATTTGGTCCCTTATGATGTCAACCTTTTTTTTTTTAAATGAGAGACTTCTGTTAGAGACAACTCTGGAAGAGCAGCCAGTGCTCTTAACTGCCGAGCCATCTCTCCAGCCCCCAGAGTTTCTGCATTTTAGTAGCTCTCTCTCCCCTTCCCTCTGTTAGTGGCCCATGTCACTTTAATGTAGACACTTTGGTATCTAAGGCTAAAGCTATTGTTTTGTCTTGTATTTGTCTTGCCCAGTCTATGGCTCCTTTTTTTTCTTTCTTGCTTTTGGTGTTTTTGTTTTTTAATTATTGCATTTGATCCCCCAATATTCCCTAACTGGAAAGGGAAGTTCTTCTAGTATTCTAGTTATTTTTCTCAGTTTACAGCACGTATCTTCATCAAAAACTCCCATAAGTTTGTCTGTCCTTCTGCCAGACAATGCAAATCCCTTCTAACAGGTCAGGACTATTGCCCTCTACAAGGACAGTAAGCTTTTCTCCAGCCCCTATTTTCTTAATATGTAGCCCATGATAGCTTTGAACTCACACTCCTCCTACTCCAGCCTCCCAAGTGCTGGAGTTACAGACTTGGACCATTATACTCAGCTTTGACTTTAAATCTCATCTAGTTGTTAGAGTGGCAGGACTGGTAATTTTGATATTATCACAGCTGTAAGTTTTAAATTTCTTTTTATAAGACTTTCATACGATCTCCCATTGGTGGGTCTGCTTTTACTCCCACCATTATCTATTCATATGGCTAATAACTTTCATCCATAAAGCCAGAACTTTAAAATGCTATAGATACAAATAATCAATTGCCAAATTTCGTAAGAGTCAAAAAAGGGCTGGAGCAATGGCCAGTGGTCACTCTAACAGGGGACCTGGGTTTGATTCTCAGAACCCACATAGTAGCTTACAACTGTCAATAATTCCAGTCCCAGGACATCTGACATGTTCCTCTGACCTCCATGAACACCAGGCACATGCAGGTAAAACACTCATACATGTATGCAGGTAAAACACTCATACATGTACAATAATAAATAAATCTTTTAAAAATCAAATATGAATTTTAAAATTGGCTTTGTCAAAACCAGCAAAGCATTCTCTTCTTTACTCTCAAATTTTTATGCCATAGGAATACTACTGGATAGAGTAGGACAATTTAAAACATCAAACACTAGAAAGAAATCACTGATGGTGAACGAGTGTCTTTATAGATGCCGGGTCTCAAGAGACAACCACAACAATATGAACAGGAAGGGGGGACATTACATCCAAAGGCATTAGATGATCATAGGTTAAGCAAAAACCTTGCTTACACAGACAGTGTATTGTAATAATGTGCCTGCCTGTGCATTGTACTACTTACAGCATAGCTAGATCCTGCTGCCAGCTCTTTGGGGAAGACCCCGAAGGGGAAAGAAGGAATTGGCAAAGGAATATGACAAAGGGATTCATGCCAGGTTTCCATTTTGCTCAATACAGTTTTTCTAAACAGGCTGGGATGCTCCTCAGTGGTAGAGCACTGGCCTGTTAAGCAAGAGGCTCTGGGTTCAATTCTCAACACCACAAAAAGCAAACAAATAAAAAGACAACTACAGATCAACAGAAATTTATGGAAACAAACAAAGGAAAAAATATTTCCAATGACAGAGCAAAAGAATCCTTAACTTTAAAAATAAAGAGAAGACATAAAAAAAAATAATTCTAGAAGAAGGCACTGAGAATAAAAAAACTATTGAGATGCAGGAAGTGACAAAGGCTTCTCTTTTATTCTGATACCAGGACAGTGGTCATGATGAAAAATGAATGAAATCCCTCATTTCTATTCGCTGTCTCAGCCAAAAGTCTGAGAAGTGATGAATACTTGACTTTTAGATACATGTTGACTGATGTTAGGAATGATATCTTAGAACATACACTAAACCAGAACAGAGGTTGAGTGAGGAAGTACCACAGAAACTTCCCATGTTACAAGATACAAAAAGGAGGTAAAAATGGCATTCAGAAGCCAGTGACAATACAGGAATTCAACCATGACCAAACACAAGCTCCATAAAGGAAGGAAAATGAAAAAAGAGTAAATAAAAATTCATATGTAAACATGTGTTTTCACAGTGACAGTGCTCACTCACAGATGGACATGACAAATGGAAACAATCCCACCCCCAGAAACAGCCCAGGAACCATCATCAATGCCAGGGAAACCCGCGAAGACCGTGAGAGAGAAAACCCTGGTATTGTTAAAGGAATGAAGACTGTCCTGACTACATTTCCCACAGCTCCCTGGGCCTAAAAAAGTGAACGGAGGGGAATCCTCGAAGGTCTGAGGACAACACCTTTGCAGTGAGAGGAGGAAGAGATTTGAGATTAATTTTTCTGGAGAAGAGGTCTGGCCATGCAATCCTGGCTGGTCTGCAGTTGCCACTCTGTGGCCCACAGAAGCCTCAGACTCATAATAATTCTCCTGCCTCAGCCTCCAAGTGCTAGGACCACAGGCCTGCGTGATCCCACTTGGTCTCACATTATTCTTTAGAAATACGTTTTAAAGACTTAGTGGAAGACACATTTTAGAAACACAGGACAAAGTGGGACAGTGGCCTGTGCAGGAGGTGAGATCTGAGACAGTTTGCTGCAGAGACCAAGATGTAAAGGCAAGAACTGAATGGGGCATTGTACTTGGTACTTGTAGAAAAATACATTGACAATGAATTCTGTACTTATCAAATCACAGTTTAGTTGGTGAATACTAATTATATAACCATGATTTTTTTATATCACAGTTTTGAATACTCAGAGTCAATACAGACAAAACATGAAAATCAACAAAACACCACATACTTGTAAAAACAAAAAATCTCCACATGTAGAAACATCAACTAACCAAAACTGCGAGGTGGAATGTAGAGGAATATTTAATGTTTTAATCCAGCAGCATGGCTGCTCTAGCAAAGGATTACACTGAAAGGCCTGTAAGATAGACATTTGATCTCTGATCAGGTAGCATGGCTGCTCTAGGGTAGAAAGAATTTTAGTACACACCTTTAATCCCAACGTAGCACACACTTTTAAACCCAATTCACAAGCCAGTGGTGGCACATGCCTTTACTCCCAGCTCTTGGGATGTAAAAGGATGCAGCCAGTTCAGAAGTAGGTCACAGTTCTCAGTTCACAGCTCTCAGTTCATAGTTCTCAGTTCAGAGTTTTGTCAGTTCAAAGTTAAAAGAGAAGCGGTAGAGATTGAAAGGATGGAAGGAGATTGAGTCAGAGCATGCTAGTCAACTGAGAAGTGGAAAGTCAGAGGCAGAGTGAACAAACACACTGAGGCAGTTCAGCAAAATGAGTCAGTGTCAGACAGGAAGACTGAGTTTGAAAGAGTCAGCTAACAATGTGAGTCAGTTTGAAACTGAGCAGAGCAGTTCAGTCAGAGAAGTTTCAGGAGTCACCCAGAGTCAGCTAGAGTTAGAAGAGTTCAGTAAGAAACAGTAAGCTGGCTTGGGTCAGTTTGAATCAGTTAGCTTTGAGAAAAGTTTGAGCCAGAACAGCAAATGAGTTGAATTGGCCAACCAGAAGGGTCAGTTGAGTTCAGTACAGCTCTGAGTTCAGAAGGAGCTAGACAGAGTGAATAAGTCTCAGAGGTTGAAACATTCTAGGTGTAGGTTAGAACATTAGATTGTACGGAGGCTGAAATCCTCTAGAACCAAGTATTGAATTAGCAAAGAATAAACTGTCTTCTGCCATGAACCTACGAGAAGAATAACAAATGATAAATAAACACTCAGAGGACCTGAGTTGGGACCCAGACCCACATGAAAAGCCAGGCAGAACCTTCTGTATGCTTGTAACCACAGCACTGGTTTGGAGGCATGGAGGCAGGATTGCTAGAGTTTGCTGGCTGCTAGTCTAGTTAAAAAAACACGAACTCTAGATTCAGGAGGAGACCACACCTCAAAGGAGTAAGGCAGCGAGTGGTAAAGGACACCAGATGTCATCTCTGGCTTCTGTGTGTAAACCCCCCCCTCCTCACACACACATACACATACACCACAGACACAAAACTAAACTTTTATCAAAACCTTCTGTTGTGTAAGATAAAGGTAATTACGTAGGAGAACAAGTGAAGCCCTAGGCAGTAGGAGAGGCAGTTTCAGAAGCAATGGAATCTGGACAGCATTGCCTGTGGCTCACAGTGGGAAGTTCACATCTACAGAATTTAGAAGAACCATCTAAAGGGATCCACATGCTGATTGTATCCACCAGAAAAAGACAAAACCTGGAATCAGTTACATTTGAGAGTGTGATGAAAAAACATTACCTCTATCTCTGTACTTTTATGAAATATGTATTGAATATATTATTTCTATAATAAAGTCTAACAGTATGAATAACTTTTCAAAGAAAACACAGCAAGTTAGACTTACTGAATTCTTTGTTTCCCTGTAAATACCACACTTCTGTAAATACTATTGGTTATGTTTTTTTATTATTATTATTTTATGTGCATGGACATTTTTGCCTGCATGGATGTCTCTGTACCACTTTCATACAGGGCTGGCTAAAGTCAGACAAGGGCATCAGATCCCCTGGAACTGGGGTTATAAACAACCATGAGCCTCTATGCGGGTATTAGGAATCGAACCCCACTCTCTGGAAAAGCAGCCAGTGCTCTTAGCCGGCCCCCTGAAGTATTTTTATGCAATTAACCATGGATCTATAATATCAGTAATGATAGCATTTACCTGGAAAAATATACGCATTGTTTCCTTGGCCTGGGGTGAAGACTTGTCCATCTTGGAGTTTCACTGGCCCAAATGGGCTGCCACTGGCAAACAAACACCTGCCCTGTTAATAAGATGAAATAATCTCAGTTTTTCTGCCACTTATTCAGGCAAATTCATAAAAAAATTTAGTCTTAAGTTAGACAACTAAATTACCTGGAAACAAAAAGTCGTTTACTACAAAATATAATCCTTTAATCTAAGTTCTTTTATTAGAATGAGGCTTGTTTTATGCATAGTATTCAAAACAGTGGAAGATATCCATTTAATTCTTTAAACCCTAACACTTCTTTATAACATTAAAAGTGGGAATAAATGGCACCTCAAATAATAAAGACTGATGTGATCCTCATAAGTGAAGTGGGAAACAGCTGTGGTACATCTGTTCAGCTCACTTTGTGCTGGGTGCTTTATATATGCTACTCAGTTCATTTACCTTTCCTGAAAAATCTTGATTGTTACCCTCTTCCATTCATTGATTAAAAAGCAAAGAAGTAAACAAAAACTGTGGCATCCCATGGAACGGTCAGGTCGCGCGGTGTTGGTAGAGGGCGCTGTTGCTGTTTGTTCTCATCTCGGAGAGCTAACAAAGCTCGCCCGCCCTCCTGTGTTGACAGACCCGGGTTCTGCCCAAGTCCCACCACCCTCCAGAGGACCAGCTGCAATTGGCAGAATTGCTTACCTGTCTTAATCAATGCATTGTCCCTGCATAATGGGGGACCTCCCCTTCCCTGAATCCCAATAAATAAACCCTAATTCTAGGAATAAAGTGAGTTTTTACCCCTCTGATGGCTCTCCCAGAATTCAGTGTGTTCCTTTGACTCTTAAGATTCCCCGACCTAAGACCTGCTTGGATGCCTCCGACCCACGCCCCGTGCTTCCTTCCCACCAGCCCCCCCCCCCCCCCCCCCCGCAGCTGGACCCCACAGCTGGCTGGTAGTCCAGCCACTTGGGTGGGAAAGAAGTGAGGCTTTGCGTGGACAGAAGCTAGGCCCTGAGTGGACTGAGAAAGAGAGAGAAACAAGTCACAAAAAACTAAGGATTTGACATTTCCAAGTATTTTATGAATACTGTGTATAGAATTTGTAGCAGTTAAGTTTCAATCCCAAATTTTTATAAATCTAAAGCTAATGGTTTTTCTATTATGCCATGATACTCCCAGCAGTTTTTAATTTGGGCATATGATGTAATTCACAGAAGAAAATATGTCATGTTGCCTTGTTAAAGAAAAGTAATTCTCCCGAGTATTCTTATTTATCCAAATTTAGTACTATAGCCTATATAGTTATATAATACTAATGGAACCTTCTGTATTTCCAGGATAGATCAGATGCCTTTACAATCGAAAGGGGCTATAAATTTAATTCATAAAAAGCTGTTTATTATTATGCCCTTTGCCCCATCAAAATCAAAGAGCAAAAAGCAAACAATAGTACTCACATATGGCAACCTATCTTGGGATTTTCAAGAACAGTTAATGTCAAGTCATGCTAAAATACCCAACTAAGTTAGATGAAAGAATGATCCACAGAAAACTGAAATATCTTAGTTCACATGGACAAACTGTCACTACACTAGAACATTCAACAGTTTGCCATGATCTCTAGAGTGCTAGGATTGCAGGCTTGTATCACAACAGCTGGCTTATGCAACACTGGGACTCTATCCAGTGGCTTTACGCATGTTAGGTAAGCACTCTACAGCTAAGCTATGTTCCCAAGCCCTAATAGTCTGTATCGTGAAGGCCGAGCAATCTGAAGAGACACCAAAGCAAGAGGAGCTGAGAGAATAAACACTGACGGTCACAATGAGCAAAGAGTGCTACGTACATTTGCAACACGAAATTAGGTCCAAAAAATTCTCTAAGTTCTGCTCTGGCAGTGACATTCCAGGTTGTTTCATACAGACGTCCCTCTGGTTACAGTAAGGAGCAACAGCTTAGAAACACTTCTACAGAGTTTTAAAAGAAGCAGAATGTAACCAGTGTTCGGTGCTGGGAGTGGGAGGAGGAAGGCTCCTGAGACCCACTCACGATCCCAGCATTCACAGCTTTCCCCTTCAAGGTGGCTGCTGACCTCAACAGCAAAGTTGTGGCTGAGATTCTGGGCAGCAGAGCTTTGGGGAGTCTCAGGCCAACACAGGAAAACTGAAGCTTAGGGAGCACACAGGATAAAGGTTGCTAAGTAAATACCTCAGGGCTCAGATTTATACCCAAAGCACTGCCCAACAGGAAGGAGTGAGCACAGGAAATCCACTGGACCTTACCTGACTGTGCCAACTGGATTATGACCACCAAGTTCAGCCTAACACAGCCAGTGGAGGAGAAGCAAAGGCCCCAGGAAGTAAGATACCTTCATCCCAACCTAAAGTACTGTTACAACTTGCCATCTACACTACCCAGCACTCAGAAAGTAAACAAGTAAGCTTACAAGAGGGCAGAACTAATTACCAAAGCATGGGAAGGGGGGGTAAATGAAAGTGGATATAGACAGTGAGATTTCGTTACAACCAGAAACTAACTATAGTTTACATATTCAAGAAATTAAATGAAAAGACAGAAAATGTCAACAGTCAGATGTGGTGGCTGGCACACAGTCCTATAATCCTGGCGTCTGGGAGGCTGAATCAGGAGGACACTAACTTTCAAGCCTGGGCTACATAGCACAACCTTCTTTCATTAAAAAAAAAAAAAGAAAAGAAAAGAAAGAGAAAGAAAATCCACGAAGGGAAAAGATATTCAGTAAGAAGCTAAAAGTTATACCAGCGGATATAATAAATATTAAATGCTGCAGGTGGGGACCAGTGAAATGGCTCAGTGGGTAAATATGCCTGCTGTCAAGCCTGACTACTTACTTGGGTTTGATCCCCAGGACCCATATAAACAAAGAAGCTGACTCCCCCAAATTATCTTCTGACAAACACACACATGATGTGTCATGTGTACCCACACAAACACAAAATAAATAAAAATGTTTTAAATTTTAAATGCAGTATAGTACTATTTGCAATTATACATTTTTGATCACCTATTTGTTTACTGGAGGGTTTCGCAGCTCCTGCCTGGGCACACGAGTAAGGTAAGAGGACAACTTATGGGAGTCAGTTCTCATCTGCTGCTGCACGGATTCTGGAGACTAAACTCAGATTGTCAGGATCAGTGGCAAAAGCCTTTACTTGCTGAGCTGTCTTACCAGCCCCCGTATCATCATTTTTAAAAGACTCAATTTCTGAGAGAGAGAATGTTTACGACTGATATCTAAGATCTTTGAAATCATCTGAGGAGATAGGAAAGAAACACGATTACCAGTTTGAGTTACTAGCAGTGAGAATAGTAAAGACGTTTACATTCTTTATTCTCAGGAGTATAACCTAACAATTATATTCTTGGATATTCACACATTCAAGAAATTAAATGAGAACTTGGCATATCATGGTAAACGTAACTGTAAAATTCACTTCTTAGGGCCTAGGAATATAGCTTAGCAGTAGCTTGCTTGCTTAAATGTGCACATCTGCGAGGCTGTGGGTTCAGCACACAGGGCAGAAAACAAACAGAAGCTCCCATTTCCTGGAGCCACAAGAACGCAAGAAGTGACTGCAATATGGAGATGAAAACAGCATCCCACAGAACACTAGGGAACCCCCTGCATGACACAGAAGCTAATGTCTGTAACTGAGACGCGCTATAGCAACAGTGTCAGAGGCCCGACAGCACTGTCTCGCTAACAGTCTGTGTGAAAGTAAGAAATCCATTCTGGACAGACATCACTTTAAAAACAAAATAAAAGCCAGCCCTCGTGAAGGCAAAAGCTGATTGCGAAAAGCATCTGAAACAAGAAAAGGAATCGTTTATAAAATAAGGGCAAGAAAGCAGAATTTCTGATTATTCTGAATTTCTACAAGTGAAAAACATACAAGAGCAGAGCTTAAAACAGAGTAACATGGTGGGAAAGTGACTGGAAAGTGGAAGGGACCAAGACAACCAGACCGAAACAAGGAGCAAGATGGGCAGCACACACAGAAACATTCAAGACACGGTTAAAGTCATGCAAATGGAGTCTCACAGGAGAGAATATGGAAAAGGCAGAGATACCAGCCCTATGTTTACACAACAATATCCAACAATCACAGACCCAGAAGCACTCTGATCTCCAGGGAGAACTAACACAAAGCAAACCATACCTGGGTCCATGCTCAAAACCCAGAGCAATGACATCAAAACACAATTCAGAAAACATTAAACTATCTGTAAAGTACTGAAATACAGAAACTAGTGTTAATTCTACATGCGGTGAAAATGCCCTTCAAAATGAAGGCAAAATATACTATCAAGAGAATTCTTCAGACTCATGCTGAAGAAGTTCCTGTGGGAGGAGGAAAACGACCCCAGGCAGGAGACAAGCAGGAAGGATGGCTACAGAGAGAAACCTCTGGCGATACCTCTGTAAGTGTGTACGCTTCTTCAGCTGTGCACTCAGCCTGGGCTGTTGGATTACTCAATGCAAATATTATAGGCCTTTCATTGATACGGGCCATGGCTTTGATTACCCCGGGAGTGAAAAGCCGGCCAGCACCTGCCACTCCTGCAATACACATAGGGAGAAAAGCAACTTCAGCACAGGTATAATAAACCAGCTCTTACATTTTCCATAATAAAACCACAGGTATCATTACAAAGACAGACTTTTGTGTTGCTGAGCGAATACTATGGGAACACAGCTACAGATACGAAAAGAAAAGAATGAAATGGAATTTTTCACTTAAACATTTACTGTCTAGCACACCCAGTACATTCTAGGAAAAACTGTAAGAAAGTATGACTATCTCCATTGTTCTAACCAGTGACGAGGAGACAGTGTTGTGAGCGTCCACCCGTCCTCGGACCTGAAGCAGTCAGACCCTCAGAGAGAGATCAGACAGCAGCTGCCAGGCCCTGAGGGAATGCCAAGTTATTTAATGGGCATAGTTTTGGTTTTGTTAGATGGAAATACTTCTGAAGACTGGCTGCCCAGCAATAGGAATAGTCATAGTAACACTGAACTGTACATTTAAAATTGGGAGGATGATACATTTTATGTGAATTTCACCACAGTTAAAAAGTTAAAAAGCAGCTAAACCTGTCTCAGATGTTCAAATGTTAAATCTGCGGTGCTCACTGTGAAGCAGCGGCAACTCTGTGATACGAGAGTGTCCTGACTAAAGCAGTCAACTTTCTGATGCAGCTGGGTTTGCCTTTATTAAGTTCTTACCATGTCCCAGACACTAAATTAGACTATTGGTAGAAAAATAAATGTAGGAGCCAGGTGTGGTGGTGCACGCCTTTAATCGCAGCACTCAGGAGCAGAGGCGGCAGGCAAACCTCTTTGAGTTCAGGGTGAAACTGGTCTCTACATAGTGAGACCCTGCCTAAAACAAAACACCCAAACACTGACTGCAAGGGGTGGGGGTTTAGCTAAGTGGCAGCTCACCTGCCAAGGCACGAGACACGAGATCCTAGGTTTAGTCTCTAGCACTAAAGATAGAGCAATGCACACAGATTATAGCTGAACAAAAACTAGAACTTTCTTCTTCAACAAGTCGTTATGACAGGTATGTACAGGGTTATGGAAGATCAGTGTGAAAGAAGAACACTCAGGCACGGTGGGAATCTGGAGGCAGCTAAGTGGTGCCTTGGCTGAGAATAGGCCCTCAACTTCCTTCTTTGTTCCCTGATCATCTAGAGATAGACAATGAGTGAGTGCATTCTTAGGTTTCCATATTGAGCTTTGAGAGCAGTGGAGTAGAGAGCCTTTTAAGATTTCTTCTTGGTGTGTGTGTGTACGTGTGTATGTTCTTGTCAATGAAAAAACACAGGCTTACTTTTCTGAGCCTAGGAACTCATAGTTTGTGAAGGCTTTATTGTTTAACATTACCCAGAGTTCCTACATGAAAACTATTAAAAGCCACACGATTGTGAACACAAACCTACAGCTATACAGGAAACTGAATAGCCCTGAGTCTGCGCTGAGAACTTCAGGCTGTGTCGGCATAGACGTCAGCTACGTGTGTCCCATAAAACACATGGAAAGCTTGCACTTTGTTGCCAATGAAATTCTTGCTCTGCACTGGATTTTCCTGGTACAGTCTGCCAAATGACCCTGGCCTTTTAAGGTTGAGTTCAATAGTCACCACAACTCTAAAAGCAAAACACCATAAGGAGCCAGGCATGTAGTCCCAGCTCCTTGGGAGGCTCGGGCAGGAATATACTCAGTCCAGATGTTCAAACCCAGCCTACACAAGTAAAGTAGCCTCTTTTTCTTTTCAGTTAAACAGTTAAAATGCAATGTTTAAATTATATTTATCTATTTAGTGTCTGTATGTGTACGTGTGGGGCACTGTGCCATGGATACATGTAGAGAGGACAACTTGTGGGAGATGTTCCTCTCCTACTACGTGGATCCTGGGGGCTTGACTCACATCATAAGGCTAGCAGCAAGCACCTTTACCTGCTAAGCCATCTTGCTGGCCCCAATTCCAGTTTTTTAGATAATGTCTCACTATGTAGCCCAAGCTGGCCTTGAACTTATTCTCTACAGAGTGTTGAGATTACATATGTGAACCATCAAACCTAGCATGAGACTCTCTGTCTCTCAAAATTTTCATGTGCAGCAACCAATAATGTTAACGTAAGTCGACTCTCTATCTGTGGGGTTCTGTACATACAGATTCAATGAATGTACATTTTCAGTGTAGGCTGGAAATGCTGAAGGAGAAAAAACTGTGTACTTACTGAGCAGCAGGCCCTTTTGCACTGTTCCCTAATACGACTGAAAAACCACTTACACAGCATTTACACTGCTTAAGTGTATGTCACCTAGAGCTCATACAGTGTGGTACGCACAGGCTACGCACAAACCCCACACCTCCTAACACAGGAGACTTAGGTGCTGCAGGTGAGGGTGTCCAGCGGGCCTTGGCGCCAGTCCCCTAATACATTGACAGACCACCTGCATAGGCTGAAGGCGAGGTAAAATATGGAAGTGTACTTCAATAATCCTACATGGTAGTTATGGCAGACAGTTAAGTAACAGAATTTATCAATACCTTCACTTACCAATTATAACCGAAGGCTTAAGTTTATTTACTGCATCTTCAAAAGTTCCAGGTATGTTCTCTGGGAGCCAGTGAGCAAATGGTTCCTGGTTACTATCTATGCTAGCAGTTCGTCCCTGAATTTCATAAAATACAATGTCAGCAAGTGCATATTAAAGATAAAGTGAACACAAGAACTATTAGATAAACTTTGTTCTTACCACACGAATGTCTTTTCATTTACTTTTCTTTTTAACCTTTATCTTTTAAATCTAACTTCAGAGAATCCAAAAAATATAATTTATCTAGTCGTATTATGTCCAGAAACTTTGCAGTTTCTCTCAAAAACTCATTCCCTCCATAAAGCCCTCATAAATCCAATACTTACAGTTAAGAATTCTTCTTAGAAATGGAATGTGCCAATATAGCGAACATATAGTCTGCCTGCCACATGGGGAGACCAGAGCCTAACAAACCTGTGAGCAGCCACATCAAAAAGCTTATCTGGGGCACCAGGCCGAGAACCCAGGGCCTTGAACGTACCAGTCAGGTGCTCTTCTGCTGAGGCAAACTCCCCAGCTCCTCTCACGATTAAGGCAGGGTCTTACATGGCCTATCCGCATCTGATCTCTAACTGTCGACATAGTTAAAGGCCTGCCTACCCCGCACCCCCAGTAAAAGAGCTTAAGACTACTCGAAACACTTAGTCTTAGTCTCCATATCATCACTGCTTTGTAGAGTGGGAATTTAGTAGGAAACACTCAGCATATCAGAATGAATGACAGTGTTTAGGATCACTAGAAGAGACTGAAAACCCAAGAGCCCCAGGCCAAGCTACCTGTACAGTCTAAAAATCAAAACAATAACAAAAATATGCTTAGAGAGTACTGGTGAATAGCAAGCCTCTCCTGTGTGGAGGAAAGCCACTGTATCTACCACTAACTACAGTCACCAGACCCTCCGTGCAAACCAGTACTACAAAATGAAGCCCTGAGCTGCATACCAGCAGAAATACAGCCCCCTCCAGGTAAAATGTGATGTTTACAACCCTTCATTCTCCATGCCAGCGAACATTGCAGCTGCAGCGCACTGCAAACAGCAGTTCAATGATTCAGTCTGGCTCTATACTCGGGGAACACTGTTAGCCTTGGATTCTGCCTCCATCTCTTCGAAACTGATGACTTTGAAAAAAGACAAATATCTATCTGGTCATTAAAAAAAAAGTCTGCAAGAGCAACAAGTGCTCTGAACTGCTGGGCCGTCTCTCCAGCCCTCTATGGTCATTTCTGAACTTCGGTTCCTGTGATTATAAGACTTCATAAGGAAAAAAAAAAAAAAAGGACAGGATTTTTGAGAGGACTAAAGGGAGCATACGCAATGTTATCCCGGTATCTGGTTACTACACCTGTGAAGGGAAAAGCTTCTGCCCTGATTTCCCCACAGTAATGGATTATAATCTGCAACTGTAAACCAAGTAAGCCCCCCTCTCATTTTGCTTTCTATCGGGGTATTTTTATCACAGCAACAGAAATGAAACTAGAACAGACAGCGAGACGGGATGACCTCTGTGGATGACACAGCAGAGGCAGCTCGAACACACTGTTCAGCTTGTGTGCACTGTGGTCAGTGAGGTGTATGACTGTAAAAGATGATACTGTCGATACCAACTAACACCACAGCCAGATGCTGTTGTTTCTCCAAGTTCTGCACCTTACCTTAACTAATAAGCCATTCTTGTCAAACATCCAGACTCTCCTCTGAGCCTCCTCTTCTGAGAGGCCACTGTTCACCATGGACATAACTATAAGATTTGCAATTCCAAGTGCAGCCTGTCCAAAAAACACATTTAAAAATCAAGATAAGAGTATGAGGTCATGCTCAATTGCTCTATACCTGAGGATCATGTTGTTGGCCATAATTACTTTATTCTTCCCTTATAAATCACACCAAAGTAGATTCTTTGTCTGTGTCTCTCTTAACACAAATGGCTTATTTTATAAGAGATCACGATTTGCACCATTTCAGCAAATTCTAACTTCATCGTGACCATCAATAAGCACCAACATACAGTCTTACTTTCTTTGTTTTGAGACAGTGTCTTTCTCTCAATAGCCCTGGCTGCCCTGGGATGCACTATGTGACCTCAAACCCACAGAGATCCACCTGTTTCTGTGTCCCAGGCGCAATGAGATTGAAGGCGTGAGCCACCACGCTCAGCCAGTCTTACTTTATAAAAGAAAATAGAGTACTGATTTTAAATTGTACCTACCTCTCCTGCTCCAAGAAACAGGATTTTATGTTCTGAGATTGGCTTATTAATAACTTTTTGGGCCGCAAGAAGACCTGACAAGGCAACCGCAGCCGTCCCTGTAGAAAAACCCAACGTTTTAAAAATGAAACAAAAGATACATTGCAAACGCTTAAAAGTGGGGAGAAATCTAACACTTTGTTTCTGCTTTACCTTGAATGTCATCATTGAAGGTACAGTATTTTTCTTGATATTTTCTTAAGAACCTGAATGCATTATGATTTCCAAAGTCTTCAAACTGGATAAGTGTGTTCCGGCCATATCTAGAAACAGCAAACTCTTTAATAATTGTGTTGAAAGCACCACTAAATAGCAGATTTCCTGTTTATTACTTTTATGATTAGTATCTGAGAGTAAGATATTATACTAGCTCCAGGCCATGAGTTTCAGAGCTTGCGGAAGTCTAGAGCCCAAATGTAAACATCTGTTACTTGATGAACATGGCAGCACAAATGGTCCTAGCGCCATTCTTTGTGCAAACCATTTCCAGTGGACCAGGAGGGTGTCCAGGACACACAAGCACTAAGTAACCCCCTACAGTGACTCTCTCTGCATATCAGAGAGTAGGCCTTTGAAGTGGATGAGTTTCATAAATAGCAGATGATGACAGCACAGGAAGGTACATTAACGGTAGGAAGAACTGCCAAGTGAATTCATTTGGTGACCACTAGTAAGAAGGAAAGGCTGTGCACGGCAGCACACACGTGCATCCTGGCATGGGGGTGGGGTGGAGTGAGTTGGGGTGGGGATGGGGGGCCAGAGTGGGATGAGGGGAGGGGGGCTTGTGGTCAGGAGGAGCACAGATTGAGGCCAGTCTAGAAAACAGAGGAGATTGACTCAAGCAAATAAACCAAGGAAAAGAAAAGACAGAAAAGACTTAAAAGGGAGCTACATTGGGTCTTCATCTGGAAATAAGAAGAAGCACTGAAGGGAGTTAAGCAAGAGACATCCTGGTTACCCCAAATTTTCAACAGCCAGGGTATTTATTTCAGGTTTACACTGAAGGACAAGGAGAAGCTGGCAAAGGCAACTTGGGGCCAAAGGACTTCTGGGTCTCATGTTGAATCATGGCGGTTATAGAGGAGGGAAGAATTCACAAAAGCTTCCCGCTGGCAAAGATAACCTGCCAGTGGTGTGTAGCATGTATGAACATGGGGAGACGAGGAAAACAGAAGAAACAGCTAGGAGTCTGCAATGTCACAGGAAACAGGAAGCAGATGCCACAGGATACCAGAACAAACTGGAAAACGAGGGAGCCAGTCTAAGGCTAAGGAAGTCTAGATAACTAAGATACTATCTTGTTGTCCAAGGAAAGGAGGTGAGCGGAAGAAGGGACACAGCACAGTGTGTGGGAAGATTAGCAGTTCAGCTCTGAGTCTGTCATCTTTGCGTCTAGTAAAGGATCCACTTCTGAGTATCTCCATGTGCCAGATTTTAAAAGCTGACACAGTTTGGAAGACAGCTCAGTGGGTAAAACTGCTTGCCCAGTAAGTGTGAGGAGCTGAGTTCAAATACCAATAATCCTCATAAAATCAGGACTTAGTGTATGTAATCCAGTGCTCTTACAGAGAGACAGAAAGCAGAGGCAGGAGTCTCTGGAAGCTTGTGAGCCAGCTAGCAGCACAGAAAGTATGCTCTGTAGAGTATGTAATAAAAAAACAAAAACAAAAAAACAATAAACGGACTGTTTTCAAGGGAGAAGACAAGGACTGACAGCAGAGGTTCCCTTCTGAGCTCCACATGCTTGCCATGGGACATGCACCAGTATTCATATGCACAAATGCATAGGCATGCCCATCTGTATATACACTCACCACCCCCGGGGGGGGAGAGGCACCAAACCACAGAAAACCACTGAGAAATTTCCAGCAAAAAACATGTAAGGCAATACACACTTTTACAAGATTAAGCCTAGTGTTGGATGGAAATGAACTAGAGAGAAGCGGGAGAAGGGTTTAGAGGAATCCAGGGGAGGTGACAGGAGATACACATGTATGAGGCCTGCAAACGGCAGCACCAGGGACATCTGAGGAAGCTCTGATGGCATGGCTGGGAATGCACTGTGAAAGTTTAGGTGAATGTAGACTTCCTTTCAGATGTCAGATATCTGAGCCAGCGATGCAGAACAGAGGTACCTTCTCATGCCAGCATGTATCGCTGGGCATCAAAAGGTTCCCACGATTTAATCCTTCCTTTAACCAACTTCCAGGACATAAAAAAACAAAAAACAAAAAACAAAAAACAAACCCCAGCAGAATGGTGTCCCCCACCCCCAAATAAGAGGCTCTTTCATTATATCAGCTTCAGGATACCTGTCAGTAATCGCCTTCATAAACTCATCAATCAGATCATCATAAAGTTGAGAACGATCTCGCTTCTGATACAAGCCCATATAAAATGGATCTTTTAATAGTGCCTATAGGAGAAACCGAATGTAAAAGTAAAGTACTTTATTACATTGTTTATTTACACTAAACATATACGATAAAACTTTAATTCTCTTAAGAAATTCAATAGACTTAATTCACTCTTATTTATATAAACACTAAAAGCCAAGTTTAAGAAAAAAGATTAATCTCTAAAGTCAACAAGATTTTTTTTCCCCCCCTTCATAAATCTTCTTCAAAGATGGCCAGAGTTTGTTTGTTTGTAAAGAAGAAATAGGGAGGCTGGAGAAGGGAGGAAGGGTGTCACTCACTTTATTGTCAGTTCCCACGTCGATACAAACAGGCAGGCACTTCTCAGGCTGTATTCCTGCACATGCTGTGTACAAACAAAGCTTCCCTACTGGGATTCCCATTCCATAGACACCCAAGTCTCCAAGACCCAGAATTCTCTCTCCATCAGTCACCACAACAGCCTTCATTATAAACAAACAAACGAACAAACAAAAAAGCATATTAAAAGCTGCTGAAAGCTGGGAACCATAAAGAAGTGCATTTTTACAAAGGATGGATTCTTTTGCTGTATTTCTGGTCTCACTTTCTGAAGTAGAATCTTTTCTTGTCTAACTCCCAGTAAAACCCCATGGAGCATAATTAAACTACGACTTCTGTCTATTGTGAGGTATTAAAAGAGAACTAACCACGTGTTTTTCATCTGACTTTGGTTTGGGGACAGAATGAGGGGAAAGGAGGACCAGTTTAAGTATATTCTTTTCATAGATGAAACATGGGAGAAGTGAATTAAAGTCCGAGGTTATCACAATAAAAAGTCTAGAAATACATATCATGCTGTACCAACCTAGTCCAACCAGAAAATCCTTAGCAACAGTAAAGGAGAAAAATGATCTGGATTTTAAAAATACACATACCTCCATATAAGGCTTTAAGATGATACTCTAAATTTAGTTATTTTCTTAAATTAGCTGAACTAATGATTTTGGAAGGATGGGAGAGGGTGGCAGTGTCAAATTTAGCACAAACTGACCTAGAATTCCCTATGTGGGGAAGAATGACCTGATCCTTCTACTTGTGAATGCCAGGGTTGCACCTGGCTGAACTCATGATATATCAGTGTTTACTTTGCCTCAGAAGACATTCGTAATAAAGGCAGTAAGATCACTGCAGGGACAAGCACACAACTACCCAAAGATCTTTAGATAAGTTATTGATTTGCTTCATGAAAGACAGTTACATTGACCATAGTTTGTATTTGCTACATTTAAAATTCTTTTGACAGTGTTGTATTTAATGTTAAAGATCTAAACCTACCTTAGACTTAAGACAAAAGACAGACAGACAGACAGAGACAGCGAGAGCATAACTACCCTCTGGAACTAAAGTTCCTGTCACGCCCTTTCCTTTTCTGAGACAGGGTCTCATGTACTCCAGGATGGCCTCAAACTTGAGCTTCTGATTCTCCTGCCTCTACCTCCCAAGTGTAGGGATTATAGCACCACACTTGGTTGAGCATTTGATTTTCTCTAGCAAGAAACTAAAGCTGGAGGGGCTGTGACCAAGCTTGCCTTGTACACTAGCTCCAGTGTCTTTCTCAGAGCCAAGCACTGTCCCAGGGATCCATCTCAGATCGATTACTATCAGCATCTTCTTAGACACAAAGCATACATCTGCACATACATAAGTGTAAATAAATCAGAGCAACAAGGGAAACTCATTCTTGGCAATTTAGAGTTAACTTACAAGGAAAAAGAAGACATTGTGAAAAGGAGGGGTGTGCTCTTAGTACCTTAACATGATTTTCTGGCCAGTTATCCACAATTGATCTAACATGACCTCTGTCTGAGATTGAAATAAACAATCCCCTGCAACAGAACAAAAACACCTTTGCATTTCATGACAGTTTTTCGGGTTTTTTTCCCTACGTTTTTGTTCATAATTGGGATACTTAGATATTTTAATAAAACATCAAGATATGGTTTAATTCCAAGCACTGATTTATTTCCAAACATTTCAACTCTTTCAAATGATAATTACATTGCTTACAGAACAGCTATAACAAAGATTACTGTTAACTGATGTGATCATTTTCCCCAAAAAGAAATGTGTCCACATTACATGTTCTAACTATCTATGTGAAAAGCAAAGTAAAAATTCCTACATAGGATACAATGGATTAATGGTGTAACAGCATCCAAAAGCCCTGACCCATGTTTTATGTCTCCTGTCAGTTCTCATCTGTGGTGCTCATGGGAATCACAGCAGGAGCCTCGTTAACTATACCTGGGCTGGTGCCTAGACTGACTGAACCAGACACCCTGAGGGCGAGGTCCTGGCAGCATATTTCCAGTTTCCTCTTTTCCTTTAACCTGAGTTGAAAAACACTCTTCTAATAAGAAACCACACACATGGCAAGCCACTAAGCTATCTCTTAGAAATGTTTTAGAAACTTTGGTAACAGCACCAGACAGGTAAGATTAAACGGTGCTTTGCAGTGTCTGCCAGGGAGTACCTGCCACATAAGCACAAAGAGTGCTCACTAAGTTCAGGCTGTAGATCTTCTTCCTCAGCAGAAGCTCGTGGGGAGAGAGAAAATTGGCAGGGTTCAATCTTTTAAATAATCCAACAGGTGCTTCTACACAGTCTGAAGTTTGAGAGGGGGGTGGTGCAGAGAGATGCTATCATCCCTGGTCTGAATGCCTACACTGACATCGATACACAAGCTGGCCATGGGAAAAAACAAGGATTAAGGTAAACAACACATTAGAAGGGGCAGAAAATCTCAAATAAAAATAGTCTCAGAGAGATCCAGCACATCAATTTGCTCTCAATTTTTTTAACAGGTTCTTCCACCCTGAGTTGACAGCAGTCATGTGCTCACCCAAGGACTAGAAATAATGAGCCATGGAGGAATGCTTCTGAGAAATGTCTGACAGCGTTAGAACAGTCTGAAATTAAAATTCATGAAAGCTAATTGTTCTTTTAAAAGGGAGGAGGACAAGCATCAGAAATTAACATTGATAAATGAGGGCAACCCCAACCTGGCAAACTGCCAACAGGCTCAGCAGTGATTATGGACCGGGGGAAGAGAGAGGTGCAGCTAGTACACAACGCCCTAATAATGGCAGTAAGCATCAGGAGCTTGTTAATTGAGCTATTTCTAAAAAAACAAAAGATATGAACATGTTGAGTTTTTATCAGTATCTTGTAATACAAATTAGGCTTTTGTGAGGTGAGAAACTTGGCTGGGATAAGACTGTAAGACACAGAAATCTAATCAGATGTTACAGAATGATTTTTTTCTTACACAATAATTAATAAAAACAGGCCTTACTTAGGTCTTCTAAAGATGTGTCCATATTGGGAACAGGCAAGACCAACTGTTGGGGTATACACAATTGGCATCAGACTTTCAATATCATCTTGCAGTATTCTATAAAACAGCTTCTCATTTCTTTCTTGTATGCCCATTATATAGATGTATCTGAAATGAAGCACAGCAAACAGTGTCTATGACAACTTGCATCACACTGAACATTTTGACTTTTGAAAGTTAACCTAAATGTCTAAAACCAAGACCTTCCCCCACTCTCGCAGACACACGCACAGACACACACACGTATATATACATGTGTGTATATACATATACATACAAATACACATATATATACACACACATATTCTCTCTCTCACACACACATATATGTATATATACATGTGTGTATTTACATACACATACATATATATACACATATTCTCTCTCTCTCTCACACACACACACATACACACACCTCGCAAAAGAAATGGACTGTGTGGCTGAGCTGTGATATTTGGAGGGGTGGATGTACTAAACATATCTTCACTTTATAATATTTTCAATTTACAAAGAGTTTATTAGAACATATCTCCATTGTAAGCTGAGACATCTGTATTTCTGTATTTTATCTGATGAATACAGAAGTTTTTGTGTTTACGCAAATTTATGCAAACAAGCTGTGTTTTATATATTGCTACTGGAGACGGAAATGACACCAAAGGTGACCAGGTATGAGTTCAGAGCCATCACCAGCACACCTACCCTTACCAATATCTGTATTTTTCTCCCTCTGGATGAATGGAGCCTTTCTACCTTCTGCACCTGACCCCACGCCCTCCTCTGGGACCTTGCTGTAGCAGCTTCTCCTTAGTCCGTTTGTGCTACTATGAGCACACTTGACTTTTTCCCCAAACAAAAATCACTTAAACCAGAGTTCCACTTTATGGCTCAATGTCTTCCTTCCCCCTCGTACTTGAACTTCTTCAAAATAGATTACATTTTCTTCCCGCCCACTCATTTCTCAACGCAACTGTTTGTCCGGTCACCATCAGGGAAACCACTCCCACAGTCAGCAGTGTGTGTGTTTACCCCAGCAGATACAGGTAGCCCCGAGCTCAGACTGCTTCCTCTTCCTACGATACCTTGCTACATGCCTCCTTATGCTTTCAGAAGAGATTTTATGTGCACCATTGTTCTGCCATAACACACACCGAAGTACAGATGGCACAGTTACAGTCATGGCTTAGCTACCTGCTGGTGAACTCCTAGACAGCAGGGCGATGTTACTGGGTTAGGCCATGGGCTATCAAGGGAGCAGGTTAGTTATCAGCAGATGGAACCTATTTATAAAAGCCAGGTGGTCCCCTCACTTTTGATGTCCCATGCAGCCTCAAGAATCTACGGTCTCTACCAACAGGAGAGCCCTCTCCAGATGTAGCCCTTATCCCTGATTCCCATAGTTCTAAATATGTTACACGCAAAGTGGGAGATGAGTCAAAGCTGTGGAATAAAATGTGAGCCAATTAGATGGAGCCACATGTTTCCAATGTTCTAATGCATGTGAAATGTGAATGCAAGAATTACCATTGGCACAAAACTTACTTCTGCCAAATTCTACAACAGTGATCACTGGTAAGTACTCCTTAAACTGAAGAAGACACACTCATCATAGGAGGATTAACTGATGAGAAGAACAAGTATCACCATGATAGTACACATTTCTCATGCAAAAAATAACCACACCGTGATTCTAAAAGAGACGGCCAACATAAAAAAATTAAACATCCCAATCAACTCTTACTTTTCCAAAGGGCTAGTCATTTTTTTCAGGTTTCTATGGAATCGTAAGGCTTGAATATCTTGTGTCTCTATTTTCGGAGGTAAAAGTCCTTGAAGACCAAGCATTTGTCGTTCTTGCAATGTAAATGCCATCCCCTAAAAAACAAGAAAAAGAAAAAAACAATTAAAATTAGTACTAACTACAGTAGCAAAAGCACTACACTTTAAAATGCAATTTAAACAAAAATTCAAAAAAATAAAATAAATATTCCGGGAATTTCAAAATGTTTTCATATTGATGACATCACATATTGTTGCGATTACGGAAAAGAGTTACCCTGGAAGACGCTGCTGCTAGAATGTAAAGTAGTGTATGGAAGACAGCCTAAAGTACACTTAAATGTCTTTTCTTCCCTTGTCTTTCAATACAGAGTTTCTGTGTAGCCCTGGCTGTCCTAGAACTCCCTCTACAGACCAGGTAGGCCTCAAACTCAGAGATCTGCCTGCATCTGCCTCCCTAGTGCTGGGATTAAAGGTGTGTGCCACCACACCGGCCTACACTTAAATACCTTAATGCACAAATTATCTAATTAAGCAATATGACCCGCACATAGACATTCTAGAGAAATACCCAGATAGATAGGGAATACAGAGGTATATAACAGTGACCAGTTCTAACAGTGTTTCTAAATCTCTTGGCTATTACAATCTAACTTGAAGTTCATCATCTATGCAATAGGAACCTACTGTGTAACCATACCATGAATATCAGAGAAATAGTTAAACATGTATCTGTAAGTATTACAACTGTAGAAAGATCTCCAAGACACAGAGAGGGGGGAAAAAGCAAGATGCAAATCAAAGCACACTACTAAGCCTGTTTATGCTTATAAAACTCATATAATAATAAATGTATATTATATACAGATGCATGTAACACATAAATGAAATCAACAAAATACCGCTAAAAATTAATCTATGTCAGAACATATTCAATTTCCACTTTTTAGCTGTGGGATAAATCATATTACAATGAACCCAGCAAAAATGCTTGGGTATGGATTTCTGAAATTCTTCCCTCCATAAAAGGGAAAAGAACACTGGCCATCATCAGAATCACCTTTTTTCTTAGTTCTGGACACAGTCAGGGAGTGTTTATCCAAGAAAAGCAGCTGGACTCAGTTTCAGGCAACTGCTAAACACTGTATAAAGCCCACAGTAAACAATACACCAAACAAAAAGCTGCACGGGGGGAAAAAGCTTCAGGAATGAGATGTCCACAGGAGAGAGGTGTTGAAAAGCTCTGAGGAGTTTGGGGGAATATATCATCCAGAAAAGACTTGAAGGAGCCAGAAGCTCACCTGCAGGCTATGTGAGCAGGAGCTGTAAACTGTGTTGGAATGATGCAGGCTTGCAAGCACCAGGCAACAGAGACTTTTGCAAAGCATGGAACACTAACTGGTTCTAGTTCCAGACTAGTTCCAGTCTAAACATTAGCTGACCACCAAACTAATCAGAGACTTCATCAGATTCACATAACAAAAACACACACTTGAATATTACTACAAAGTAAAACTTGAGAAATAGTTCAGTGTTAGAAGTTTGCTTAGCATGTATGAGTGCCTGAGACTGATACTCGGTACTGGGATTAGAAGAGAAAGAGAAAGATAGAAAAGAGAAAAAGAGACATCTCTCTAAGAAGCCAGGTATGTACTCAGCAGGTAAGAGGACATGCTGCTTTCCAGAGAACTCAAGTTCAATTCCCAGCACCCACATGAGGGGGCTCACAACCACTTGTAACTCCAGCTCCAGAGGGTTCTGATACTTCTGCCTCTGCAGGCACCTACATTCACATGCACATACCCACAAAAAGAAAGACAGACAGACAGACACACACACACAAAGACAATTAAGTAAATGCAACATATTTACAAAATGGCAATTATAAGACATTTAAAAAGATACAAAGTAGATGAATAGTACTGCCCAAAGAAACAGGAAATGTACTCAAAGAGATATAGACTCCCGGAAACAGGAGGTTAGGACATGAAATGCAACAGAAAGTGACAAAAGCTGAGGATGCCGTAGCATGAGGTCTAAAACCTGCTGCAGGGTTCCAGAGAAGGGGCAGCTACGCCACCACCAATCTATGGTGGTATGAAAGGCCACTGGGGTTGTTTTGGTTTGGTCTGTGATGTTTCTCTAGGTTGATCCAGAGTCTCCAAGCACGCTAGGCCAGTGCTCTTTCATTACAGTATTTCTCCATTCTCCAGTTAGGAATGGGTTAGGGTTAGAGAGCAAGTAAGATTTGGAGGCAAAGGAAAAACTAAAAAGGATATCCTTCATTAAGTTTGCTTTAATCCATGGCTTATGTAGCTCTCTGTTAAGTATCAAACACACTGAGACAAATAGTATCTGTGTGCCTAATATTCCTTTGCAGGCCTGAAACTCCTGAAAGCATTTGGCAAAAATTTTATGGCCAGTCTTTTAAAATAGATCACACCTTTAATCTCAATGTACCATCCCCGAAAGGCATACTTCAGACACTGTGATAAACTCTAAGTATTCTCTTGCAAGCTTTAAGAAATCTTTGCAGAATTATATTTTTTAAATATCTTATGTGTATATTTACCCAGAGTTACATTTTATTAATGCTTTTTTGTGGTGCTGAGGACTGAATCCAGGAACATGGTAAGCATGTACTCTACCACTGAAATATCCCCAACCACCATCTAAACATTTTTCTTTTTTTATGATTTATTTATTTTTATTTTATGTGCATTGGTGTTTTGCCTGCATGTATGCCTGTGTGAAGGTGTCAGAACCCCTGGAACTGGAGTTACAGTGGGTAGCTGCCATGTAGGTGCTGGGAATTGAATCATGTTCCTCTGGAGGAGCAGCCAGTGCTCTTTTGCTGAGCCATCTCTCCTGCCCCAATGAGGATTCATTTATTTTTATATATTATGTATATGAGTGCTCTATCTGCACTTGCAGTATGCCTGCATGCCAGACAGATGCCAGTACATATGGCTGTGAGCCATCATGTGGTTGCTGGGAATTGAACTTAGGACCTTTGGAAGAGCAGCCAGTGCTCTTTTGCTGAGCCATCTCTCCAGCCCCATTTATACATCTCTTAACCTCATTCTAGATCTTATGCAAAGCACGTCAAAAGCCCTGTTTCATTCCCTACACAGAAAGCATCAACAAGTAGGAGCTATGGTTCTGCCGTTTTTTTCAGATGACATCACACGAGTTGCCAAGAGGGCTTCATCCGACGCATAGCCAGTGTCATACAGCAAATAAAGGTGAGGCCTGTAGTCAAAACCTGAAGCCCAGCCCTGTAGCACCTGTTTAGCATTTACTATGACCACTGGATACAAAGCAGGATTTGCCTATTGAAGCCAGCTTAACTAAAAATGAGGGCATGCCTCGGTCACTTCTGTCCTAACAGAGATAACATAAAAGTCAAAGGTCTTTCTCCTTTTAAGTATTTTCTGGACTAATGGCCAAAAGTATGTACAATGATTTGTGTCCAAAAAGCTCGTAGAAGCCGGTTGGGCTGGAGGTTGATAAAGATTGATTTCATGGGGGTTGGCGAGATGGCTCAGGGGTTAAGAGCACTGAATGCTCTTCTAGAGGTCCCGAGTTCAATTTCCTGCAATCACATGGTGGCTCACAGCCATCTGTAATAGGATTTGATGTCCTCTTCTGACATACAGGTGTACATGCTGACAGAACACTCAGACGTAAATCTTAAAAAACAAAAAACAAACCAAGATTAATTTCAGTTTTACCCAACCGTCCAAAGGCCTAATTGTACCAGGGTAAATCCCTGCTTCAAGCTAGGTAAATCTACCTATCCCCTCTTGCCAAAAGTCCTGGCAATAGCACCCTTCTGAGGTGTTCTGATACTATTATTGCTTTATTGCATCTATCTAGAACTAGGAAGTAGTCAAGCCTTTTCTGGTGCTAAAAGTTGTGAAGAGTGAAGCTTAGAAGGCATAAAACAGAAGGGTGACAAGATCTGGGATAGAAGCAGCTCTCCCTCAAAGGCCTCAGTATACGGCACAGAGCTATCAAATACAAAATTTCCAAGCCGTATCAGTCTAAAAGCACTTGTTTACTGGGAAGATAAATTGTGTTGGCGTTAATGCTACTAACCTTGTTTGTTCTTGGATTCAACATGAGTGGCCGGCCTTTCTCCTTCAGGTGCAAATGGCGACATGTCAAAGTACAGGGAGCGACAACAGCTCTGAGCCGGGAAAACATCTTTTCTCTCACCTGGGAAAAGCAAAGGGCTAGTAAGAAACGCACAGCACCGAAAGCATCGCCTTACCCATTTCCAAAAGCAGATCTGAAAGCTCACTGCACACTGGAAAATGCTTGAACCTAAAGGCATCACCGAGACAGCTGACAAATAGGGAGATATACCACTGACGGTGTAAGTTTACATTTCCTGACCTTGGTAACTGAGCTACATTTCACTGTCAGCTTGACTGGACTTAGAATCGCCCAGCAGACACACCTCTAGGTGTCTGTGACCTCATTTCCAGAAAGGTTTAGTGGGAAAGACCTACCCTGAATGTGACATGGCATGGGCCAGGAGCCTGGACTGAATGAGAAGGAAAAAAAAAGATGAAATCAGCCTTCATTTCCCTCTGCTCCTCTAAGCCCCAGCCATGAAATCTTCCTGCTGTTATGAAATCTGCCATACTTCCCCTGCCATGATGGTGTTCTTTACCCAAGACAAATCCCCCTCCTTAAGTATTTTTTCAGATTTTGATCAAAGGAAAAAAAAAAGCAAACATACAGTAACCACAGCTAGGAGATCCCACTTTGCATGCATGCTACAAAGCTACAGGGGAAATGGGTATGATATATGTGTAAAGTGCTTCTTTTGAAATTATTTCAAACAAGAAATCTGTACAGTGGTGTCAAGTGTGCCAGCAAATGCTGGAATAACCATTTAACTTCCTGTAAGACTCAAGGACGACTGAAACCACATTACCTGCAAAGTTGGAATATGTAAATGTGCAGCTTTTAGCTGTGTCTGCTGATGCCATGGAAAGTCTCTTGGCTTCCCCACTTCTCTTTTCAAACATCCCACTAGACTGGAAGGACTTCTGCCTAGTAGCACTTCGAAGCCAAAGGACTGCTTAGCTAAGCAACAGAACAAAATCACAGTCTGACCGACTAAAAATAATTCCTAATGAGCGACCATACAATATGATGTTTCAATAAGCTCTTGGTTCCAGGTTTACACAGAAGTTGCAGAGACAGCATGGAGTTTTTGGATTTACTTTTCTCTCAGTTTTTAGTTTTTTCTCCTGCTTCCCATAGGAAATGATACCAAAACAATGGGAATTCTCTAGGGTAGAAAAGTACACACCACACTTTAAGTTCTGTCATCGAACAAGACACTAGCTTCAAAGTGCTTCAAGACTATTCTGTTTTATGGGCACAGCAATACTGTTTTATGGTAGTACAGGTTGGCAATCAAAGATGGGTGTGCTTTTCTAAAAGCAACAGGATACATTGTTTGTACGTGGTCCTTGACCTAGGAATAGTTTTCACATTTTTATAAGGTTGCAAAAACATCTATGCAAAATAAAAACAGAACACAGAGAAGATACATGTGGCTCAGAAAGCCTGAACTATTTATTCACTGGTTCTTTACCTAAACTGCTGGCTCCCAACCGCAGAGGATACAAATCCCTGTCATCTGGAAGACATAAAATCTCCCGCCTGTGTTTTACTTGCACACACTCCTATGGGCCTGGAAGTTAGCAGCATTTCTGATTTTCTGCAAATATTTCAATCCAGAGATCAGCAAATTCCAATACTGCTAGTTTTCAAAGTTTTGTTTATCACTTGGTCATGGACACTGAAATACTGCCCTTTGTAAGTAACTATGTTGCAGCTGTTTTCTGCCACCCACCGGAAGTCAGAAGGAGGGATACACTGTCTCAAGGGTATTTGCATAAGGCTTGGAGCCCCACCAACACACCCACACCTGGAGGGTGATCCTGATGCAAAATGTGGCGCAAAGCTGAAGGCTGGCAACGCTGCCACAGATGTTTCACTCACCCGACATAGCCAAGGATACAAGTAACTTCAGAAAACAAAGTATAAGAGGGGATGCAATGAAAAGAATATGTGAATGAAAGGTTTTACACTCTTGAAGAAAGCGAAAGTCACTGTACATAAAAGACCAAGACAGAGATGATTCTTCTTCAATTTTAAGAAAGAAATTTAAGCACTAAGTGTAAGTCTTTAGAGAAGCTGACAAGGAAAGTAGAAAATGAGGAGAACAGGACGGAGGATGATTAGGGAAAAGCTAACAAAATCTTCATAGACAGCCTGTTCAAAAGACCCACCTATGATTCAACCCTAGCAGCTAAAATGCAACTATGATTATTTCTTCTCCCTCCTCCACCTCCACCCCCTCCTCTTCTTCTTCTTCTTCTTCTTTTTTTTTTTTTTGAGACAGAGTTTCTCTGTTGTAACTCTGGTTGTTTTGGAACTCACTCTGTGGACCAGGCTGGCCTTGAACTCAGGATCTGCCTGCCTCTGCCTCCCGAGTGCTGGGACTAAAAGCATGCACCACACCACCACCTGGCTGTGAAAAGATGGCAAAAAAAATCTTTAGCTAGAAGCAGAGTTTGGTGTTTAGCGGTGATTAGTGAAGAGTTTACATATACAACACAAATAACGCTAAAATCTTATTTATAAACATAAAATAAATGCATACATTAAGATTGAAAGACGGGAGAGTGGAAAGGACAGAAGTGAATTTGACTTTCAATTTTTACTTCATGTAATTTTTTTATCATCCCTAAAATTTAAATTTTATTTATACATGACCTGAATATCCATAAAGTTACCAAAATTTAATGTTTGAAGATCTCAAAACTTGGGGAGATACTAAAATCAAGTAGCCTAATTTCTTCAGATTTAAATCTACCTTTCATTTACACTTTGATAACTGAAGATGTGAAGTTTGTTTTCCCCGTCATGCAGCTCCCTACGCCTCTGGAAACAAGTACTGTCACTAATTTCCTGCCCTAGTTACTATGTCTACTACCTATAGAACAATAAGGAACAAAACTATTTACTTGTAAAGAGAAAACTTTCTACTCTCCTCCCACATTTCAGTCACCAATTGTGTGAAGAAACAGCATCTCTCTCCTCTAATTTTAGTACAGCAAATGACTGATGAGATGTATATAGGGGCCTACTCCACACAAACAATTCTACAGCAGACAAGGATGTTCTATAGTTCAGTTCAACTGTGGACACAGTGTCAGACAAATAGGTTAAGATCATGCTCACAAGCCAGGCCTCACTGCAGGCCACAGCTCTGAGTGGTAGATTGTCACCTACACTTCCCATCAAGCAGCTTCCTTATGGGCTCGGGGGTTTGCTAGAACAGTTCACAGTACTCAGAGGGAGGCTTGCGTTTACTGTGTAGTAATAAAAGATACACTTCCACGTGCTTGGCAGCCCAGAAGCACATGAACTTGAATGCAGGAGGTTTTATAGAGCTTAATGTCCAGCCCCACCCTTCTCAGAGGTTATGGGTGAGGCTAAACGTTCTAGTCCTCCAGTCCCGGTGGTGCCCAACCCGATCCTGGAGCTTTCTAGGAGCTCCACCCAGTTACCTCATTAGCATAAAATGATGTGATCAGAAAGTCTTACCAAGAACTACAAATGATATTCCTATCACTCCAGAGACTCCAAAGTTGTAGCTCTAAGCAAAGAGCAGGGACAAAGAGGACACCCTGGTAACACACACACACTCCTCTTCCCATCACTGGCCCTTCTCCCCAAGTTCCCCCTCCCACTACCATGTCTTTTGGATAGGTTGTTTTATTTTGTGGCCTCCCCCCCCCACTCCCGCCTCTTTTGCAGGGCTAGAGTTGCACTCTGTAGCTCGAAATCAAGTAAATCCTCCTGCCTCAGCCTCTGAGGGTGGGATTATAGGGATGAGCTCCTCGAGACTCTTAATGGAGCTTTCAGCCTAAAGCTAAAGATTATAAAAATCTAAGTTAAATCAAGTCCATAGCCTTAAAGTTCACTGTGCTCTCATGAGTGGATTTACATACGTAACAGATTTTCCTTGAATCACCACAAGGTGATTTCAAGGTGTTCCTTGAAACACCACAGTTTCTACCTTAAACTTCTTGACCAATTGAGAACCATGAAAGCTCAATGACCAGAACTGGCCTGAGCCATTTCACTGTCTGGGCTCCTGGTCTGGTTTTCCCTTCATGTTCCAAATTATAGCCCTTTAGGCTTTGGTGAGCTTTGTTTCTTCAAATGTTATGCAGTTATTTCCTTTCCCTCTAAATCCCATTCTGCCAAATAAAAATTACTAATTAAACAGTTTCTCTAACCTGAATTCTCAGAGCTCTTTAGTGATCTTTCTCTTCTTTCCTTTTTTAAGACAAGTCTCATATCTCAGGCTGACCTCAAGCTTTGGCTCCTCATGCCTCCGCCTCAAGGGCATATACCACCATCTGGCTAGTGCTCCTGCAGTGCTAGACAGCAACCCCAGGGCACTGTGCACACCAGGCAAGCACCCTACTAAATGAGCCACATCTCCAGCCTAATTACCTCTTTCTTCCTTCCTTTCTTTCTTGGAGGCGGGGGGGTGGGGGTGGGGGGGTGAGGGGGGTGGGGGGTGTGAGACAGGGTTTCTCTGTTGTAACTCTGGCTGTCTGGAACTCACTCTGTAGACCAGCCTGGCCTCAAATTCATAGATTCGCCTGCCTCTACCTCCTGGGATTAAAGGCATGGACCACTAGCTCCCGATAATTACCTATTTCTGATTGGCATTTTTTCTACTTTATCTATATTTCTACTTGAACCTTTTTATATTCACCTGCTTACATTTTATAACTTAAAATTCTGGTTTCATTACACATTTCAAAAACCTTTTCAAGACCCTCCCAAATCATTCTGATGTTTCCATTTGGAGGCCACTGCAAGTTTGCCTCAATGAGATCCAGAGTTTATAGTCTAAAACCAATTCTTAGTTAGTTAATATTCTAAATGGATGCGTATCTCCAAGCCCAAATTCAAGTGAGTTGAAGGTTTAGTATGATACTTATGATGTGAGATGATTGGCGTAACTTATCTCAATCCTAGGCAAGACACAAGACTTCCCAGTTCCCATCTATGGAAAGGCCATTGTTCTCCTACTTCTCACTGGGTACATGAAATGTTGGCTCTTCCAGGTAAAAAGGGCCTGAGAAATCAGTTTCCATCTTCTCCTGCAGAGTAACAAATACTTCTGACTCAACTTGTCCTTACAGTTCCCTGTCTACCCAGGAGAGGTCTTTCTTCAATCCTGCAGATAAAGATTTCCCTTTCAAACTTGGCTCTGTGTTTATTTCTATTGCATTAACCTCACTGTTTTTCAGGCAGGAAAACACTCACTCTCTCAGTGAGTGTTTTTATTTGCATGCATGTCTGTGTACCATGTGAGTGCAGTGCCCAGGGAAGCCAAACCAGGGTGTCAGATCCAGCGTTACAGACAGTCGTGAGCTGTCATGTGGATGCTGACCACTGAACCCCAAGTCCGCCCCAAGAACAAGTGCTCTAAACTGGGGCACCCAGACCTTCAGTGTGATGCTCTTCAGGGTCTACCATCACTAAAGCCCTACAGCTTTCCTTTGTGGTCCCCTACTCCAGAGTTTCATGGATCCTGGGTTGTGATTGGTTCTCTGCTGGCATGGCTATTGCTCATATCCCTGTCCCCTCTCAAGAGAAAGCACTGAGAGAAAGGAGTTCTTGGATTCTGAGACAGTGGAACTCTCTCTCTGGGTGCTGTTTAGAAACAGGGTTAGTACTTCAACCTTAAAGACAATGGCATACCCTGGAGGCAGAAATGAGATGGTCACCATCTGGAAAGGCTATTCACCAGAGCCTTAGACACTGTTTACAAGGCAGAGGTCATGACTTGGTGTAATGAGAGTACAGCAGTTAGAGACCTGAACTTGAATCTGTTATCAGTTTAGAATAAGCTGTCACCCTGGAGATCCCATATGGTCTTTGAATTGGCATTGTGGTTGGTCAGGTTTTCATTGGCCTAAGACCACATAAGGAAAAACGAGGGCAATGTAACAGTATTATTCATAATATTAAATATATCCTTTATGCTGGAGAAATGGCTCAGCGGTGAAGAGCACTGGCTGCTTTTCCAGAGGTCCTGAGTTCAATTCCCAGCAACCACATGGTGGTTCGCAACCATTTATACTGGGATCTGATGCTCTCTTCCGGCTATGAAGGTGTACATGCAGACAGAGCACATGCATATTTAAATAAATAAATCTTAAAAAATAAATGTATCCTTTGTTTTTGTGTTATTAATTATGACCTACCTTCCCTTTTTAGTAGTTAAATCCTACCTCTTAGGACAGGACAGGATCAGCAGGGTTTTCAGGAGTTTTGTTGTTGTCTTTTTAAAGATACTGTTTTGCTATGTTCCAAAGGCTGGTCTTGAAGTTACTAATTAGAACAAGCTGGCCTCAAAATCACAGCAGTTCTCCTGCCTCCTAAGCAGTAGGATTTATTGTAGTATTTATGCAGGTTCTTAACTTAGAGAAATTGGCAGTCTTCTGTTGGATCCCAAATATCCTCCACATATAGACTTTAAAAACAAAAAATGTTCATGAAGTTTAATCTGGGAACCAATCATTCCATCAGAACACCCATTTTTCTCAACAAAATGAAGTCTGGGGAGATGGTTCAATGAGTAAAGAAAGTGTTTACTTTACAATCATGAGGACCTGAGTTCAAATCCCTTACACCCACATATAAAAAGTGAGTTATATAGATCTTGGTCAGGAGACGCCTGCTAGCCAGTCTAGTCAAAGGGCAACTCTAGGCTTAGTGAGAGATCTTGTCCCAAAAAAATAAGATGGAGAAGTTACTGAGGAAGGCATCGGTGGCCTCCTTACTAAATGCACACAGGCACAACACACACACATAAGGAAGGAAAACCCAAAGACAAACTTTTACAGAATGATGGCATATATACACACACAGTATCGTAAGCCCTTATTACAAGCTTCACTGCCTGACTGGAAGGTTCTTCCAATAAAAAGAGAGGTCTAACAACAAGCTCTACAGCCACACTGCCCAGGCTTAAACCCTTGTTTTGCCTCTTGCTAGGTCAACTAATTCTTAGTTAAGTCACACCCTCTTTCAGTTTCAGTTCTCAGGGTTCACAGCAAGAACTACTCAAAAGGGCTTTCTTCACTCTCTCAAGATTTAAATTAAGACAGTTTAAATTAGACTCAAAATCCTCATTGCAGTGCTGTATAAATGCTCCTTATTACGTATTACCGATATTAGCTAACATGCTCAGAAGCTGCACCCTAAACGCCAGGGAGTTTCTGCATCACCATGTTTTAATGATTAAATTAAGAGGCTATGAGGATAATCAAGATTAACACTTAAAATACTTCACTATCTAGGTCAAGAAGGAGAGTATGAACAGCACAGAGATCCAGACAATGGAGAATATTAAACAGTATCTACAGGAATAATGTTCTTCACTCTGAAATCTGTAAACATTGATCAATTTCAGCCATATAAGCAAAATGACTACCCTCAAACAAAATAGTTAATTTTCAATAAAATAATAGATTTTTATTAAACCAAATGTAACTTTGAATTCAGATTTTGTTTCCTAAGACTAACAGATTTTAGCGTTTTTTTTTTTGTTTTGTGTGTGTGTGTGTGTGTGTGTGTGTGTGTGTGTCTCTGTCTGTCTCAAAGGATAACTAGTTTGCTTCAAGTTCAATGAGTTATAATTTAACATAATATAAAATTTGGTATAGATGAGAATTTTTAAAATGGAATTAAATACAGATTAGGCACAAACAGCATCACAGAAGCTGTTAACTTAAACAAGCAACAATAAAGCCTCTAAAACGAGCAAGGTATGCAGTCTCAGCCCTGGAAGTCGAGGCAGGAAAATCCAGAGTTCAAGGCTAGCTCCGGCTATGATAAATCCTGTCTAAACCAACCAAGCAAATAAATATACAACAACCCAAAATGGTGAGTCATTTATGAATTTGAAATGTATTTTTAAAAGTATATTAAACTTCTTATAAGGATGTAACCCAGCTGCTTCCTCATTAGCAGCTTTTGAGGAGAAAGAATAAAGACCTTCTAATAAAAGCAAGGTCCAACAAGCTTAATGATGATAGAGCATTACATCAGCATTCCTGGCCTCTGTGCCTAACTTTCAAGCCTTCATAACTACACAAAAGAGCCAGGATCAGCTTACCAATCAGTGCTTAAAGCTGATTTCTTAAAAGCCCAGTACTAAGACTTAAACTGTTTTCTTGGATTTCTGAAAACTGTGTAGCAGATATACATAACCAGCTAGTTATTGTATCAGTTATGTATCAGTTATGCACAAGATACATTTACTTTTTAATTTATTCAGAGGATGCTATCAACTGTTTCTTCTCTAACTTCCAGAATATTTTAGGAAACTAAAGATAAAACTTCGAATTAGTTTCGCAATCTCTTAACATTAACAATGTTTAAGAGTATGCGTGGTTAAGACTAGAGCTATGGTCATGTGTGGTGGTGCTCACCTTTAAACCTAGCACAAGGAAGGCAGGGGCAGGTGGATCTCTGAGTTCAAGGCCAGCCTGGTCTATAGAGCAGGACAGCCAAGGCTACACTGAGAAAGCCTTCTCAAAAAACAAAAAACTAGAGCTATGAAGTGAAGTTAGCTTGAGTTTGAATCTAGATCCTCAATTACTTAAAGACTCCTGTCTGGAAGTAAGTTACTCAGGCTTCTGCGATATTTACTTGGAGACAGCAGCTCTAACCTGCAAGGATTATTCTGGTTATTCTGTTCAAAGAACATTTCTAAAAACAGTGCTGTTAAAACACCAACAGAAGTAACAGTGTTACCAATTGCTTTGCTTAGAAGTGATTGCCACAAGCATTAAGAGGATAATTCCTGGGATCCAACGTTACTAAGGGTGCACTTTTGTTAAGGTCAGTTATTTTGATAATGCTTCTCCCCACAAGCAATACAGGTTTTCTAAAATGATCATGAAATGATCAGTACCAAATAAATAGTGCAACCTAAAGCCACAAACGCAACGCCACACTCTGGGTCGTTAAGAAGAGCATCAGAGACACCTGCCAATTCCGGGGCACAGATGCCATTTCATATGAATGGATAGAACCACTTCAATCTTAGAACTTCCTAGCCTGCAACAACTCTTTCTTTTAAAATAAGAAACACACACATATACACACAGTCCAACTCCTATGCCTCCCTAGTCTCGGCTGAGAAAGAAATATTGCCAAAGGGGGTTCGAACCCCCAAATATGTCTTTCCTTAGCGCAGGAGAAATGGAGACTGGGATGCTCGAGATCTGGAAGCCACCAGGCTGGACTCCCGGGAGAAAAGCGAGATGCCCTGGCACCCGAGTGCGGGGAGCCCAGGAGACTGCGGCGCCCTTCCCTCCGCCCCGCTGCCCACCCTCCAGGCCGGCCGCACGCGCTCACATCGGCGGCGCGCGCGGCTCCTGGGGAGGAAAGGCCCGCGCCCACCCCCGGCGCCAGGCCGCCCGCTCCGCGCCTTACCGGACGCCCAGCCCGCGCCAGGTGGTGCTGCAGAGAGGCCGCGGCCGCACAGCCCGCGATGCTCGGCCCCGGCGCCACCCAGCCCGGCCTCCCGCGAGCTCCCGGCAGCCCGCGCTAGCTCGGGCTCGCTCTGCCCGGACCCGCCCCACACGCGCAGACTTAGCGGAGAAAGAGGCGCGGGCCGGAGCAGGGCGGACGGACAGGCAGGCGGGCCAATGGGAGGCCGGGATCTGGAGGGGGCGGGCCGCAGCTCGGGCCTGGTTCCGCCCCCTACTCGGTTCCTCTTGGCCGCACCTTTCTGCGCCGGGTTCCTGGGTGTTAACTGTTCTGAGGCTGCGCGTACCCGGCCGTGTGCGACCCTGACGGCGGAAGGAAGGATGTGCTTCGGCGAAGCAGAGTAGTACCCGGCTTCTTGAGTCGCGGAAGCTGGCTTACTCCTTCCATCGGCCAGGAACTGGGTCGGCAGGGGAATCGAGAGCCACTGCAGGGCGTTCACGCGAGAAGACGCTGTGCGCAGGCGCGGCGCGGGGTCTGCGGGTACCAATCTCCTAGGTCTTCAGACACGAGGAGGTTGTGATGTGGGTTCTTGAGGACCGCCGGTGGAGGAGGGAAGAGATGGACATCGCAGGAGGACGGAGAGTGAGGAGCAGAAGAAACGCAAACTCCGGCGCTTTGGGAGCGCTGGATTTTTCTGGCAGTATTTATTGGTGTATGTAGATCTAATGCAAAATTCAGTGCCATCCTCCATGGCTGCTATTCAGTTACTGACCTACCTGGAATGTACTAGTCATTAACGCTGCTACCGTCACCATAAATAGATATTCGGTGTTCTCAGGAAAACGCTGCAGCAGATCCTCTTCTCATCCTTGAAATCAGCAAGGGGCCGCCCCCCACCACTCCTTCCTACATCTGTTCCCCAGGACTAGGATTTTGGAGATTTTTTGTTGTTGTTGTTGTTGTTCCAGAAACTGTAATCGTTAGAAATTATTCACTCTAATGGAATCTATATACTCTTAAGGGATAGACATAGTAATTTAAAAAAATAAAAGGGTAGATAAGAGGCAACGGAGAGAAAATAAGGAAATTGAAGGTGGTGGAAATGTATAGGAAAAGTTTAAGAGAAGGTAGAGAAAAGTGATTTGTTCTCCTCAAAGCTAGGCAGTTACACCGCTCTAAACGCTGAAGGGTGGGGCAGGAGAGAAGACTACAGTTAAATGACAAATGTTAGGTATGGCTGCAATAGTCATCACCGCAGTAGAAAGGAGCTATAAATACTAGTGGCCTGACATAACCCCGCCTGCCAGAAATTAAGGGTGTGGCGAGCCGAATGATGGAAGTTGCAAGAGTGCCAGTGTCGTGTGATTCTTGGTTAGCGAAGGTCCGTTGTCCTTGAAAGTTTGCCCTGCGTTCAAATGATTACAGGTTAAAAGGCTGCAAAAGAACTATCATTCTGCTTGAGGTCAGTAGAGTCCTTATTAAATGAAATATCTGCTAATGTCAAAAGACAGACACCCGTTTGCCTGATGTACTCTGACTCATAGATTCTCCAAGAGATGGGTCAAATGCCTTCCAGTGAAGAGTAAACAGTGTTACTAGAAAAGCAAGCTGGTTTTTCTGCTCCTCTTCCGACTGTTCCCCCAGCCCTCACACACACATACACAGAGTCACCAATAAATACCGGGCCTGGTTTAAAATGGGTTTTCTCTCCTGCTGCGTATGATACATACTGAAAAGGTTAATATTACAACTTACCATGTTCCTTTCAAGAAACAGTAGGGGAAAAAAAAAGAACTGATGTATCTGCAAAATATGGGTAATAATTAACTTAATGGTTAAAATCCTCTTTTCCGGTGAGTGGTGATAGCACAGGCCTTTAATCTCAGCATTCAGGAGGCAGAGACAGGCAGATCTCTGTGAGTTCGAGGCCAGATGAATTCCAGGACAGCCAGAGAAACCTTGCGGGGGGGTGGGGAATTTTGGCTTCTGTAGTCAAGAATTACATTGAAGGCTATGACTCCTGAGATAGGAAAGTGGTTGTTTTGCAACTGACAAAGAGTGAAACAGATAAACAAGCTTTAGAAAAATTCTGTAGTCATTAGAATTTACTGTTTAGCAAATTCTTAGTCTGTTCAGCATTGCAAGGATCAAGCAATTTCATCTTCAAATGATATTATTGTGATTCAATAGTAGTTATAGCAAGACAGTAAGATACCTTACTAATATTTGCGTTTATTTATGAATCTGGAAGGTATGGCCACACGCATGTGGAGTCAGAGGACCATCCACAGCAGTCAGTTCTCACCTTCCACAATGAGGAATTAGACTCAAGTCATTAGGTTTTGTAGCAAGTGCCTTTACCTGCTGAGCCATCTCTCCAGCCCTCACTAGTTAATACTTAAAAGGTAAAATATTTATTCAATCTGGAGAGAACTAGAGTATACTCATTAATATTTAAAAGGCCAAAGGAATCACACATCCCTGCATCTCTAGGAATAGCGAGTAAACATTTGTTCATATCTCCCCAGAAACAGTATCACCCAGCGCCTCCTCTGTAGCCAGTACAGAATTTTAAAAATACAAATCAAAAACTCCGCTGTCTGTTACTGTGGGTCTGGGGCACACAAAACTAAGTATTATTATTATTATTATTATTAATATCATTATTGTTTTATTCTTGCTACTAATAGCTCTAATAGCCTCAATTTCATCTAATAGATGTTAAGATAAATTCTATGGAAGAATGATAATTATTATGATAGGAACAAGATTTTTTTTTTGTACATTTGAACAGCAAGTGTTAGAAATGATTTTCTTTTTAGGTCTCAAATAGAAAACCTTATTTTAATTGATTTATACAAATAGAGTATTTTTTAAAATAAGGAATATAGAAGTAGAGCTCAAGGCTGAACATGGCTCAATATGTGTCTGAATGATCTCCAAGAGAGTGAAAGATCTTCTTCTAAGAAGGGGCATCCCTAGTGAGTGGAGCTGGAAGCTGACGACCCTTGACCAGAGGCATGGCTCAACCCTAAGCAGAGTGTGGATGGAGCTGCACATGCCCTAGGAAAGCCATGTGGATTCCTCTGTGTTTGAATGTTGGACTATGTGTACAAATTTCCCCTACAAATGCTTCAACTGAGAGGGTTCTTTTTTATTTTAAAGATTTATTTTATGTACATTGGTGTTTTTATTGTTTTACTGTTATTATTGATGTTATTTATTTTTATGTATATTGCCTGCATGTCTGTATATTGCCTGCATGTCTGTGTGAGCGTACCAGATCCCCTGGAACTGGAGTTATAGACAATTGTGAGCTGCCATGTGGGTGCTGGGAATTGAACCTGGGTCCTCTGGAAGAGCAGCCAGTGCTTTTAACTACTGAGCCATCTCTCCAGCCCCTACCCCAACCCTGTCCCAACCCCCCAAGAGGTGTTCTTTCTTTCTTTCTTCTTTTTTAATTGCCTGCTTGTTTACATTGAAGGAAAGAACACACTCTGGATATTTGAGTTCTGGTGTCCTCTCTTTCACACTTTTCACTAGGCTCCCAGAGCACCTCTTTGTCTTGTCAGGCAGACCTGGTAAAATGTCCTACCTATTTCAAAGGGCATTTGAAGGAGGAGTTGGGTGAAAACTCTGCAAGGAAATAAAAACACAAGGAGAGAATTCTCACTTAGGCTCCCTGCCTGGCACAGATGATACTCAGTAAATAATAATCACCTTTCCTTAGGTCATTAATTTTTGCTAAGCGATGCTTTTTAAATCTCATTTACATACTAAAGTTATTTTACCGTCTTAATAACTATTGAAGTTGACATAACATTATTGTACTTACTTCTGGGAAAACTGGGGACTTGAAGGTCACTTCCTCAAGGAGCACCACTGATAAGTGGGAGGAGGACCCAAACTATGCTGCAAAACATTAGTTTCAATATTTTTATGCATAATCCTATGTGTTAGACTCAAGAGAGCATGCATTGTTACCCCTTCCCTACTTGGGAAGGCCCTCCTCATCCTCGGCAGGTACAACAGAGAGTTCTATAATTTGTTAGAGAAATGTAACTGTATCTGCTGAGTAAGAAACACCAAGACTGGGACCCTGCAGTTTCTACTTTGTGTTTTGGTTTTTTGTTTGTTGGTTTTTGGTCATTTTTGTGTTTTGTTTTTACCATTCTGGGGACAGAATCCAGGGCCACAGGCATGCCAATCAGGCCATCTACCAGAGAGCCCCTGCCCTGGCAGGTACGTGGACTATAAGCTCAAGTTCACCTTGTATCCATCAAGTACTGTTTTCTGCTCGGAAGAGCTAACTGGGAAATAGCAATTATAAACGGGCACCTTCCCTCGGGACGCCCCTACTATAATACAAAGACAAAACGTTTACTTAAGTATCCTAGAAACAGTCCTCATCCTCTCAGATACATATTACAAATAGCAGCGTGGTCTGAAATGTCTGCAGGTGAGGTTGATGGTAATGTCTTGCACTCTGGGGAAAATGGAGATAGGCAAAGTAATATTGTCAAGATTGGTTGACCTTTTGATGAGGGATTGTTATACTTGAATTTCTACTTTTGTGTTTAATTGAATATTTTCTTTTGACATGTGTTTTTATAAGATTTGAAGAATAAGCTCCAAGTGCTATAGTTACATGTTTTTCTGAGGACAAAAATAGTCTGACTCATTGAGTTATAAGACTTAGCTTTAATACCATGATGATAGAGGTCAGTAGTGTGGTGTTACCTTTAACATGGGTTCACTGAAAAGAGATGTAAAAGAAACTTCTGGAGGCTAAAAACATTCCATGACTCAGCCTGGGCAACGGCTACACAGGTGTGGTACTTACTGAAATGTGTTTCCTATACACACCTCTTGCATGACTTTTATATCTACGCCCTGATATCTCCATAACTCACACTCATAAGTCGTTTCTTGTAGAGTAGATGCCCTTTGTACTCTGGTGTACATTTTCTGTCTTCCTTACTTGTTTCCCCATTGCTGGCCTCTGTTGGACCCTCTGTTGGAGAGATCCTGCCTGGCCTGTTCATGGCTGACTGGAATGTAATTCACCTAGCCTCGTCAGAGTTCGCAAACAGCCTTGCAGGCAAATACAAACAACACTGGGTCCAGAAAGAAGATACAGGTTCCTCTTGTAGGAATCATGGCTTACAAGGCACCAGGGTAGGGAAAAAAAGGTGCTAACACCCAAATCAATAGGCAGCCCGGAGGAGGAAACAGGTGTCTGGTAAGTCATTGAACAGAACAGAAAAGGCTATAGGTTCTATTCAGACTGTGAGAGTTCTGAACTGTTGGGAGTTTAGCCTGCTGTTCTGGGCTTTGTGTTCCTGCTCTGTTTGCCTGTGAAATGGGAGGATCTTTAAATGGACAGGCTGCTGGTACATATCTGTTCATGGGATTTCCCTGTAAAACTTTTCAGTTGGTGGAGTTTAAAGTGATGTGTTAGTAGGACATGGAACGCATGCCTATAATCCCGGCACTCGGGAGGCAGAGGCGGAAGGATGGTGAATTCAACATCAGCCTGGACTAAATAACAAAACCCTGCTTTACAGAGAAGCAGCAGGTGTGTTTCAGTAAAACCCTGCTTTCCAGAGAAGCAGCAGGTGTGTTTCAGTTATCTCAGGACCACACACCTCCCAGCCTTTCTCAAGAATCAAGGAAAATGCCAGAGAAGGCCTTCGATCAGTCACCATGGAAACCAAGCAGCTTGCTTTCGTTCAAACACCCGGAATGTGTTTCCTTAAGTAAAATCCATATTGAGTTTCCAGAGAATTCTGGGAGTTCTTTTTTTCTTTTTTACAGTGGGATTTGTTGGTTTTAGGTTCCCACAGTCTATACTTCCAGCAACAGTGTGCTTCTTGAGATTTGCCTTAGAGCAGTCAGCACCACTAGGAATTAGCCTAACTAGATTAGGATCATTAAAAATGCAAACTCTTTAGGAATAGAAAAGAATGTAAATGGTTCTTCTGCAGATAGAAAGGAATCTCCAGCCTCATCTGCAAGTGTCATGCAAAAGTGCTTGTTGTAGGTAAGGACTATCATTAAGAGACATGTTTTCCCAAAATGCAACGAAGCATAAATGGTGGTAATTACCTCCAGAAAATTCTGCCTTTTTTTTTTTTTTAATTAAAAAAAATAAACATTTCTGGCTGAGTAAACTAATAGTATGATGAGCAGTATCTTCTTTCCAAAATATTTGAAGGAAAGACCTCAAAATATCTGTGAAGACTATCACAGGCCTTAAGTTTTTATTATTGACTCCTATTGCCTTATAGATGAGTATGGGCCACAGCATACATGTGGAAGGCAGAGGACACGTTTGTGGAGTCCATTCTCTCCTGCCTTTACATGTGTCTGGGAATCAAACTCAGAACATCAGGCTTGTGTGTTAAGAGCTTTCGTCTGCCCAGCTGTCTCATAGGTTCGACTTATAATTTTATTGATTTTTTTTTTGTGTGCTAGTGAGCAAACCCAGGACCTTACTTACAGTAAGTATGTACTTTTTACCACTGAACTATGTTCCAATCCCTGCAAGCTAATAAACAGTAAAATGCCTAACTTCTTAAGGAAAAACAGCACCTTAATATCTACTGATAATATTTTATAATGCTTGTTTTTGTTTTGTTTTATTTTGTTTTGTTTCTAGGACTTTTTAGGTAAGCTGGAGGGAACAAAACAGGAATTGACTAGCATAATTGTGGAAATATCCTCTTGTCTGAAAACACTTTAGTTTTGTTTAGTGTTGCATTTAGAATGTTCCTGAGCTGTAGGCTGCCTGGTGTCACTTATTGTAAGTGTCACTTATTGTAGGCCTGGCCTTGACCCCTACATTACCCACCTGTTCTTGATAAAGGACCCGAGGATCATCCTGCCATGCCCAGAGAGCATGTTAGGAAAACTCATCCTAGACTGTGAAGGTGGTTCTTATGCACGTTACCATTTGAGAAGCGTGAAGGACTTCTGATGTTCTAGATTTATTTCTGGATATTGGATAATGTAAAACTCATTGATATACATTGCAACACACACATATATATATATTGTATAACATCTTCAAGGGATGTTGGTAGAGTGCTTGTTTAGCATGCAAAAAACCCTGGATTTTGTCATTAGAGCTGTATAAATTGGGCATTGCGGTGCACATCTGTAATCCAAGCACTCAGGAAGTAGAGCCAGGACCTTCAAGGTCATCTTCAGATATATAGTGAGTTGGAAGCCAGCCTGGGAAATATTTTTAAAATTTCTTGTGGCAAGGCAAACACTCTTGCTCTTTTTCCTTGACACACTAAAAATATGCCTAAGCCACACAATCTTTCTTGTTCATTCACTATAAGTGCAGTGATCATATTTCCTGGGAGAAAGTTTGCAACAAATACAATGGATCTAAAGTCTCTGACTGAGAGCTGAAGGGGAAACATCCAAAGAATGTTTGCCTTGATCATCCAAATAATGTTCTTGGCAGTTTGAACAGTACTCTGTGTGTGTGAGTCTGTAGCAAACGAGGCAGGTGTTGAAGTTTGTAAGCTTTGAAATTCTATCTTTTGGGCAGCACAGAGGCGTTTTTCTATACAGGTATTCACGATTCCATTGGCCAAGAAACCTGCTACAACAGCTATAGTAACTTAAAGGCATCAAAATGAATAAATCAGGTTTGATTATCTAATGCCTTGTAAGTAACGGATGGTGGGTCCTGTGATGTGTGATATGTCAGAACCAAACAAAGCAGTTCGACATAGTTAAATCAACAAGATGTATTCAGATCACAAAAGAAACCTCCTAGGTGTAATTCCGCCCCCCCCCCCCAATATTTTTGCTTGGGTTTTCAGATAGGGTCGAACTCTGGTTCCCAGGCTGGTCTTAGGCACAAGCTCCTCCTGCGTCGGGCTCCTGAGTACTAGGACTGCAGGTGCCACCACAGTCAGCTCCCAACACTTTTTGATTTGAGATTTGCTGGCAGTCTCAAATAATGAAGCAAACTACTCTCCATGTCACTTGGTTCTCCTGGGCTAGAAATTTCTTTCAGAGTTTCTCTTTATGGACAGTGGCTTCCTTGGGAATATTTAGAAGACCTCAGAGCTTTCCCAGAGATTTGGCTCAATTCCAGTGGTTCATCTTGGAACTTAGTCATTTCTGAGCCTGAATAAGGCACAGTGAATAACAGGAAGCATTCTGAATGTCCAAAGGGAAGTAGAATGTCCACCCTTTCTTGTGCTTGAACCAAAAATCATGCTTACAGTGCACAGAATATTTTCCTAAAAAATACTGCTTTGCAAAAAATTGTAGTTAGTTCATGATGCTGCAGAGTGCGTGGCTGAGCAGAGAAGTTCATTACATGGGAGGCTACGAAGCTGAGAACGGGGAATGCTCACGCTGTTAGTTCTCTGCTTTCTCCTCTTCCGTCTGGGTCGCTTGCCCATGAGATGGTAATACTTACATTTAGGGTGGGCTGTCCTCCCACAATTAATCTTCTCTGGAAATGCCTTCATAGACAGACCTAGAATTGTACCTCACTTTCTTTAGTTGATTCTAAGTTTAATCAAGTTGACACTTAAAATGAACCATCATAGCTGGGAATCTATCTCAATGTTGAACTCACAATCTTCTTGCCTACCCATGCTGGAGTTACAGGTATGTGTCACCAAACCTGTGTCCATTGGCGGCTGAGGCTATGTCCCTGGTAGGAGAGCAGCCTGGAGACTAGACTCCGCAGGGTTGTCGACTCTGTCCTGTGTCCCTGAATGCTCATCACACTTTGTGTTCAAGAACTCTGTTTCTTCTGAGTGCTGGGAATGACTTTGTGGGAGTGTCTACCCCGAGTAAAGGATGGGTGGGGTGGCACCAAAGAGATTTAAAAGAAGGATTCTCCACTCTGATGAAACAGTATAAGGAACAGTTTATCCCAAGCCATTCAGAACAGCTAGAACAGGGAAGAAGGTAGAGGCAAGAAATGATGCTGGGGTGGGGGGTGGGGGGAACATGGGACAAGAAGAAGCACTAAAGGGTTTCAAGCAAATGAGTGACACAGCCACTCTTGGATTACAGAGCGATTGCCTGGGTGGCTGGGTGAGCTTAAGAGAGGTGAGACAAGGCAGGCAAAGCCAAATGAATGGGAGCCATGATAGTGGTGGCGTGTCGGTGGGGGGGGTGGGGGGGAACTGGAAGTGCGTCTGGGAGGCAAAGGGTCAGTGAGGTTGAAGAGGACTCTCAGGTTCTGCACTGGCTGATTGGCATAGGTGATGCCAACAGCTGCAGAACAGAGGATTGGGAAGATGCCAAGTCCAGTTTGTAGCATGTTCAATTTAAGGAGCAGATAGACACAGGTTCCTAGCAGGCAACTGGGGCCTGAGGTTCATCAGAGGAGTCTGCATTAGATAGAGAGGTTTGGATGGCATTGGCGCAAGAGTCCTTTCTAGAGCTTACTAACAGAGAACACACTTAAAATTTTCTTTATGGAGAACAATGGGGCCAGAATGAGTCTCGGACTAGTTATCTGTACAATCTTTAGTTCTGCTTACCCATCTAGACCAGGCTTCTCGAGGCCAGTACTGATGAAAAGCCACTGCAGAGATAGCCATTATCCACAAGGGGTTCAGGAATTAACCCCCCCATCAAGTTATGTATGTGGGATGTTACCTTTGGGAGCCCGAAATAGTTCATGCCCCAGGAGATCAAACCTGTTTGTTGTCCTTGTACTTCGAATTGTTCTTGGCATATACAGTGGAGCTGGAGTGAGAAAGGAACATTTTCTTTCTCCCCCTCACCAATCCCTTCCTAGGCCTGCTGTGGTCCCTGTTCCTCCCCTCTTCTGTGCCAAGGAAAGATCTCTAAGGTGACTGGCTCCCCATGGAGGGATTAGATGAAAGCCCAACTCTTCACCTACCAGGCTGACAGAAGAATCATCTGTCTACAAAGACCTCTCTTCAGCGGTCCTGTGTGGGAGGTTGGTCAGATTTCACTGTTTGTCAGCAAGTCCTTGTGGATGACTCACCAGCTGCTCTAAGATTCAGCACTAGGGAGAGCCCAGCACAAACATTCTCTGAGCCTTCCTTGCCAAGCTCTAATCTAATCTTTGCCTCCATTTGCTGAGACCTTGAATGTGTTGCTTAACTTTCTGAATGCCTTTCCTCCCCTAACTCCCAGGGAAGACAAAAGAATTGGTTCTTAAAGGACACACCAAGAAACCACTGGACGGTTATCTGGAATCCAATTCACTTGGATTGATAATTAAAGCTCATCTACACAGAGATTAACCTCTGGACTGAAAGATGATAACATGAGAAATCATTAACACCATTTCTTTTCAAAATGTATCTAAATTTTAAAAGTATGCAGTAGCTATTTGACTATGTTTTAAAATGATGATTAAATTCATCACCAGGGGATAGATAATACAATGTAAGAGAATATTCACGACATTCGAAGGGATATACAAGTCAGTTCCTCGATTTTATGGAGTTTGCAGTCTGGAAGAGCTGAGGTGTGTGCATGAGTTACTGCTATACAAAGAGGTGTTGAGTACTCTGAAGGAGGCTCACAGACGTGTGTGAGAAACACCCAAGCCTTTCAGGGAGGGAAAATAAAAGAAGCTTAGTCACTGTGGTCAAACAACTCAGAGGCGTTTGTTTTGGCTCAGGGTTTCAGAAGGTTCACGATAGCAGGGAAGGCAGGGCAGAGTTATTTAGTCCGTGTAATGTTGGAAGAGTGCAGCAGCTGCTCACATGGTGCAGGAAACAGAGTGGCTTGAATGAGGGCCCGGGCTATAACCTTCAATGGTCCAACCCCAGTGACTTAGATCAGTCAGGTCACACCACCTAAAGTGTGGTTCTCCACCCGTGGGTCGTGACCTTGAGTTCTTCACTAGGCCAAGAGTAAAGGTTATTCAAAGACCCCAAACATCACATATTCGAATTAGTAAAAATTCACATTAGCTTAAAAGGGGAGAACCTGAACTGAATCCCACTGAAGGGGTTACATGATGAAAAGTAATGGCCTGGGGAAAGTGTTTTCCTAGGTGTCTTAGTTACTGTCCCATGGTTGTTATAAAATATCCCGTCAAAAGCAAACTAAGGAACAAAGAGTCTAATTTTGCTTATACCTCCTGAGGGATGTAGTCGTCATGGTAACGGAGGTGCGTAATGGGCCCAGAAGGCATTGTGGTAGGAGCAGGAGGCTATCTGGTCACATTGCATATACACACACGAAATAGAGAATGAACAGGAAGTAGAGCCAGACTTTGGAGCCTCAAGGCCCTTCACAGTGACGAACTTCCTCCAGTGAGGCTCCACAGTCTCCCTAAACAGTGCCACCAGCTGGGGAATCAGTCATCCAACACAGGAGCCCATAGAGGACATTTTATATTCACACCACACCTGATTTAGCTGCCAAGCCAAGCCATGCAGACACCACTATAGCTGTAGGAGGTCCAGACTATATCTTGGACTGGAAGGGAATCTTGGCAGCATTGTCTGTGTGATTTTGAAGTCATGTAAAATGCAAAACTGACAAGGTCACGGAGGCTTGTATCAAGGTTCCAGAATGCTGTTGAGGCCAAGCACCAAGCAGGGTGTGGCAGGGTTGGCATTCATGTAAGAAAGTCCCGAGAGGCCACTTCTTGAAGCTGTCAGGAGGAAACCTAAGCTGTAAGGCAGACCTAGGATGCCAGAGGTGTCACTACCGTGGGACACCTACCAAAGCAAAGTGCAAGCATGTGGTGCAGCTGGCCCTGACGGAGGGTATCTGTGCCCCAAGAAGCAGAGCCGGGGGAATGTGGTTCTCTAAGGCCACTGGAGGCCAGTTAAGAGTTTCCCACTCTCCCCCTCAACCTACCACCAATGTCAGACCAGGAGCAGCAGAATCTGGGTTCTGATGGGTCCTGGTCTTGTTTGGGCTCATTCGTTCTTTGCTGTGCCCCCATGTGCCCCTTGTGTAATGGGAATGTTTGCAGTGGTTATGCAGCTGTGGTCTCTCAACAAAGGAAACAAGGAGGCATATTTCATACTTGTAAACTCTGCCAGGCCTCAGTAGAGGGAACCACCGTCATGGCCAGTGTCATCCTTGACAGTGGAATCCCAGGCATCGGAACTCAGGTGTTTTTATTGATTCAGAACTCTTCAGGTGCAGATCAGAAGCAATCAGACATCCCCCACAGAAATCCAACACCTGCAGACAATACAAAATGCCAAGACCTAGGCAGACCTCACCCAACAGTGCACAAAACAATATTTTGTACAGAACTAAAAATAAACTTCCACAACAAATGTTTACTCTGTGCCATTGTTCATTAGAATTGTACATTGTACGTAGGTTGAGTGGTTTTGTCTATTGTGTTTCTTCACAGGTGCTCACAGCTAAGAAGTTCCTGGAGTCTCAGTAGATTCTGTACTTGGACTTAAAGAAATTATTTGTAAAGTATTTTTATTTTTCCTGTGTGTGTGTTTACCATGAGTGTGAATACCTATGGAGGGTGTCAGATACACTGGAGCTGCAATTACAGGCAGCTGTGAGCTGCTCAGCGGAGTCCTGGGAACCAAGCCCTGGTCCTTAGGAAGAACTGGAAGCACCTTTGGCTTTGGAGGGTTTTGTTTGTTTGTTTGTTTTGGAGACAGGCTCTCGCTTATACAGCTATCACTGGCCTCACAATGTAGACGAAGCAGTTGAACTCACCAGAGACCAGCCTACCTCCACCTGCTGAGTACTGGGATGAAAGATGAGAGCCACCATGCCCAGCCAGGAAGCACTCTTGACAGCCGAACTGTCTGAGCAACCCCTACACTTAGATTTTTTGAACACAGAGACTTTAAGACTTTGAGGACTTTTAGAGATGGGTTAAATGAAGTTTTCACTATGAGATGAACATGAGAATTTTGGGGCAAAAGGTGGCTGTTATTGTTTGAAGAGATGTTTGGATGTTGTCCCGTGGTAAACCTGTCACCTTGATTAGATGTAAAAATCACCTAGGAGACACATCTCTGGGTGTGTCTGTCTGGGTGGCTCTAGAGAGGTTTAGCTGAGGATGCAGGATCAAGCCTGAATGTGGGCAGCACCGTCTCCTGCTGGAGTCCAGACTGAATAGAAGAAATGAAGAAAGCAAGCCTTGGAACAGCAGTTCTCAACCTGTGGTCTCGACCCCTTTGGGAGTTAAACAACCCTTTCATAGGGGTAGCCTAAGACCATTTGCATATCAAGTATTTACATTATGATTCATAACAGCAGCAAAATTACAGTTATGAAGTAGCAACAAAAATAATTTTATGGCTAGGGGTCACCACAACATGAGGAACTGTATTAAAGGGTTGCAGCATTAGGAGGGTTGAGGACCAATGCTTAGAATGATGGGGCTCATTAGTTTGGAGCCATGCTTGTCTCAAACGAAAGTAAAATTTACGTTGGGAAGTTCAGTCCGATGGGCAGTGTGAGATGAAGATGTGGCCTCAGATCTGATTGTAAATGAGGCGTTTACTCCAAGGCTCCAGCTGACTCAGACAACGAGCAAGACATAATCGGAAAGGTTGGTGTAAGATTCCACGGAAGAAATGTTTTAACTGAACAAGATGTTCCGGTCACTTTATCATAGAAACAGGTCTGTGCTCCAGCATGAAGAGACGTTTCCAACCGAGGTGGCACTTACATTGTAGGGCACCTTGACCTGGCTTCTTCAAGTTTGACCATGCCCTGCCAGTTCTGACTTCCTTAAGAGTGGGAGCTGGCAAGTAAATCAGCTCAGCAGGTAGAGTGATCAGATGAGACAGGGGAAAGCTCTAAGAGGCCGGTGACACCCATCTGCGCAGCAGATTCCTAGGCTGAGCAGCTGATCTCTATCTGCTTTCTCTTTGGACATGACCTTTCCCTTAATCAGCTGGCTTTTAACCCAGTTCCCTTCTCTTCTGCTCCTTCACTTGCTCTTGAGTTCTCCCTTAGAGGGATTCTTCATGCATTAGGACCTCTTTTTTGTGCAATTGACATTGATCTTTTCCCATTCTCCCTGGATTTGCTGAGAATCTATTTCCTGTAGCGTGTACCCCTGAACTCATCTGGCTAGACAGGGTACACAAAGATGGTCTCCGAAGCCAAGAACTTTATTATGTAGAAGAAATAAGACCTTTACTTCATTCCCCATAATGTGCAAGCAGAAGTTGGAAACAGCTATAAGATGACTCCAGGTCGAGAGCTGCCAGATTTTTTCTAGAATGATGGAGAGGAGTTGATGGAGGAAGGAGACAGCTACAGAGAACACTGAAGAATGAAGAGAGATGGGGGGTGCAGCCCGGTGGTAGAAATGTGCTTAATATTTAATCTCCAATAGTGTGTGTGTGGAGGGGGGTGGAAAGCAAAAGTCATGCTTTAAATTTTAGCTACTGTGCCTAAGGTATCTATAAAACAAAAAGACATATAACTCTCTGGAGTGCTGGGCTGGCACTGCTCATGTGAGACATGAAAGGGCATGTTCCTGTAATCCCCCTTTGCCCAAGGACAGATAATCTCCTGGAATGTTGGGTGGGAGCTGTCTAGATCCCATTTGGTTAATCCAACTGCACCGGATGTGCTCCAAGTGCACCAGATATGCTTAGTCACTTGTGGGCAGGAGATAACCCAGATGGGAAGTATGTCAGGATATATGCTTGCCCCTGGTTGGAGCTGGTGAGGAGTACGTAGCCTTATGGGTTCTGTCTTTATAAGCATGTTGTGGGAACTCCAGAGTGTGGCAGGACCACTTTGGGGGAACCCCAGAATGGACCCAGCCAGAGTCCATCATTCCTGTTCAGTATTTAGTTAATTTAATTAAAGCTTGCTTAAACTTGGCTCAGAATTGTGATGATGGTCTTATTCTCAACCAGTGGGGTTTATAGTTTCTCCAGTTTCTCTTCTTAAGACAACTTTTTCATCCTGAGCTTCTATAGGGAGGTCCAGACTAATCTGAGCTACATAATGAGACTTTGTCTCAAAAGAACAAGAAAACAAAACAACACCAACAGCATCACCCAAACTACCAACCAGCTTGTCCAGTGACTTACTAGTCATGATTGGCAAGAGGATGATACTAAAAATAATAACAATAATAAAACTCTGTTGTCAAAATAAAAAGGCTTCTAATACTTTCAGGATCTCATAGGAGAAAAATGTACTAAGAGTAGGGTTTTTTGTTTTTGATTTTAATGGTATATGGAGTCTTAAAATTGAATGTCCAAGCTAGGAGGATTGATGCACTCCTTTAATCTCAGCACTTGGGAAGCAAGGCAGACAGATCTCTGTGAGTTCAAGTCCAGGCTGGTCTGCAATGTGAGTTTCAGGACAGCCAGAGGTACATAGAGTTCTCATATCATGTTAAGTAGACTGCTCAAAGTATCTGTCCAGTGTTTTCCTCTTCTCAAGTGACCCTGTTTACAGTAACTATGCATGTATGTAGATTTGAAAAACTGGCTTATTGTCACTCAGGATTAGTTATTAGAAACTCAAATTATGTCCAATCAACTTCAAGCAATTTTTGGTACCACCTCTTCTGGGCCTGTGCTATTATTTATGAGTCCTTGTAAAAGACTTACACTTTGTGGTTTTGTGCTCAGGAATGATCTCAGAGTTGATGAGGTTATGAAAAGCACTGAGGTATTAAAATGCCCTTCCTGTGCTTTCTTATCTGTTCTGAAACAACATGGATGCCACTCATTAACCAGATGCTGCGGTAACTATAATCCAGCAGGTGGCTTGACCTGTCCATGGCTTATATGTTTGTCGTCTCAGTATGTGAGAACTTACTCATTGTCTACTCTCTGTTACACTCGCCATCGGTGTAAACTGAGGACATGACTGCTCCAAGGTTCAGTTGAGGGGAGGTTCTTATTGTACATATGAGGGATAGTACAGCCAGGGGAAATATCTGGAAAATATCAGAGAATGGAGAGAGAGCAGCAGACTGAACATGGCCAACAGACAAGCCCAGGCCATGGGGGTGGGGCTGGGAGAAAGACAATGTAGGCAAAGGAGACCAAGAGAGGGGGGCAAGAGAAAGGGGGGTAAGAGAGTGCATAACTGAAACAGTAGGCTTATAAGGGAAGTGAGAGACTGTTGCAGGGGGAGCCCGTGAGCTGGATGGTTTTATGTCAACTTCACACAAGCTAAAGTCATCTGAAAGAAGGGAACCTCAATTAAAAAAAAAATGTTTCCATATGATTGGGCTGTAGGCAAGCCCGTAGGCATTTTTCTTAATGAGTAATTGATGGAGGAGTGCCCAGCCCATTGTGAGTGGTGCCATCCCTGGACTGGTGGTCTTGAATTCTAAAAGAAAGCAGGCTGAGCAAGCCAGGGAAGCAAGCCAGTAAGCAGCACTCCTCCATGGCCTCAGCATCAGATCCTGCCTCCAGGATTCTGCTTTGCTTGAGTTCTTGTCTTGAACTTCCTTTTATGATCAACAGTGATATGGAAGTGTAAACCAAATAAACCCTTTTCTCCCCAACTTACATTTTGGTCATGGTGTTTCATCACAGCAACAGAAACCTAACAGAAACCTGGGCCTAACTTGGCTTTTGAAACCTTAAAGCCCATCTCCAGTGACACACTTCCTCCAACAAGGCCACACCTACTTCAAAAAGGCCACACCTCCCAATCCTTCTCAAACAGTGCCACTCCCTAATGACTAAGCATTCGAATATGTGAGCCTATGGGGGTTATTCTTATTCAACTCCTATAGATGTATGGTATAAACAAATGTAATTTATTATTATCAAAACACACGAAGAAGTCAGTAGCATATATTACTATACATTCTAGTATAAGTCTTTTACATCTCTCTCTCTACACACACACACACACACACACACACACACACACACACACATCATATGTAGATGATTATCATCTTATGGCAGAGGGTTTTTAGATTCTTGGCCTTCTAATCAAGGAATCAAAAATAGTGCTGAGTGTGGTGACTCTTAGGAGGTAGGTGGATCTCTGTGAGTTCAAGTCCTTGTTCACACATAACAAGTTCTCGTCCAGTCAGGGGCACATAGTGAGACCTTGCCTTAAGAAATATTGAGACTTTTTCTAGAATTGAACAGCACAGCAACGCCAAAATGTGTCTGTAAGCGTTTCTCACCAGAAGGTATTTGACTCTGGAATTGGGCTATATTTACCTTCCAAACCACAGGCTAGTCTGAGTTTACCATGTAATTCTGCAACCCTGTAATGTTAGAGTCCTTACATAGTTAAAGAGAGACAACTACACACAGCCATGTTTATCACAATGAAGGATATCTTGTTACTACCTTTTGAAGCTCATAAAAAATCTAGAAAACTAGGTTATACCCAACCCATCAGCCTACTTGAAAGAAACCAGCTTCCGCTTTTGCCAGCATCTGCCACGCCACACCAAACTGTTGAATAAACCTTTCCCGGTTAATTTTTGTCTCCTACTGTGTTTTGTGTGTGTTTGGGAAAGCCCATCGCCTAAGAATAACTTTGTTTCCTTTCATCTAAGAGTCTCGGGTGAGCATCTTTTCAAACCGCACAGTTCTGTTGATTGAAAATTGCAAGCTGCTGTAAGGGTGGCTCTCCAGGCTGTGCCTGGAGTCACATTAGCGAGTTAGTAAAAGGGAAGCAAGACAGCAGGGCTGAGCTGGAAAGGAAGTCCATCCTTCCTGCTCTTTCTTTTTAAAGTGTCAAACCACAGAACTCTTTACATAATTTATCTTGAGTTTTCACATTGCCGTTTAAAGTAAAATAAAAACAATTGCCTTGTCTCTTCCAAACGGGGATAATGCTGGGGCATTTATGAACAGTCTCTTGGCTCCCCACTGCCCTTGACATTTATGTTTCAAGCTAAGCCTTGGGAGAGAACTGGAATAGAGTAACCCTTCACTAGCTGAGCGCATATGGCCACCGGGAGTTAGGACTGCAAGGTGCTACTGACCAGAGCAGAAACAGAGCAGTCATAGCTATAGGGTATGCGTGGGAAACGCCACACATCGTAGTTTCACCTATGCACCAGGTATTAAATTCTTATCTTGAAACTTAAGACAAGAGGAAGTACAACTGAGCAGGTGACTTCTAATTCGCCTCAAATTCCACCCTATAGGATCTTTCTCTCTCTATCATAACACAAACAGGGAAGGAAGTTAGACTGCCAAGTACATTTAGAAATGGAGGTGAGATGGCTCAGCAGTACTTGAGAGCATAGTTGAGTTTTAGAGGTAGGTGTGTAAAGAGGTAGCTGATCAACAGTGGGGCCATCAGGATGGGTTCTAATCCAATGTGACTGGTACCTCTATAAAAGGGGAAAGTTTGAACACAGATATGGATGGAGGCGATGTAAAGACATGGGAACGGAGTGAACACCTGTGAGCCGATGAGAGAGGCCTCAGAAGAATCTAGCCCCGTGTAGAACGCTGCTGTGTCTCCCAGCAAGAAGACATGGAGGCATTTTCGTAAGTGTAAACCCTGCCAGACCTCAGCAGAGGGAACCACCTGTCATGGCAGGCACCAACCTGAACTGTAGAACATCTGATCTCTGGTACTTTTATTGATCCAGAACTCCTCAGGTGTTATACTGATAGCACGTGCAGATAATGAGTAATCAAACATCCCCCACGTAAATCCAACACCTGCAGACAATACAAAATGCCAAGACCCAGGCAGCCCTTACCCGACAGTGCACAAAACAATTATTATATACACAACTAAAAATAAACTTCCACATCACAGTTTTACTGACACCATGACTGGGCCATCTACAATCTTGAAATGTAAAATAGCACTCCGTTGCTTAAGCCCCTGTCTGCAGTAGCTTGTTATGGCAGCCTGTCATGGCTAATGCTATATATCAATGACCTACAGCATATAAATATTTGGTCAAGCATTATTTGGTATGGTCTGTAAATATATCTTTTTGTGAGGTTCATATTTAATCAGTGGAATTTTATTGCAGAGGTTTATTTTTAGTTATATATAAAATAATTGTTTTATGCACCGTTGGGTGAGGGGCTGTTAGGGTATTTTGTATTATCTGCAATACAAATTTGCAATTTTGTCTGGATTTTTGTGGGGGATGTTTAATTGCTAATGATCTGTATGTGCTATCCGTAGAACACCTGAGGAGTTCTGAATCAATAAAACACCAGAGCTGAGACCCTTGGAGTTCCACTGTCTATCAAGTATGGTGCTTACCATGGTGGTGGTTCCCTCTGCTGAGGTCTGGCAGGGGTTCTACCTATGAAAACACCTCCCTGTTGTCCTTGCTGAGCCACCCCAGCAGCAACGTTCAACTACAGAATTTGATTCAGGAAGGTTCCCACACAAGTGTATTTTATCCAGTCAGTTGAAGGCTTGAGAAGAATAAACACTACCTGCCTTGAAGAAGAAGAAACTTGGATGTGAACTGCAACTCTTTTCTGGTCTTCAGCGTGGCAGCTCACCCTTCAGACTTTGACTTGGTTAGCCACAATACTGTGAGCTAGTTCCTTAAAACAAATTGCTCTTCTTCCCCTCTCTCTCCTCCCTTCCATCCATTTCCTTTCCTTTTGTTTGTTTGTTGTTGTTATTATTATTAGTAGTAGTAGCAGCAGGAAGGGAGGAGGAGGAGGAGAAGTAGTAGTAGTACTAGTAGTATGTATGCATGTGTTTGTGTGCGTGTGTGCACATGCACGCACAGGCAAAATACAGGTGCACATTTGTTATGGTGAATGTGTGAAGATAAGAGAACAATTTATGGGAACTGAGTTCCTGGGACTGAACTCAGGTCAGCAGGCTTACATAGCAAGCATTTTATCCACCAAGCCATGTATCATCATCATCATCATCATCATCATCCCCATTTCTCTGAGAACTTTATACAAGGTATTTTCTTCACATTCCCTCCTCCAAAACTCCTTCTAGATCCATCCCCTTCTCTACTAACTTTGTGCCCTCTTCTTTTTCTTAAATCTAACAGGTACAGTTGGTGCTGCTCATCTACTCTTGGATATGGGGCCTTCCAATGGAGCATGGTCAACCCACCAGGGACTGCACCTTTAAAGAAACTGACTCTCACTCTCCCAGAAGCTATCAGTTGACAATAGCTCCTTAGCTAAGGGAGAGACTTTTCCCATCTCCCCTCTCATGTTCAGATGCTGCCTGGTTTAAGCTTGTGCAGGTCTTGTGCATGCTGTCTCCACTGCTATGACTTCGTATACGCAACCGCCTTTCTGTGTCTTGAAAACAGTTCTGAGCATTCTGCAGTCTTTTAATTCTCTGCACCTTGACCAGTTGTGAGTCTCTGTGTTAATGGCCATCTACTACAAAAGAAGCTTCTCTGATGAAGGTTGAGAGATGCACTAATCTATGGGTATAACAAGAAGTCATTAGTAGAAAAAAAATTGTAGTAGGTTCTCCCCTGGGGCCTATAGCATATCTGGTCACAGGCTCGTGGTCCCAATATCGGTGCCAGATATAGGTTTCAAGCGTAAACAGGCTTAAATCCAACGAGAAAGTGGTTGGTTACGCTCATGACATCACAACACTTTTGCATGCGCTGTGGGCATATCTTATCAGGGTGGTCATCTTTCCAGCTTACAGGATTCACAGTTGAACGAGACTGGCGGTAAGAGAAGTGAGGGAGATAAAGGGATGCAATAGGAAAAGAAAAAGCCAAAATGTCCTTCATTTGCAGATGATACGATCTGCACATAAAAGATCCCAAAGGCTCTGTAACAGGGGAACTTGAGCTACAGATCCACTGTCTAGGTGTTGGGTCCTTTCCAAGGGTGAACACAGACCTGGACACCCAGGAAGAGATGATGAGGTAAAGCTTCAGAGAAAATGAAAGCAAACATTTATTCAAACAACCATAAAGTGCCCTTTGCCACAGGCAGGGTCTGCAGAGCTAGTAGACCACCAAGTGGCCTCTCAGTAGGTTTCTATACAGGGCCTCTGGGTTCTCTCTCCTCCTCTTTCCCATTACTTAATCTCCTTGGCCTGGATGGTCCTTAGCCTAAGGAGGCAACAGAGGGGAGTGAGGTTTCGTCCTAGCTGCAAGGCTCCGGTGTTATCTTTCTTTACAGAACAGTTGCTCCATAGGTATCTTATCTCTTTCCCTCTGACCTTGTCTCTGACTATTTCCTGCTACCTCCTCTCAACTCAGCCGGAAATTTGGTTCAGATGAAAAGCACATTCAGCAAAGTAGCAGGGTACAAAACTAACACACACGGTCAGTGGCCTTCTTATATACAAATCACAAACAAATGCAGAAAGAAATCAAAGAAACAATCCCACTCACAAGAGCCTCAAAAATACACGTAAATAAACCTAACCAAGTGAAAGACATTGGAAAAGAATCTGAAGATACAAGAAGATAGATCTCTCATGCTCACGGGTTGGCAATATTAGTATTGTGAAAATGGCCATCCTACCAAAAACCAATTAGAAATTCAATACAATCTCCACCAAAATTCCAACGCAGTTCTTTACAGAAATTGAAAAAAAAATTCTTAAATTTTATATGAAAACATAAAAGACCCAGGGTAGCCAAAACAACCCTGAATAGCAACAACGACAACACAGCTGATGAAAACATCACCATTCCAGGTTTCCAGTTACAGAGCGATGGTAATAACAGCACAGTACCGGATGAAAGCAGAAATACTGACTAATGGAAGAGAATTTAGGACCCACGTACAAGCCCCCATTCCTACAGTCACCTGATTGTTGACAAAGAAGCCAACAATATACATTGGGAAAAAAATAGCGCCCTCAACAACTGGTTCTGGACAAACGGGGTAGCTACATGTAGAAGAATGAAGCTGGATCCTTATCGCTCATCTTGTACAAAATTCATCTCTAAATTGATCAAGGACCTTACATGATTTTCTTTCTGTTTCTGGGATAAGACACCATGCCCAAGGCCAATATCTTACTACTTTTCTATTGTCATGACAAATATCCTGACCAAGGCAATTAATTTGGGGCTCAAGGTTCCAGAAGGTTAGTCCATGACAATCTGTTGGAAAATAAATCTCACCCAGGCACGTGTTCCCAGCAGCAGCTCTCTCCAGGTGGAAAAGACACACGGGAGCACAGCGTGGATGGCTGCAGTTCTTACTGCATTCCCATCCTGTCTTTGACAAGTATACAACCTCGGGAGAAGCACGTGTCATAGGGCAGTCTTGTTTAATGCAGGTTTTGGGGTGCCTTGGGGATTATCATGGGGGAAGTGGTCATTGACCCTGAGACACCCATTGGTTAAGACAAGGATACTAGGAGTAGCCTCATCTTCATGTGGGAATCAAGTCTCCCTGTGCTTCCAGCTACTGGGCAGACAAACCATCAACCACATTTCTTTGCTTCTGTGAAGCTGCCAGGCTAAGGAAAGGAGAGGCCAAACACCTGCCGTTGTCATCTCTAGGGGCGATCCGGGGCTTGAAGCCAGCTTTGACTTGCTCTTAGCTCTTAGGACAGTCCCACAACAATCATGGCAGGGGACATGGCAACAGGCAGACAGGCATGGTGCTGGAGCAGTAAGTAGCTGGGGAGGGGGAGGAGAGAATGATAACTGCCAAAGGCTGAGAATGGCATGGGCTTTTGAAACCTTAAAGCCCACTGCCAGTGACACACCTCCTCCAACAAGGCCACGCCCCCTAATCCTTCCCAAACAGTTCTATCATCTGAAGACCAAGCACTCCACTCAAATGCATGAGCCTATGGAAGCATTCTTATTCAAACCACCACAGCAATGTATGGAAGAGTTTATTTAGGTTTATAGATCCAGAGGGCTAAGAGTCAGTCATGGCAGAGACCCATGACGGCAGCAAATGCAGGCATGGTAGCGGTAGAATACTTGCCTAAAACTCTGGGCTTGACCATCAGGAGTGCTTAAACTGGGTATGGCGGCACACACCTATAATCTCACACTGGGAAGGGAGAGGCAAAGAGATAGGAAGTTCAAGACCATCCTCTGCCATACAGCATGCTTGGGGCCAGCTCAGAAAATAAAAATCACTGTCTTAAAAAATAAAAAAAAGGAATTTACAATATATTCCTGCTATTTTGCTGTCAGTTTCAGTTACTCTTTGATTCAGTTTTCTTGCAAGCTTTAACTAAGCACATGCTATATCCAAGGGTGACACTGGATACCAAATATTTCCAAACACTCAAGCAGACTCGTTTCAATTATGAGGTGTTCACTGTAGTGGGGAGCTGCTGTGGCCCACTGTGATAAGGTTTCTCATAGAGCAGACCAAGAACTATTTGCAGACACTGTCTGTCCCTGGACCGGAGGAGAAGAGTGGCGACAGAGGCTTCTTTAACCTCCAGGTCAGCCCTGTTGGTCAATTATCATCATCCCCATTTTTTAACAAGAGCAAGATGAATCTCAGAGAGCTTAGATTATTTCTCTAAATGATAGAAGAAGTAGAAGAAATAGATTTGAGCACATCTGACTCTGGAGTCTCCATTCTCAGTGTGTTTATATTTTGTTGTTTATGGTTTCTCAAGTAGACAAGCAAAGAAGTAGAACCTGTGACATAATTATTCCTATTTACTTCGAAGTTAGGACCCAGGTCTATGAATTCTGTATCATTTGGCTTAGTCTCAATCAACTTTCTCTGCCCTTCCAATAATTCTCAGAATCGACAGCAATAATACCAATAGTTAGTGTTCACTAAGTACTTCTTATGTGATAGATGTTTGATGTTTAGAATAGTTCTCTTCCAGTCTTCATAGCAATGAGGTAGGCTGAGATGCTCCTATTTCACAGAAGGGCAAACTAAGGCTTCAAGAGTTAAGATATATGCTTTTCAGTGGCAAATCTGAGATTTGGCTTTAGATCTGAATCCCAGATCAATTATCTATCTATCTATCTATCATCTATCTATCTATTTCTATTTCTATTTCTATTTCTATTTCTATTTCTATTTCTATTTCTATTTCTATTTCTATGTCTGTGACTGCATGAGTTTATGTCCCGGTAGGGGCCAGTAGAAGGAGTTGGATTATGTGAAACTGGAATTACAGGCAGTTGTGAGCTGCTTAGTATAGGTGTTGGGACTGTACTCGGGTCCTCTGCAGGAGCAGGAAGTGCTCTTAACTTCTGAGGCTTCTCTCCAGTCATCACCCCCAGCTTCCCAGAAAGTCCTAAAAATCATTTTGTTGTATTGCCCAAAGCCAGGTAACAACCTAAATACCTCACTGAGTGAGAATTCTGGAAAATGACCAGCCTACATTGCTATAAGTGACCGGGAATTCCTCTCATTTTCTGAAGGGGGTCTGGTTAACTCTGTAGTGAGTTTTGGCAATGATTTCCTGTTAGAATAGTGATGATTTGCACCACTCCTGAGTTGTCTGCATTGAGGTTCTGGAAATTTGGAGTCATTCCGAGACAAACAATGGATGGGATGTCTGGATCTGGGACCGAGAGTGCTCATACACAGCCCTTTGTAAACTCCATCTAGCTGGTGAGCGCTAGTGTTCCATTCCACTGAAGCTATTTGCCTTGCTCCTTTCCTACTGTGCCCTCAGATATCTGGAAGCTTCTGGAAGGGTTGACTCTCCACTGACCCATAGTGATGAGCCATCGCTATGGAGGATGGGGAGATAGGAGCTGCTAGGGCACTCAGTCCTGACCAGTGACTATGTGGCTGCTTTGTTTTCTTGGAGCTCGGAATGAACAGTACGTGAGCAGGGCAGACAACAGAGGCGGCTTGTTCCTTAGTCACAACCCTTGAGACTGCCAGATTCTGGGAAAATCTGGGCACAGAGGAGGAAGCAGTGTAAACTTAACACTAAGAGTCTGCTTGGGAAAAAAGCTAAGAAAGCCCTGCAAATGGTCTAAACAGAGTAGTGTAATCAAGCCCAGGGCAAAGGAAACACAACTCTCAGAATGTTGACCACTTCCTGTGTAAGGGTTAACTCTCGTCTGTTTGCTGGGAGTTCAGGAAGCTCAAGAATGTTGTAGAAGTGACTGGACTGTGCCTGGCCAAGCCTGGACTTTCTCAGTGTGGCTACAGGGCTGCAGAGTTTACACAGTAGAACTTATCCAGCCTTCAGGAGCAGGGACTGGCTAAGAACTTACTCTGGAAACACTGACATGTTGTAGAAGGTTGTGAACACTGGGATTCCTGGCACACAGGTTTCTTGCTAATGGGGAGGGTGTCTCTCCTATGGAGGAGAGAGGAGGAGACATGAAGAGGGCCTTAGAGAGCTTTACCCTCTTCAACTCCTACGAATCTTCAAATCATCATAGTAGGTGGCTGCCGGCAGGTCAAAGATGAGGTTTAGTCATTCCTGCATTCTTCAGCTGATGTACCTGTTCGCCTTGGGCGGGCAGGTGGAGAACTCTGCAGGAGAGCTGTGAGTCTGTCCTGGACCCAGCAAGCCCAAGTTTCCTGTTATAGCACAAAGTCTTTGGGACACATCTTGAGCATGAAGAACAGTGGTAATGTTGGACACAGTGGCACATACCTGTATAATCTCAGCACTTGGAAAGCTAAGACAGGAGGATTCCCCTCCCCCTCCAAAAAAAAAAAAAAAGCAAAAGCGAACAAAACACTGCGGTGATTCTGAACAACAGGAAGCTGTGTCCTCTGCGTGGTGTAAAAAATGTGCCTTACGGAAGTACAAGCCCCCAGGTATTGATGCAGCCTTTTGGAAGGACATTGCAAAGAGAAGTGCTCATCACTAAGGGTCCGAAAGACAACTGGAGGCCCAGCCCTATGATGTCATCTGTGAGGGGCATAGGGCACAGCACCCACATGCTCTGATTGTGAGGGAAGATTTGGATCAGGAAAAGACTGATCCTGGAGCTGACAGGGAATGGAAGACCATGTTTTCTGATGATCCACTGCTCCTCCAATTTCCTTGGATTTATTTATTTTTTTAGACACTTGTATGGAGACCTAAGGTCCTCAGGCTCTATTCTGTATAGCAGGCAGGGTTGAAGATGAATTAAAGATTACCAAGCAGTCCTGGTAAGTAGGGTGATTTATCCCTGCAAAAGAACCTTTACTGACCACCATTAACCTTTGACAGCCTGTGGTGTCCTCTATTTATAATGAACTTAAATAAAAGATGCAAGTGTCAATATTTGCAGATGCAATCTTAGTGTTTATTAAGTAAATTCACAAACGCGCAAACAAATCAATTCAATCCAGCAAATATTTGCCAGATAGCTAACAAGCACCTTTGTGGGAATTCACATTTGGTTCAGAGGCTTAATTTACTTTTTTAAAATGTGTTGATTGACACACAAAACCATGTATATTCATGGGTTACCATGTGATATTTTGATAAGTTTCTTAAGTTTTTTGATTGTAAGAAATCTATTCTATGTTAACTCAGAACACATATGGACACTTGTAACTGAAGGCTCATGAAACACATTACTAGGTAATGCACATTATACAATTTTCTTCTTTCTTAAGGGTCAGCATTGTACTATGCTGTCCAGGCTGGCTTTGAACTTCTGGGCTCATGTGATCCTCTCAGCCTCCTGAATATCTGGGACTGCAGGTGTATTGCATTATGTCCACCAGAGTATCTTCTATTCTGTTCTATTTTTTTAAATCGTATTCATCAAGAAAACAAACAGTAGCCAGTGCTGGCAAGGATGGGGGCAGGGTGAATAAAGGATTTCATAGGACACTGTTGGTAGAAATGCAAATTCATGCAATTACTATGAGACTCAATATGGAGGGTCTTTGTAACACTACAATAGGACAGCAATATGATCTAACTACATCATTCCTGGGATATATCCAAAAGGTTCTAATCAGTTAGCATATCGAATTTATCAGGGCACTATCACAATAGCCAAGTTAGGAATCAGCCTAGATGTCCATCAGTAGGTGAATGGATAAAGAAAATACGGCATTTATACATAATGTTGTTTTAAATGTGTCTGTGAATGTCACATGTGTGCAGGTACCCACAGAGGCTAGGAGAGGGTATTAGAATTAGATACTCTGAAGCTGGAGTTACAGATGGTCGTGAGCTGCCTGACGTGGGTACCGGGTACCAAACTCAGATCCTCTTCAAGAGCAGTAAGTGTTCTTAATTGCTAAGCCATTTCTCCCATTTCCAAAATAGAGTCCTATGTGGCTGTGATGAAGAATGAAATTATGTCATTTTCAGGAAACTGGATGAAACGGGAGATAATCATATTAAATTAAATAAGCCACATTCAGCAATATTATATTTTAATTCTCATATGTTGTAGGAGGCACAGCTTAGAGAAAGCATTGGAGAAACCACAATTATTAAACAATCATCATCAAAGGAAGAAAATGGCTGACACCAGGTTGCCCAGAAGCCTAGAGTGGATGTTGTCTAGCAACCTGGTGATCATTTTGTTATTCTGTGGAGCGAGCCAGCCTTCCTGAATCCCCCCAAATCCTGAGCGTTGTCTCTCGGTGAATAAAACCCACCTTTATGAAAGAGGTCCCATGTACTTTGCATCGGTCCTTATTACAAATCCTTCCTCCTTAGGCCATTACACAGAGCATGGTTTATCAGCCAATAGGACTTACTCTTACTGTGCAGGTCACAGGGGCTTTGCTACTTTGCAAAGGAGTTTCATTGTAGTGTGCCTAAAACTTTGTTGTGATAAACGTCTCGTGGAAACCTCTTTCCAAAGTTTTACTGTGCTTAAATGTGTAAGGGAAATAAACCTCGAGGTCAGGCTCTGGAAGTTTGATCCGGCACCTGTTAATGTGGTGCTGACCGGAATTTCATTCTTCACCTGGCACAGATCGTTTTTCTGCCAGCTGTGAGGCCTGGGGTGGGGGAGGGGGCCTGGGATGACAATATGTGGGATTTAAATTAGAATATATGCATGTATGTGATGTGCAAGAAGAAGAGGTACAATTTGAGAAGAAGAAAAGGACCAGGGGAGGGAACAAAGAGACAAGAACAAGTAACAGGAAGTGGATATGAGCACGTAAGAATGTCATTATCAGACAAATTATTTCATACAATGGATTTCATATGATGAATACACACAGAGGGAGACACACAGACACATATACACAAAGCCGGTTAACTCCCATTGGTTTATTTCACAAGCTGTTCGTGTCTCATCTGTTGTTTGAAGGATCCATGAAGTGTTGGACTTGTAATCTCACCTTCAAACTTGACAGAGTCCATCCAGTAGCTGCTATCCAAGTAGATGTTAGTTCACTTTCTAGTGCCACATTCCAAAGTGCCTGTGCCTGGAGCCAGGTGAAAAAAGAGGCAGAAAACCAGTGACTTTACAGAGCCTGGAAGAGAAACAAGGAAACCAATAATTCTTTCTTTTGGCTGTCTTCCCACCTTACGATTACCAGGGAAGGCAACGAAGAGTTCTGTTTTCATGTACACAAGGAGGGGTGGAGGCAGAGCTCAGTATTACATCACTTTCTTGTTATTAAGAGTGAAAATCATAAACTAGTTCACTTACCAAGGAAAAAACAGCTGCAAAAGAGAAAGTAGACATTGTGAAACATAGCTGGTAGTTCTAAGAGACCATAATTTAAGTCAGGTCCTAATAAAAGCATAATACAAGACATTTCTAGTCATATAGAAAATGTGTACATATCTACATGTTCTTATTTTGGTTTTGTATTATAAGACTGGGACCCAGTGAAAGTTCAAGAAATAGTCAAATAGTCCAATCCAGCTTCCTGTTTTAAAAGGAAGACTTCCCTTTAAAAAAAAAAAAAAAGATAAAAACAAAAAATTCCCTGAAGGTGTTTTCAAGTTACTCCTAGTCATTGTAATGTACAGAGAGTTTGGTGTTAATGTTTGTCTTATGTAGGGTTTCTATTGCTGTGAAGAGATATCATGACTATAGCCAACTCTTATAAAGGAAACATTTAATTGGGGCTGGCATACAGATTCAGAGGTTTAGTCCATTATTGTCATGGCAGGAAGCATGACAATGTGCAGGCAGACATGGTGCTGGAGAAGGAGCCAAGAGTTCTACATCTTGATCAGCAGGCAGCAGGAAGAGTGAGTGACACTGGGCCTGGCTTGAGTTCCTGAAACCTCAAAGCCCACCCCCAGTGACACACTTCCTCCAACAAGGCTACACCTACTCTAACAAGGCCACATGTCCTAATCTTTTCAACTAATGCCACTCCCTGTGAGCCTATGGGGACCATGTTCATTCAAACCCACCACAATGTTGAGGGAAGTGACAGGCAAAGTCAACACTGTTCCATGTCTAAGACATTACAGAGCCCTTTTAGGTGCATCCAGCCAGTCTCTGTCACCAATGCCACTCCTTTCTTGGGCAAAATGTTTGCATTTTCTTCTAGGTGGTTAATTAATGTTTCTTGGTCTAGTCGACGATTCACTGTTAGCTTAAGGAAAAATGGAACATGTCTTCTTTTCTCCAGGTTTCTGACTTCCTTGCCTCCTTTGCAATTGGAAAGGAAGCATCAACATGGCTAGCTCCTGACAACACACAGAGGAAGAAATACGCTGAACATGTCACTAAAGGGGAAAAGACATGGCTGCCTAGAGACGTGGTAATGCCTTAGACACACAGGAACGAGCTCTGAATCACAGCAGAAAACGGAAGACTGACAAGCTGAGACCCTGACGGCCTCTGGGTGACCCCTGTACCAACACTGAAGCGCCTTGCCTTTGAGTCTTTGTTTTGTAACAAACCCCAAGTTTACGTTTTCCTCTGTTTTAGATACTCTGAGGTGCTTATCTTGATGTTTGCAGTTAAAAACATTCCTAATTTGATACAACCAACAGAAACACATCAGTGACTAAATCTTCCCAGTCCTGTTAAAAGAGCCTTATAGAGCTAGTGAAAGCCAACTGGCTTTTAATAAAATACCAATTTGAAGACTTTGATTTTACAAAAGGACAAATTTAGATTTGAAAAAAAAAAAAAAAAGCCACTGCAGGTCAGTACCTGTGAGGTTCAGGATCCCTGTGGACATGTCTTAGTTATTTTTCTATTGCTGTAAAAAGACAGCACAACCAAGGCAACTTATAAAAGAAAGCATTTAGTTGGGGGCTTGCTGACAGTTTCAGAGAATTACTGCATGGCCGTCATCGGGGGAGCAGGGCAGGAGGCAGGCAGGTGTGGCACTGGAGCAGTACCTGAGAGCTTACATCTGATCCACAAGTGGGAGTGGGAGGGAGAGAAGGAAAGAGGGAGGGAGAGAAAGAGAGAGACTGAGCTTCTCACCGGCTTTTGAAACTTTAAAGCCTACCCCCAGTGACATACTTTTCTCCAATAAGGCCACACCTCCTAATCCTTCCCAAATAGTTCCACCAACTGGGGACCAAGCACTCAAGTATATGAACCAGTGGAGGGGGGGGGTTTCATTCAAAACACCACAGCATTCAAATTCTGGATACTCAAATCTATGGTATGAGATGAATTTTCACATTCTCTAGTGTACTTTAAGCCGTCTCTAGATTATTTCTGACAACTTGTACAAATTAAATGGAGCATAAGTAGTTGTCACATTTAGTCTTCCCTAAAGAGTCCTTTAGGGGAAAAATGATAAGAAAGTTGGCACATTTTCATTGCAGATACAATTTTTTTTCAAATACTTTTTATCTGTGGGGTGATAGATAGATAAAACGGGAATGCCTGGATAGTGCTAGGAGATCAATTTATAGACACACATAGGCAATGCTTTGAGAAAGTTACTCACGTAGGCTCACACATATACATATAAATAAAAATAAATAGGAAAGCCGTTTTCAAATTAACCCTTCTCCAAAAATTATAGATTATAAAAACAGATTGTTTCACTGGAGCATTTTTATTTGTATATTATATAAATTTGCATATTATATGTGTATATAATATATTATTAATATATAAATATATATTAATATTAATATAACATTAATATATAATATAAAATTATATATAATGCTTTATATATTATATATAGCTACATATAATATAATAATTAACATATAATATATAATTAATATTAGTATAATATTAATTATATGTTATATATATAGTGCTTTATATAATAAAGCATTACTTTGTTCAGATGAAGAGGCCCATGCCTAGGATAAGGAGATGGGAGTTCATCAGCCCAGGCCACTGCAGGAGATCGCCAAGGTCTTCTACTTCCTAGAACCACCCATTGCATGATGTTCGTTGGCTGTAACAGTGCGACAATCTCCTATGGACAAGAGCTTGAGGACGTGACAATGGGCTGAGCAGGTGGAACTAGAGAGGTCAGCTGGAAATGGAGCTGTGGGATATGGTGGAGAGCATGGGGAATGGAGTCAGGGACACCAGCTTGGTTTGCTAATTACTTACACATTTCTTTTTTAAAATATTTATTCATTTATTTATTTAGTGTGGGGTGGGGGTGTGCACATGTGTACATCTGGAGATCAGGGGACAGCTTGTGGGAATCAGTTTTCTCTTTCCACCAGGTGAGTCCTGAGAGTTGAATTTAGATGGCGAGGTTAGGCGGATAAGTGCCTTTACCTGCTGAGTCATCTTCTAGCCTGACCTGGGCATTTCTTAAGAGCAACAGTGTCCTCTCTCATCTATTTGCATCCTTGTATATACAAACCACATCATATCCAAAACACACATTCAATAAATAGCATCTCACTTCGGTGTACTCAACCTTAGATCAAATAATTGGCATTTCAAAGAAGCGCATGCCTGAGAGAAGACTGTGGAAATTTTGCAAACCTTTCTGCCTGATATTCAAGACAAAGAGAGGACTGGAAGCTGAAGAGTTTCCTCTGTCTAACACGTACTCAAATGAACAGTCTGTGTCCAGAGTCCTGGTGCTGAGACTCTCTTTCATAGACTTTGTTCAGACCCATGGGTCTCAGAAACCCCTCAACTCAAAACCAAAAAACAGACTAGAAGATGATTCATCGTTTATATTTGCTTTAAAAAACACAACTACCAGTTATTTAATTTTTTAAAATCTTGTTGATTTTAAAGGGTGTTGATCTTTACACCCTCCCAGAAGCTTGCTACTGAACACTATGTTCTTCTTTATTTGCTGTTTACTTGGCCTTGTGACCACAATCTAGCTGCCTTCCAAGGCATCCCTCAAGCACTGATGCTGAAATATCCATCGGTGCCATTCCTGGTCAACCTGGTCTATTTCACTGCAGCACTAAGTCATCACGAACTGGGAAAAGACACATGTCATTCATTTTTATTTTGTTACACATTTTAGTCAGGAGAGGAAATGGTGACTAAATATGGAGGGAAAAAGAAGGAAAAAAGAAGAAGAAAAAAACTATCATAACTTGTTTAACTAAGGTATTTCTGGAAAGATAAAAGCTTTATTCAGTACACAGCTGGGATTTTCTTGCCACATATAGCTAAGTAAATTGTCATAATGTTAATGTTATCAAGTTACACTATGAAGACGAATATGTCATAGTGCAGGTCCTTGAAAGGGACAAACAAAGGGAGGGAATTGGATGGTTATCCCAACTTCCACCAACAGGTCCAACTTAAATTGTGGCCGTTATGTTCATTCTAGGTGAACTTCACAAATGCCTAAGATGAGAAGGCTACCCAACAACTTTTACACCTCAGTGTCTACAAATGCCATTTACAGGGTTATGGTGGAGTCTTGGGCCACTAAACCTTCAAAGACATCTCAAGTCTGTGCCAGGTCAGATGTATGACAGTTGCGATTCTCACCTTGTGACACGTATGGCATTCCTTGGTGTTGGATAGGGCCATTGCACCTTCTCAGGAAAGAGAAGATTCCGTTTCTTCAGAGTTGCCCAGCTGGAAGAGGGTGGCCAGTTTAAATCCTCTGTTGGGAACCATTCTCCAGTGGTATCATCCCAATGATGAACTGTAGAGATGATCACCTAGAGATCTGGCTTCTACGTATTGCAGAGAAAGCCTATTGTTATAAATATGTTAATACCCTTGCTTTCCCCCTCCATGAAATCAGTACCAAACAAAACGTTTATTTACTTAAGCTGTTTTTACCTTTAATTGGCTGCTAGGAAAGAGAAAACACATTTTCTTAAGCTAGCAAAGCATCATAATTGTTGTCTTGCTTTTGTAGGATTAAATTCTCAAGGGAGAGGAATACTTCAAGCCAATGTTTGCTCTGTGAAAGGAAAGAAGCATGCTCAGGGTGAGCTGGAGACTGTAGAGGTTTGCAGCGACGGAGACCCGTTTGCTAGAAGCCCACTGTCCATCAAACTGGTTTCAGTGACTTGAGATGAGCTCCAAGAAAGGCTAAACAATGGGAGACAGATTCCTGTAGGCCTCCATGGGTGCATGAAGTATATAGAGAGAGGTGGATCACAGGGAAGCCTTTCAATGTGAGGTCTGAGCAAGTCCTGGGAGGAATAGCTAATTGGGGTGGTTCCAAGGCATTTTGCCAAATCTAAGCCATGACTAATGGATAGGAAAGTAGATATTTTTGGAGGAGAAGAAAGAGCTATCTGTGAGAAAAACTGAGTCTGCAGCTGTGGGAAGCAGGATAGAGAAGTCAGCGTGATCTGACCAGACAGCCAAGTGTCCAGGCTAGGACACCGGTAAGGCTGGACTGTCTTAGTTACAGGTTCTATTGCTGTGATGAAACACTATGACCAAAGCAGCTTGGGGACGAAAGAGATTTTTCACTTATACTTCCATATCACTGTTTATCATCAAAGGAAGTCAGATCAGGAACTTAAGCAGGGCAAGAGCCCAGAGGTAGGAGCTGATGCAGAGGCCATGAAGGAGCCTCAACTTCTTTACGTGACCTCTTCATCTGGGCCTTCAACTACTACCGAGGCTGCACTTTTACCAATGGTCTCTTCTGGCCTCGTACAGTGCCAAGCCTCAGCTGCTCTCCAAAGACCACTTCATGCCTTCAAAACCAGTAAAACTGGAGTAACTCTTATAGTACCAAGTTATGCTGACGGCATAAGACACAATCTCAGCCAATTCTGGAAGACAGTTTAACTAAGTGGCTTTTTGGCTCCAAGTTGTGGCTTCCACAATAGTAGGGGGTCCCGGGCTGGTGGGAAGAATCTCCAGTTGAAACATTCTAGAAGTTTGTCTTTCTTCTTTACTAACGCTACGGGTAAACACACACCCTTCTTCATAGACCTCAAACACAAGACACGCTTGGGCTTCACACACACAAAAAGCCATCAACAAACTCAGTTTATAGAACAATACCTCAGCAGAGGTAACCACTGTCATGGCCAGTGCCATCTTTGACAGTAGAACCCAGAGCATCTGAGCTCAGGTGTTTTTATTGATTCAGAACTCCTCAGGTACAGATCATAAGCAATCAAACATCCCCCACGGAAATCCAACACCTGCAGACAATATAAAAAACGCTAAGACCTACAGAGAACCTCACCCAACAGTGCACAAAACAATATTTTAAACACAACTAAAAATAAACTACAATAAGGAGGTGTTTTTTCTCAGTTCCTGAGTTAGCCCAGTCCATGGTTCCTTCTTTCCATGCACTAGAGAAGAGAGCTTCATTGGTAGCAGGAGTGTATGGTAAAGGAGGTTCTCTACCTCATTGCAGCCAGGAAAGGGGTGGGGACAAGCATACAATATTCCTGTTGTGTAATAATTTCCTCCTAACTGAAACATTCCATCCCTGATGGAAGTTTATTAAGACCTGGGAATCATTTAGACTCAAGAAGTTCTAAAGGGAGGGTCCTTAAGATTTAGGAAGTAAACAAGTCACAAGTCTTAGGAAGTCCCTGAAACTTACCAAACTCCCCAGGTCCCTCCCTCCACAAGGCATTAAGGATATTTGAGGAGAGATTTCTCCAACTTGTAGAGCTGCTGCAGCTTAGGCAGCTTTGGGGTTCCAGCTTTTATGGGTCACTACTCGTGTTGGGGTGGGCTTTCAGTGATGAAGCTGCTCCCTCACCCATACTCCTATAAGTAACCTTAGTAAGCTCTTTTTTGTTCTCCAAGTCGGACTTTGGTGGTAGCATTACCTTGGTCTGCAGCTAGTTTCTATCTGGGATGAATAGATGTTTGTTCACATTTCCCCAGAAATAGTGTCTGTGGTGGTTTGAATGAAAATGGACCCCATAAGCCCATAAGGAGTAACACAATCAGGAGGTGTGGCCTTGTAGGAGAAAGTGTGTCACTAGGGGAGGGCTTTGAGGTTTCAGATGCCCAAGCCAGGCTCAGTCTCACTCTTTCTTCCTGCTGCCTGCCAGTCCAGATGTAGAACTCTCAGTGCCTTCTCCAGCACCATGTCTGTCTGTGTGCTACCATGCTTCCTGCCACCATGATGATAATGGACTCAACCTCTGAACCTGTGAGCCTCTTCTTTATAAGAGTTGCCATGGTCATGGTGTCTCTTCACAGTGATAGAATTCCTAAGACAGTGTCATAGAAGACCTCTCAAGGTCCAGTTGCTAGCAACCCTCTTCCTCCAGCTAGATCCTACTTCCTAAAATTGTCACCACATCCCAAAATACTGATAAGGGCCAAGCCTCCAACACATGAGCCTGTGGGGGACATCGCACACTGAATAATAACTGACCTAATCCGAGTATCACTTGGGAGGAGAGGTAGGAAAGTAAAAATTTAAAAAAAGGGAAAGATGAACAATTAAAACTGATTATCCTTAAATTACGTGTTATAAATATCACAGCTTGTTTAAGGAAGGTGATAGCTAATTTTATGTGTCAATTGGGCTAGGCTAGGATGCCCTGTAGTCTGGTCAGCTCCCCTCCCCCACTTATTTATTTATGTTGAAGCAAGTGTATGTGAGAATGGGGAGGGGGTGATGGAGCATGAGGTTGAGGTCAGAGGACAACGTGAGGAGTTGGTCCTCTGCTTCTGCTACTTGAGTTCTAGGGATCAAACTCAGGTTACGAGGTGTGGCATCGAGCATCTTTACCATCACTGTCCACAGCCATCTGGCGGGCTGGGTCAAACACTTTTCTGGATGTTTCTGTGGTGGCGCTTTGGGGTGAGTTAAAATTGGTTGGACCTTGAGTCATGCAGAGTCATGCAGACGGACTCATCCAGTCAGTGGAGGGTCTGGATACCCGCAAAAGCCCTTGACCTCAGACCACAGCTCGGCTCTGAGCCTCCGGCCTGGGCGTTAACCTCACAAGCTTTGGTGCGTGCCAAGTTTCAACTGTGTGGACCAATTTCTTAAAATCTTTCTCTCCCTTCTATCCCTCTCTCTTTTAATCCCCCCCTCTATCTCTATCTCTATCTCTATCTGTCTTCCTCTTCATTTTCATATAGGGCTTTGAATATGTGTGTTCAATCAATTATGGATCAAAATTATTGAGGGAAAATGTGCCCGTCCTGAACATCACGGAACAATTATTTACACAGCAGTTACGGTATACGAAGCATCTAAGTCATGTAGAGACGACTTCAGGTACGGGAGGTTATGAGTACATTATATGTGGACAAGAGATGTGGGCATCCATGGAGCTAGGTTCCTGCAGGGGTTCTGAAGTCCACCCCCCTCCCCCCTTTGTAACAGATAAGGAAGGACGACTGCATACACATGCCTCTTGGTCCTGTGTCTCTGGAGAACTTTAATGAATATTCATTAACTAAAGAAGCAAAGAGCCTGTATCACAGGCTTGGGTCCTCCTTCTGCTACTTAATGTCTAGGAACTTCTATTCAAGGCACACAACCCTTTTCAATTTATTTTATCTTATGTAAAATGACAATAGAGTATCTTTCTGTCAGTGAAACTATTGTATTCAGGATCAGGCCCAAGGTGAAACCGGAGTCCTACCATTCAGGTTCACTCTGAGGTACATGCCCTGTAGAAACCTAAGGGCAAATGCCTCCTCAGAGTCTCTTGCCTCACCGTGGTCTTGGCCCTGAGAGTAAAGAGCGAACAGCAGAGTGAATATTGGACAGTAGAGTCCAAGTCTTTTAAGGATGGAACTATATAATTTTTACTCTTATATTTATCTTTATTTTCCCTGGGCTCTAGTGCTGGGCTAAGAGCCAGGGACCTGGAAGATTCCCAATAAAAGTTTAATGAATGCATCAATATTTGTTTAATGACACAATCAGGGCAGTCAAGCAAAGATGATAAGCAAATAAATATTCTTAAATAATAATCAGTCTACCGACAGAAACTGTGCAGATATAAGGAGTACTTGTTGCCCTGGTGTGCAGAGAGAAGAGCTTGCCCTGGAAAGAGGTCAGTAAAACCTCTTTTGTATTATGTACAAGACAGGAATGTGTGTAGCCTATGCTGAACTGTTTATAATTTGCAGTCAAAGTCAAGCCTGGTGCCTTGACATCAGAACAAAGTCATGCTACAAAATGCAAAATTCCAAAGTAGAAAATGTTTTTTTTTTTTTTTTTTTTTTTTTTTTATAACAAAGGGCTCTCCTTTGACATTCATTCTAGAAAGGAAAATAATTTTAAAGATTTATTTTATTTTTTAGGGGTATGTGTGTGTGTGAGTGTGTGTGTGTGTGTGTATACACCTCAATATAAGTGAGTATAAGTATGATATGCATTATATATTATATATATGTATTATATAATTTAATATGTACTCAGTATAAGTATAATATGAGGGCAGAGGGGGACCCCTCTGGGGCTGGAGTCACAGGCTGCTATGAGCCACCTGCAACTGTGCTGGTCACTTAACTCAAGTCCTCTGCAAGAGCAGTATGTGCTCTTAAGCACTGAGCTGGCTCTCTATCCCTAAAAGAAAAAACAAGTTTTAAAATGTCATGTAACACAAATATTTCCTCTTTAAGATATGTATATGTATAAACACCACTCTGTTGTTAGATCTGAGGTTGCTAGTTTACTTAATTAGATGTAGTTTCTGCTCTTCAAAGACATTTCTTTTTTATCTTCTCCACCCCCTTCTTTTGAAAACTCGTGTACATACTCTGAATAAATATGCATTTGAAGGAGTGCATTTGTAGCATAGAATTTGTACTAACAAATTCACCTTTCCTTTTATCCTAATAGTGGTTTAAACTTCTGGATCACAAAGCTGGAATTCTCCTTCCTCTAGGGACAGAGGGAGACAGAAGGGAGGACAGTTGATCCCCTCCCCCCAACATTCACACCACAATGGGAGGAGGAAATGGGTGAGAGCCTCTCCAACAGGCCCCGGCCTGTTTAGTGGTGGGGAGCTCCTCTCCGGCTCTGCCTACACTCAGCTAGGACTGAATTCAGGAGAGATGACTGTGCCTCATGATTCTCTCTTACAGTAAACGTGTGATTGTATAGCATGTCAACTGTTTCCGTAAGCCTGCAGCGCAGAGGAGGAGGGGGCCAAACGTCCACCAGCTTTTTGGGATAAGAGCTCTGGTGGTCGCAAGCGCCCTCTGGACCCAACTGTGTGACCTTTTCACGGTGGCTGATTATGTCATGTGTATGCAGGTGGTAGGGGGAGGAGAGAAGAGGCCATTAAAACCCCTGGAGCTCGCCTTACAGGCAGTTGTGAGCCACCCAATATGAAAAAGCCGGTAGCACTCTTAACAGCTGAGCCTCCCCTCCAGCCCCAGCTTATCTTGCTTTTAAAAGATACGCATAAGCTGAATTGTAATATAGCCTCTTAAGCACCTTGATATTTTACACTTAACAATATAAAGTCACTTTTCTTATACAGCACACAGAGATCTGATACATTCTTTTTTTTTTTTTTTTATAACGCGTCCTAGTGTTATATTGTCTCAAAGTATCCTAGGGCTGGGCTCTAACTTAGTTGATAGAGCATTTGCTGCAGTGCTTGAGCCCTGGGTTCATCCTTAGCACCAAGTAAACCAGAAGTGTGTGTGTGTATGTGTGTGTGTGTGTAAGAATTTCTGAGTCATCCTTTGCTACAAAGTGAATTCAAGGCTAGCCTGAGCTACATGAAACAGTTTCTAAGTAAATGAATACATGATGAAAATACTCTGATATATTTATTTAACCTGTTCCTTGCTGGCAGACTTTTGCAACATGTGTTTTGCTATTATAATAAATACTGTTCAGCAATAGTCTCTTACTATATCTTGCCACCATCACCATCATCAACGGAGGCTAATGAATACAGAGGCGGAAGTTGCACACTGCTCAAAGCGGGCGCCGTTCACTATAGGTCTCAGAACTTTAAGTACTCATTGTAACGTTAAAGTGGATGGACATAAAATCTTTTCTTGAGTGAGTTTCTTCTCCTAGTTTGCCCAATGCTCCTTGGCCTTGTGTAGATAACTCTGTAAGAACCACTGGTCGAAGGGCACTCACGTGTGGACTCTCGACCGCCATTGTCCGCTTTCCCTCTTAAGAACTTGCACCAGCAGTTTCCGATTTTCTAAATCAAAGATACTCATTTCTAAAATTTCCGAACTTCAGTTGTTTAAATCTTGATCACCTGAATTTATAAAAAGAGACCAGAAATAACAAACAAGCAACAACCACAAAGACCCCAAATCCCAGCGTGTGTGTGAAACAGTGATCTGCACACCACTGCTCTGCGGACCTCCCTGGGGAGGCAAGGAGTGTGCGCCAGCGACCGGCAAAGGATGCTGCTCTTTGTCCCGGGGCTCTTAGGATCCGTGTCGTTGGTTCCTGAATAGACATGCGCTGACAGGCATGTCGTCCTTTGTTGTTTGTTTTTGTGTTTCTCCTGGAGATCTCAAATAACCAATGCTGGGGAAAGCGCTGCAGTGCGGTGACAGAGTCGCGGTGGGAGCGAGGGTAGTACAGCATTAAAGATGGGGTGTGTGTGAGATATCTGTTATGGACTACCTGGGGGAATGCCGTCCGGTTGGTATCTTCTCATCTTTTAAGGAAGGGTCTGCTGTCTCCGTGAGAAAGAGAATGGCCAGTGACACCCGCGCCTTTGTGAAGCACTCTGGACTCCGGCTTACTGTTCTCTTGGTCGGAGTGTGGGACGCTGCTCTCCGATCGCTCGACGCCCCCGTTTGTGTCCCTGTGTGGAACTTTATTGGTTCAACCATTTAAATATGAAATCGAAAGGAGCGGGCAGTCCTCAGAGGAAGGCTATTTTAAGAAGGAGGACGTAAGGACTGAGGACGTCTCTCTCGTTTAGCATGCCGCAGGTCCTGAATTCAGTCCCCGGGACTGATAAAGGGAACTTTTATTTTAAAGACAGGTGTGGTGGTGCATACCTGTAACCCTAGCACTTGGGAGACAGAGGCAGGAGGATCAGGAGGTCATTATTAGTGAGTTTGAAACAGCTGGACAGTGAGTTTGAAGCTGGCCTTGGCTATATGAGACTCTGTTTCTAAAAAACAAAACCAGGCTTGCAAAAAAATGGCTCAGTGGGTAAAAGTGGCTCCCTTGCTGCCCCGCATGATGAGTTAAGTTCCATCCCAGGGGAAGGCGAAAACAGACTCCACGTCTTCTGACGTCACATATGCCCTAAATAAATAAATAAATAAAAAATAAATGTAATTTTGAAAATTAAAAACAAAAAAGACTATGTTAAGCTCTGTTCAAAACAAACTTAAAAAAGAAACAAGGAAGGTCACAGGAAGGGCCAGGTGGGGAAGCTGGGAGAAGGTCTCTGTCCCCATTAGTGAACAGCTGGTCAAGGCAGGAGAGAATGCTGAACCCCAACATCCCAGTCCCATTAACTAACCTTGAGTGTTTGGGGGCGTCCACTACTCATACTGCCTTTTCTTTCCTATTGTCACACAGACAGAAAATGACCCCATCCCTGAGGCTGGTTAAAATCACCCAGTAAGAACACACTGGGATGCTAAAGGCAGGGGAAAGGCTTGCCACCTCGGCTGGCTGCCCATCTTCTATCGGTGCCTTCTGGTCATCCACAGAAAAGCATGGCCACTTGCACCCAGCTCAATCATCAGGAAACACACACCACAAGCATCTTCAGAATTTGCAGAGCCATGCACCTTACATTGTATCCCCAGCAAGTAGCAGGGACAGAGAGTCCACAAAAGGCCCCATTGTGCGTCTCTCTAATCTGCCCAATGTTTCATCTTCAAGGACAAAGTACAGCTCACAGTGGATGATGGGTTTTCTTAAAGGATAGCAGTGTTCCTAGAACTAGCTGTATCCATCACTCATCACAATGAGCACAGAGGGAAAAGCCAAGCTCTCTGGGCTCCTCATGGCATAGCTCAGGTAAGGCACCCGAATCAGCTTTTAGATTCCACCTGTTTGGTTCAATTTGTGGTGCAACACAGGCTGTTGATCTGTCTAGATTTAACCAGATGAACTGAAAAAAAAAAGACTATATAAGTTTATTATTTCTTCTGGGAAATAGGAATACTGGACATGCTGAGGGGGTAATAAGCTAGAACTCCTCCCTCCTTCCCTCCATCCTTCCTCTTCCCTCCCTTCTTTTCTTCCTTCTAACCTCTGGGCTAGTACTGGGGGTCAACCTTATGCATGCCGGGCAAGTAAGTGCTCTACCACTTGAGGTATAGCCTTGCTACTCTCCTTTCAAAACTCTCATTTACATTTAGTGAATACTGACTTTACTCCTGAGCCTCCTGTTCCTTCTGGGGTGCCCTTTTCTTCCATGCCGCCTTCTCTCCTAGCACAGGAACAGATTGTTTCTCTTCAGTGAGGCAGCAAAGTCCACATGTAGGGCTACTGTGGCCACAACTCTGTAAGGACAGTGCACACAGTGGGAGCTTTGTTTACCTGGTTGTGCTCAGTGACCAAAGACTTTCCAGTAGCTGGGCCTGATGAACTCCAGGTCATGCTTTATTGCTTTATGCTTTATTGCAAGACCCTGTGTCAGAAAAGGGGGGTGGGGGGTGGCGGGAACATCTACAGTAAGCTCGTGAGATTACTGTCACTCTGCATCTTTAAATGGTGACTCCGTCCTCTTTTGGGGTTCTGGAGTTCTGGGTTCTGTGCCAGCCCCGCTGTGTGGCCTGGTGCACCTGCCCAGGGTATTGTGATGACGGGGGACACAAGCTGCTTCTGCAAAGCTACAACTCTCAGGCATTTGGTGGGTCGCCAGACATAAATACTTCAGTGGCCTGGGCAGTTCCTGGCGTCAATTAGGGGAAGGTTTAAATTTCTTAGTTCTTATAGCAGTGAGTGTGGGGTTTTCTGGTCAAAGAAAACCTCAATGGAAGGGCTGGGAGTTACTAACAACGACTGTCAAGCAATAAAGGCAGGAAAGCAGCAGGAAGAAGAGTTGGGCAAGGACACAGCAGAGAGCAACTTCCTGTTCTGTTTGTAGACCTCTCTCTGTGGGAGGCAAGGACAGCAAGAGACTCTGCGTTAGTGTGTCGGGGTACACTCCAAGCGGAGAATGAGCCCAGTACTTCTTTCCGTGGCCGGCATTTTATTCCAGGTTGGAAGTAATGACTGCTAGTGTCTTACTAAAGCACACATACAAAGGACAGTGGGAGGTGACACTAGCACAGAGACCCTCCCAAGAGTGTTCACTTGGCCTGGCCACCAAGGCGGGTGGGATGGGGAGGGCGGAGACTAACCAGGGTCACGTGGCTGGCTAGTACTGTCGGGCCTCTATCCCGGGCCTGTTTTCTCTCCATACCGTCCTCTTTCTGGTCAGTCCGGGCTCACATGGCCTTCCTTTACGGCACATTTTCTGAGCCACCACCCTTTGCCACTCCTTTAGCAGCAACGTCTGTGGTAACGTCTGTGGCAACGTCTGTGAACATCCTGGTATTAGAAGTAGGGTCAGATAAACCCTTGATGACTGAAGCATGCGCAATCGAGAAGCCAGATGATGCTCTGCTGCGAATTCTGCCCCAGGCCTCTTCCTCTTTTTCAGGAGTGAAAGACTTTGACAAGGCTTGGCCTAGCATTTCTCAAAGTGAGATGAGAAGCTGGGAATGCTGGTCCCTCCTCTTCAGACACATTTCTGGTGGGACACTGCACATTCAGGCAGTAAGCACGCCTGTCAGTGCTGAACTAGAGAGAAGCCATTTTGACGGGTCATTTGACTCTTGCTTTCCCAGGTCTAAATGGAAAATGAACTATCTATTGATTTGACTTGCTGTATTCATCAGCAACGCAGGAGAAATAATTAAGTTTGTGGCTTATTTTTCTAGTGGTGTCAGCTCCTGTGTATCTCCAACAAAACGAAAATATCAGCGGAGAATAAAAATAGAGCTATCAAATAATTAAATTAAATAATTATAGTGTGCTCTTTTTAACGGACAGCATGCTATCTGAACATCAATATGTGACAGTCAAATTATTTGGGCGATTCCCAGAATACTACAGTGGCCTAAGGCTAAGGAAGGGGAGTTTCGGGTTCTCTTGGACACTGTGTCTTGATAAAGAGTTTATAAAGATAAACTTATAAAGCTTATAAAGATAATATAAACATAAGTTTATAAAGGTAAACTTGGTAAGTTGGCACACACAGTGCTGGGGACACCCTGGGGTACTATCCTACCCATGCCCTTGTGACCACTGTGTACAGGTGCCAAGTGAGACCACTACCAGCATCTGTAGCACTTCCAGTGATCATTTCTGGTTTCAGCCCTGATTTCCCTCGTGGCTTTAGGCGGACAAGGAAGCAATGCAGATTAGTTTTCCCATTTGGCAACAGAGAGGACATTATACTCTATCAAATGTCTTTAAATTTGGATATGGGGTAACGCTAGAAAGAAGGGACTATTAACAGGGTACCAGCTGGGGCTGGAGGCAAGTGTGGTTCAGTGGTAGAGGGCAAAAACACTGTTCCTCTTGGGTTTGTGTCTGTGTAAGGGTGCTCATTTCATTTCTAGTCTACAATCTTCAGTCACAGTACACATCGCAGGCTGGTTTCCTCTGACCCCGGTATAATCCTGTCCAGTTTGGGGTCATTCAGCATCTGGATGTTGCCTTTGAAAATCTATTCCTACTCCTGCAGATTTCACTGAAAAGATTAAAGCTAATTTGGAAGACCCAAACTTGCAAATCCCCAGGAGTCCTCATTTCATGTAGCCGTGCCTTTATTCCTGTATCTGTCTCCTGGGTTCCGGCAAGAGGGAGAAGCACAGCTCTGCTTCCCAGAGGTAACTCCCTCTGCTGTCCATTTGTCCTTTCCTGTCTTCCTGTGCTATTTCTGTCCTTACCCTATTGAAATTGCATCTCAAAGGTCAACCGTGGTATTCTCAAAGCCCAGTCCGAAGAGGGTTTTGTTTTATCCATCTTGACCATCGATTTCCTCTCGCCTCCTCTGATCTACTTCTGTGGGTTATATTTATCCACCTCTCTCCTAATTGGATTTTCTAAACTGGTCCATGGCAGAGCAGCACCTTGGAAGTGTAGGCCCTAACATTAGCACACCTGAATCGGAGTCCTCTGTCACCAACTGTATGAAACCTCAGATAACAGAAGTGTTGTTTCCTTGATTTGGTGTCAAAATTAAATGGAATAATTAATGTGATATTTACTCTCAAGCTTGGCACCAGGAAGTACTCATGAGTGTTAACTGTTAACAGGCTTTCAAATCTGTGAAAACAAACTCCTTCCCCCTCACCCCCTGCCTCTTTTAGGTCATTTTTCCTTCCCCATTCCACACAGGGCCAGTCAATAAATATTTATTGATTCAAAGATTCATGCACGTGGTGACTGAGCTCAAGGGAAGGAGGCTTCCAGAAGGTTGCAGTACATTCATGCACGTGGTGACTGAGCTCAAGGGAAGGAGGCTTCCAGAAGGTTGCAGTAACGGTGGAAGAAGCCTCGCTGTCCACTTTTTAATTTACAAATGATTTAAGTTGTTGAGTGTTTAAATCACTCCTTTCGGGACACGTGGCGTTTACTGAGCAGGAAGCGACATTAACAGTCAAAACACTTGTTGGTGCGACAATCAGTTGCGATGAGGCTGCTTGGCAAGGGGTCAATGTCCAGTCTTTAAACGCTGCTCTAACAGCATTGTTTGGGGAGAGGAGGCCAAGAGCCCGGGAAACCTTGTCTGGGAAGATGGCGCCATCTCCTGGCCGTACGGGGAAACGACGCCGGGCAGCGCGTGTGTTTAGTGAGGGTTGAAAGTCCTCCGGGTTGCCATTCTTTCTGGAGAAAGTGAGGGTGAGACCCGACAGGGGGATCTCATAAGGGGCAGGCACAGCGAGCGGCGGGCAGGAGACACCTCGGGAGTGTGGGGCGCAGAGGGCGCAGCATCTTGGGTGTGCGCACGACAACCTTGCGGGTGTCTTTGGAGGGCAGGTCTCTCCCTCACCGCGCCACCTTGCACCCGCGGATCCCCACTCCCATGAGTCCCGCTTTCTTGTTCTCTGCTGGCTCCAAATTCCGAGGCGACCCTTCTTCATCTTCTGGTCTCTCTTTTTGTATATAAGGAGATCAGGGCTGGGAAAATCTCGCTGAGTCACCACGTTCGGCTGCCAGTCCGAACGGGTCTCCTGGGAGGTCGGGAACCAGCCTCCAGCCCTGGACCGCAGCTCCTCCTGCGACCGCAGCTCCTCCTCACGTTGACAGCCACCCCAGGAGCCAGGTAAGGTGGCTGCAGGCTGGGCGGCCCAGCTGAGCAGAAGTGCAGGTGCCCGGGTTCCCACACCCATCCTGGAATGTGCTCCGGCCGCAGGCTGGGAGGGAATTGAATCCCAAGGGTGTTGCTATCTGGTGATGTTTCCTTTAAGACACGATAGTGGCCAATTACTGACCTGGAAGTCGTTGATTATTTTTCTGTTAATATACTGTGCCGATCGGTCAATAGATGGATTATGGATCGTTGTATTTTAGTGGAGAGCTTTAGTGGCCTGAGGGAAGATAGGGATGCGTCAGACTGAAGTGTCCACGCACTTGGTAAGTACACTCGGAGCTGTCTAGAAGTGTTCAAGGCCCGATGAAAAGTACGTACAGACTGTGAGCCTGCTGAGGTGTCACACAGCTAAGATCCCAGGTCCTATATGAGGCCGGGGCGGAAGGACAAGGGCATTCTGGAAATTAAAAACTTTAAATTTGTTTATTTATTTAAAAAAAATTTTTTTTAAGGAGTGAGGGTTTCAAAAATTTGAATTCCATTCTGTTGTTGCTGTTTGACTTCAAGTGAGCTGTTTGCTATTATCTGAAAGCCCAGGATTTTGTTTTTTCTCTAAAAGGAAGCTAATGAAAGCTGCCTGTCAAGACCGTGAGAATGAAAGGAAGTATGATAAGAATTCCTTTATTGGAGCCGGTTGGGCTGGATTTTGTTCGTAAAGAAGTTGGTTAAAGTAGAGACTCATGAAAACTAACACCTCCAATACTTCACCTGAATTCAGGCTTCCTACTGATTCAGGACATGACCTTTTTTTTTGGATATTAATTTACTAGTTGTCTTTTTTTCTTTTCTTTTTCCCCCCCGAGAAACAAGAGTTTCTCTATTGTAACTCTGGCCGTCCTGGAACTCACTCTGTAGACCAGGCTGGCCTCGAACTCACAGAGATCCGCCTGCCTCTGCCTCCCGAGTGCTGGGATTAAAGGCGTGTGCCACCGCCACCTGGTTTGAGTTGTTTTCTTCTACAAACCACACACGTCATGTCATGCCATTTAGTTTCACTTTAGCACAGTAGTTCTCATCTTTCCTAACACTGGAACTTTTTCACACAGCTCCTCATGTTGTGGTGACCCATAGACCATAAGATTATTCTCATTGCTACTTTATAACTGTAATTTTGTTACTGTTACGAATCATAATGTAAATATCTGATCTGCAGATGGTCTTAAGCAACGCCTGTGAAAGGGTCATTTGACCCAAAGGGGTTGCAGCCCACAGGCTGAGAACTGCTGCTCTAGCAATATCTTAAAGAAGTTACCTGCAACATCATTTCAATTCGAAAAGTCACTCCAGACAATCAGAATTCTCCTCAAACTTTCTCTGCCCACACGGCTAATTACACAACAATATTTTAGCTGCTTCGCCCTGTGAAGTCTTTCTAAAACATCCAACTTTGCTCTCAGAGGAACGACTTCCTTTCCCTGTACATGCAGACGCTTTCTGATGTTTGATCCCGCGCATGCCAATAATAATTATGTAAACAAATGCATTTCATGGTTGCATTAACCGATGCAGCTGTGAAATGCTTCTTGGGAAGCATGCTCGCACCGCGGAGCAGAAGGAGCGTGAGTACTGTCACCGCTGCAGTGGGTGACAGAGTTTGCACAGGGCCCGGAGAGCCACAGTCAACCTTCGGCCTGAGTTAAACAGTGATGGCTATTATAGCTCGTCCCGCCCTGGGCTTAAAGTTCCTGACCTTAAAGAGCCTCGTGTACAAACGTGTTCAATAGCCAGAAGCTATGCATGTCATTGTCATCTGAGTCCAGAGTTCAGAGGACAGTTTGAAATCTAGCAGATTTTCCTTTCATTTTACAGATGAGAAAAAATACAATTGTTTGTAATCTAGGTCTTCATAATATGCCTTGTGGCTTTACTACACTGATGGATTATTGATTATGAATGTTTGAAAAGGTGTCTGAGTGTTAGAATACTGCTTGAAAGCATTAACCCCGATCTGTAGCTTTTCTGTAGGACCAGGTAGAACCATGAGATGTTGACGACTTTGGGGGTCGTGAAAACCTCAAGCCTGAGCACAGCACACATTGGAAGCTCGTCCAGAGCTGGAGGGACGCATCAAGTAGTGTAAAGGAATGAGACAAGCATCAGCCAGACTCGTGTCTTCAGCTTCAAGTGCCCAGGCCTCCTAGCCTTGGTCTCACTAAGCCCACCAGTAAAGCCTACTGTCAGTAGGAAATGGTTGTTTAGAGCCTGTGGGAAAAGTCCGTGTTCTGCATTCATCGGTTGTTTGCTTATAATGTTCTTCCCAGACAGCCTGTGTTGCCACAGCTGGAGACGATTCTTTTGTTTTGATTGGATCGGGTGTAAAGGTCACAGCTATCAGAAGGCTCCATCTAGGCCTTGTGTAGGTCTTGTCAGAAGTTGCACCTACTGTAGAGGGCTTTGTGGCTCATATAACTCCCAAGTTTGCTTTATTTATTTATTTTGATTTTCTTTTGAGACAAGGTACTGCTCTGGAGCCTAGAATACTCTGGAACTCTGGCCTTTGTGCTTTTGCTGCCTGAAGGATTTGAGTGCAAGCATGCACCACCATGTCCTGCTTTGTTGATTCTTTCTGTTTTTATTTCGGTTTGTTTGAGACAGAGTCTCTCCATGTAGCCCAGGCTGGTAGCCTGGAGCTTACTATGTAGCTCAGGCTGGCCTTGAACTCCTGAGTGCTGGGATTACAGTTGTTTTTTCAAGAAAATTTTAATAATGGCATTCTGGCTGGACGTAGTAGCTCATACCAATAATCCCAGCACCGGAGACTGAGGCAGGGGGATCTCAAGGTTGAAGTTAGTTTGTGCTACATAGCAAGTTGAAGACCAGCTTGAGCTATGCTGCGAAACTTGGTTTAAATAAAAACCTGAGTGTCGGGGCTGTCGGAGAGAGGTAGGGTACCTGCCTAGCATGTGCAAACCCCTGCGCTTGTTTCCCTCCCCAGTGCTGGGTGGTAAAGAGTATCCTAACATCTGGCATTTCTGCATGCTAAATTCATGCCTTACCTCCGGGATGCACCTTCAAGCACCAGACTGATTTTAATTGTATCCCAACAGTTATTTTAGTTAATTTCTATTGCTAATAACAGACCACCAGAGACTGGTGTAGTAGAGTGATTTGGGCTCTCAGTTCCGGTCTAAAGTTAAAGGAGCCCATCAGTGGATAGTTTTCTTGCTGACAGAGTGTGAAAGTGTAGACTATCCCCTTGTGAGGTAGCAGCCCAAGCGGGACTCTGTAGCAGACTCCTTTTTGCAGGAGCATTAACCCATTCGTCCTTTAATTACATGAATGGGTGCATCTGTTAGTGAGGGCCGAGCCCGTGTCATCTATTAAAGGTCCCACCTTAGCGGCTCCTAATAAGCATTAAACTGCAATGTGAGTCTGGAAAGGATGAACCATATCCAAACCAAACTGTGCAACTCAATGTGTTCCACAAACACATGCTGCAACTCCTTGTTCTCTCCAAAGACTGACTTTCTCCTCTCTCAAAACTTGGCCCAGTCCCTTCTGTGACCTCTGGGGTCTCTCCTGAAGTATGGCCTCAGCTCCATGGAGTGTGCCAATCTTGGGATTAACTGTGAGTTCAGAGATTCCTATATACCAGTGTGTGTTTAGCAATATCAAGAATCTTATACAAAAAGTATGACATTCAGGCCTTTGGCTCCCTGGGATTTTGGTCCAGCAATTCTGGAGTGGGCTTGAAGTCTGACAAGTCCTAGGGATGCTTGTAAACAGGTTGCTGTGTCGCTCAGCACGGAAGACACATTGGCATTTTCATAGCTGTAAACCTCCCAGACCTCAGCAGAGGGAACCACCTGTCATAGCAAGCACCATCCTGGACAGTGGAACCCTGAGTGTCTCTTCTCGGGGGTTTTTATTGATATATAAGCTCTTCAGGTGGTCTACTGATAGCATGTGCAGATCATGAGGAATCAAACATCTCTTACATAAAGCCAACACCTGCAGACAATACAAATGCCAAGGCCTAGGCAGCCCTTCCCCCAACAATGCACAAAAACGTTTTATACATAACTAAAAATAAACTTCTGCAACAGATGCTGATATAGAAGGCTCCCAAAACAGTGTGGGGGGCAAAAAAACACTTTCAAGTTTGCATTCAAGGTCAAGGTGAGTTCTGGAAGACAGCCGGTCAGCTGACAGGAGAAGGCAGCCTTGGTCTTGTGAGGGGAAGCAGAGACACTGGAGACGGTTTGCTAGAACAGGCAGCAGGCTGGAGATGGAACCTGTGCATGCCTCTCTAACCACAGGGGGTTGTCTTCCCAGAGAAGCCAGCTGTTCAGCTTTCCTTCACTTTGCCCTGCTTGTGAACGTTCCATAACATTGAATTCTAGTCCTGCCTATGAGAACCCAGCTTGCTGCCTGGTTTCTGAAGCCTTAGCTGACTAGCATCCTTAGTGGCTCTGTTAATCTTGCAGAAGTTGAGCAGTAGAAACAAGGAGTGGCTTGTTTTCCTGCCCGATGGAGAGTAGCTCCAGGCACGATTTATGTTGCCAAGGAACACAGATGCCAGCTGCTTTACAATGAGGCTTGTGGCCTCCTCAGTGAGTCTATCAGATTTGCGCCTTTTTAAGCTACCGGTACCTGTCATCAGGCATCTGTGGACTCTGATTCAGAGAGTCTCGCCCAAGAAGTAGCAGGTTCTATTCAAATGTAAAGTTGCCTGAAGAAAACACTAGAAGCAACCACAAGACTCTTTTCCTGAGTCTATTTTCTGTTTTGCTTCAGTATGTGTTAATAAGCCCTTTATTCTAGGGGGAGGCATATTTTCAGTGGTGCGATTTCTTTCTGTATTACAGTGTGGCTCCTAGGCCTGTTGTAGCTCAGTACCACCTGGAACTTACTAGAAATACAGATCAGAAACTCTGTGAATAGGGCCTGGGGGGGGGAGAGAGAGAGAAAGAGAGAGAGAGAGAGAGAGAGAGAGGAAGAAGAAGAAGAAGAAGAAGAAGAAGGAGAAGGAGAGGGAGAGGGAGAGGGAGAGGGAGAGAGAGAGGGAGAGGGAGAGAGGGAGAGGGGGAGAGGGAGAGAGGGAGAGAGGGAGAGAGGGAGAAGGCCGATCTAAGGAAGTCAGAGGTTGACATTAAGGGTCTTCCTCAGTTACTTTCCACTTTAGTTTTTAAGACGGTTTTTCACTTAACTTGGAACTCACCAATTTGGTTAAGCTAGTGGCTAGAATCCTGTCTCTGCTTCCCTAACACTGGGATTACAGGGGTGTTCTGCCATGCCTGGCTTGTCCATGGGTGCTGGATTAGAACTTGGGTCCTCACCTTGTGCAGCAAGCACTTTACTGACCAAGTCATCTCTTCATCTCTATCATCCATAGTCACCTCCTCATCGCCACCATCCGCAGTCACCTCCTCATCTCCATCATCCGCAGTCACCTCATCTCCATCACCCACAGTCACCTCATCTCCATCACCCACAGTCACCTCATCTCCATCATCCGCAGTCACCTCCTCATCTCCATCACCCACAGTCACCTCCTCATCTCCATCATCCACAGTCACCTCATCTCCATCACTCACAGTCACCTCCTCATCTCCATCATTCTCAGTCACCTCCTCATCTCCACCATCCACAGTCACCTCCTCATCTCCATCACCCACAGTCACTTCCTCATCTCCACCATCCGCAGTCACCTCCTCATCTCCATCATCCACAGTCACCTCCTCATCTCCATCATCCGCAGTCACCTCCTCATCTCCATCATCCGCAGTCACCTCCTCATCTCCACCATCCACAGTCACCTCCTCATCTCCATCATCCGCAGTCACCTCCTCATCTCCACCATCCACAGTCACCTCCTCATCTCCATCATCCGCAGTCACCTCCTCATATCCATCATCCGCAGTCACCTCCTCATCTCCATCACCCACAGTCACCTCCTCATCTCCATCATCCACAGTCACCTCATCTCCATCATCCACAGTCACCTCCTCATCTCCATCATCCGCAGTCACCTCCTCATCTCCATCATCCGCAGTCACCTCCTCATCTCCACCATCCACAGTCACCTCCTCATCTCCATCATCCGCAGTCACCTCCTCATATCCATCATCCGCAGTCACCTCCTCATCTCCATCATCCGCAGTCACCTCCTCATCTCCATCACCCACAGTCACCTCCTCATCTCCATCACCCACAGTCACCTCCTCATCTCATCACCCACAGTCACCTCCTCATCTCCATCATCCACAGTCACCTCATCTCCATCACTCACAGTCACCTCCTCATCTCCACCATCCACAGTCACCTCCTCATCTCCATCATCCGCAGTCACCTCCTCATCTCCACCATCCACAGTCACCTCCTCATCTCCATCATCCACAGTCACCTCCTCATCTCCATCATCCGCAGTCACCTCCTCATCTCCACCATCCACAGTCACCTCCTCATCTCCATCATCCGCAGTCACCTCATCCCTGTCACCCACACTCTTCTCCTCATCTCCATCAGCCAGTCATTTCCTTATCCATATTTTTCATTGTAGGGACACAGGGATTTCTGCTGACAAGCAATAAAGGAGAAATGGGATCCGGAGTCTAGGAAGTGAACAAGTGTTTTTGTTCATTTAAAAAATATTTTTTGAGAAATTCATGAATAAGCACTGCATGTGTATCACTCCCATTCCCCTCCCCCACTTCTCCTGTGTCCTCCATGCTCCCTCCACAATTTATGCTCTCTTCTTTATTATTATTACATGTATATACATATATATATGTATGCTTTTAATTATTATTGTTACATGTATATACATATATATGTATGTATTTAATTATTATTGTTACATGTATATGCACATGTACACACACACACACACACACGTATATGACCTACTGAATCCACTTAGCATTGCTCATGTGCATGTGTCCAAGGCTGACCACTTGGGATTGGACAACCCATTCAGGAATGAGCCCCTGGAGGAGATGGCTTCTTCCTTGGTCAGCAGCCATTGAGCACCTACCTGTAGCTAGAGGATGTGTTTTCATGGCTTCCTTGTGCCTTCTGACCAAGAGAGCATGCTTGAAAACAAATGGCAGGAAAACAAATCCCCACCTACCTCTTCATCCACCTGAATGACATGCAGCTGCTTCCGAGGGCTGGCGTCTGTCAGGTGGGAGTCTGTTCCAGTATGCTCTGGGTGAACCAAGGCAGGTGTCTGGTCACTGGTCACCTTTGTTCAGTGACTGGCTATCAGATTGTGTTGACAACTTAAAAAGATAAAAAATAAAGAGGTTGATGCCAAGGCTACCTCCAGAGATGACGGTGGCCTTGACCTGGGGGCAGCCAGGGTTTAAAAAACGCTGCAGGTGATTCTGATAAACCCATGCTTGAGCACCACCTGCAGACATTTGCTGGTGCTTTCTCCTATTAAAACTGCAGAATGCTCCAAAGTTGATGGCAAACTAAAGAAAGACTATGCCTTAAACCATATCCAAACAAGTAGCCCAGAACACATGACTGAATCTGAATGTGGTGGTGCATAGCTATGATTCCAGCACTCAGAAAGCAGAGACAGGAGGATTGCTGCAAGTTCGAGGCCAGCCAGGACTACACAGTGAGACCTTATCTCAAAAAACTAAACCAAACCGACTCCCCAAACCAGTGATCTAAGTTTAAGAATGAAAACTATAAAACAGTTGAACTGTAACAGTAGATATTCATGACCTTGAATATGCTGATATGTACTTAGATATAAGATTAAAAGCGTAGGCAAGACAATAACACTGAAGAGCTAGACTTCATCAAAAGTAATGTTAGAACATCAAAGGACACTATCGAGAGAGAAGGAAGACAGTCCACACAGTGGAAGAAAATGTTTGGAAAATATCTAATAAGGGCTTAGTATCCAGAATTCCAACATTCAAACACAAGACAACCTAATTAAAAATGGATGAAAGACTTGAATAGAAATTTTCTCAAAGAAGACGCACAAATCCCCAGGAGGCACAGAAAGAGGTTTGCTGTCCTTTCCGTTGGGAGGCAGGCATCCCAACTGCAGTGACATCAGGTCATCGCACCCACTGAGAGAACAATGGTGGTAAACGCTGCTGAAGAGGTGGGGAACTGGGGTTCTTGTCTACCGCTGATGGGGATAAAAATGGCACAGTCGTTGTGAAAAAGTTTGCTACTTCCTCAAAGAACTAAACATATAATCACCTTATGATTTAGTTATTCTAAAGTGTAATATCTTCATGGAATAGAATGTTATTCAACCACCAGAAATGAATGGAGTAGTCGTATATATTCAATATGAACGGGCCTTTTAAAAAGCCAAAATGATTCCATACTATGTAAAATGAATGGGTAAATCCACAGAGACTAAACGCAGATTCAGAAGAGCTAGGGGCTGGGGTGGGAGGGGTTGGAGTAGGGCATTGATTGTTTAATGGGTAGGGGGTTTTCTTGGGGAGGGGTTGTTAAAGCTAGTTAACCATGTCTTACATGAATTTCACTTCAATTTAGGGAATTCAACAGTCTACTCTTATCTGTAAAACACGATAAAAAGCCAAGCCAGAGTCCTCTACGGTGGCCTTTTGGCCCTGTACCCTTGTCTTCAGCCACTCCCATAGGCTTCTAATAATTATTTCGAGCACGGTAGATGGTATTGCAACTCAGCATCCTGTATATCTCTGTCTCTCAGTTCACCTGAGTGCCGCAGGGGGCGTCCGCCAGCAGTTACAGCACGCAGCCTTTTCTCAACAGCTGTGACTGAGACCTTCAACTTAGACTCTCACTACTAAAACTAGCCCCCCAACCCCGGCGTTCTTGTATGCTATGGCTTGCATGTGAAATGCTACTGTGAGGCTCATGTGTTGAAAACCCGGTCCTCACAGGCAGCAATGCTCAGAGGAGGGATTTTGGGGAAGTGATTCCATCAGGAGGGCTCGGACCCTGTGTATGGATTAACTGATCAATGCCTTCATCAGCTGACAGGTAAAGAAAACTCAGGAGGTCAGGCCTAATAGAAGGGAGCAGACAACTGGATGTCTGCTCTTGGTTACTATGTCTTGTCCCAGCCTCTTCCTCTTTTTCTCTTTGTTTCCTGGCTACCATGAAGTAAACAGCTTGCTTTACCATGTGCCCCCTGTTATAGTTTGCCATTGTGGGGGCTCAGCAAGGAGACAAGGAGGCATTTTCATAGGTTGAAACCTTGCCAGACCTCAGCAGAGGGAACCACCATCGTCATGGCCAGTGCCAGACTCCCTGGTGGAACCCCGAGCGTCTGAGCTCAGATGTATTTATTCTTTCAGAACGCCTCAGTTAGATCTGATAGCACGTGCAGATCACTAGCAAGTAAACATCCCCCACAGAAATCCAACACCTGCAGACGCTACAGAACACCAAGATGTAGGCTAGCCCCTCACCCAACAGTACATAAAACATTTTGTATGTAACTAAAAATAAACTTCCCCAACACGCCCCCTGCCATGATATTATATCCTGCTTTGCTTTGGGCTCAAAGCAGTAGAGCTGGGCTACCTGGATGGGAAGCGCTGAAACTGTGAGCCAAGTCCATCACTCACTGTTTGACACAGTCTCCTCAGGCATTTTGTCGTGGTGATGGGAAGCTGACTAATATAGGGTCCCTGGGAGCGTGGATGAAAAGCAGAATTTGGAACTCCTGTCCAGACCCACTGAGTCAGAACCTGACCCTGAGGAAGATCATCACGTGAGCCGTGCAGTCTATTTTCTGGTAGCAGCCACCTACAAAGAGTTTGTCAGAAGGAAGATGGTTTCACTTCTTGCTCAACTGGCCTTCCCTCTTGCCACCAAGGTGATTTACCCTGTTGATGCTGCTTCTGACTTCTTCACTGACGGCAGAACAAATGTTTCCAAGCTTCCATCGTGGAACAGGGACCAGCAGTTCTCCAGGAAGCTTCCAGGATTCCAGTGCTAGATTGGAACTACTGAGACAACGAGCCTTATTGACTGAGTAACTACCAGTTGTTGGCCCTGCCCTACCCCAAGGAGAGACAGCTATTGTGTGATGGCTTGGACTATTGAGTCACCCTGCTGTAGTAGTTAGCCACTGTGTAGGATCAGCAAGAGAGACAAGGAGGCACTTTCATAGGTGTAAACTCTGCCAGACCCCCGCAGTGGGAACCACCATCATGGCAAGAGCTGTCCTGGACAGCGGAAACCCGAACACCTGAGCTCTGGTGTTTTTATTGATACAGAACTCCTCAGGTATTCTACTGATAGCACATGCAGATCATTAGCAATTAAACATCCCCCACAGAAATCCAACACCTGCACACGGTACAGAATGCCCTAGACCTAGGCTAGCCCCTCACTCAACAGTACATAAAACACTTTCAAACATAACTAAAAATAAACTTCCCCAACATTTCTCCTTTTCTGTATAAGCCAATAAAAGATTGCTTTTTATCTCCAGAACAACATTTAACACTACACCAACGAAACCCATTTACAAGAGAAACAAGCATGAGTTGCTAATGCACAGGACCAAATGAAACCGAACATCTATCAAGCTTTTCACAATGTCTTTGGACAGCAGAAAAACGTTATTAATGTCCAACTATCTGGAATTCACTCACGATCTTCTGGGCTTCTCCAAAGGGCTTAGATCACTTCTCTGGCTCTGCCCTCTGCAGCACACACAGTTTGTCGTTCAGGCTCTGGCTGGTTTCACTCTACAGTTGCTGCTGTTCTTGGTGGTCGTCCCATGGTACTGGCATCTCAAAAGGCTGCTGGGGTCCCTTGCTGCAACTGGGCTGCACTTTCACCAATCCTGGGCTCTTTTCATGATGTCAAACCTCAACCTCTCTGCATGACCCCTTCAGTCTGGGCCTTCAATTGCTACTTTGGCTGCACCTTCACTAATGGCCTCTCCTGGCCTCTTACAGTGCCAAGCCTCGGCTGCTCTTCAAAGACCCATTCATGCTTTCAAAACCAGTAACAGCTGGATGACTCTTACAATACTAAGTTTGGCTGCTAGCATGAGATAAAACCTCACCCAATTCTGGAAGACAGTTTCTGTGTGTTGACCCTGAGGAAACACTTTTAAGATTTTAAGATAAGTCTGGATTGCTGGAAAAACGGCTAATCCTTGTCTGCAGGAAGAGTTCCCTCATGGTGTGGAGTTCTCATCACTGTCACCAGTATCTGGATCAATTGTATTTCTTTTTAGTCAGGTTTCCAGAGGTGGGTGTGTGTGTTGGGGGGGAAACTGGTCAGTTTAACTAAGTGGCCTTTTGGCTCCAAGCTATGGTTTCCACAACAGCAGGGGGTCGTGGGCCTGTGGGAAGAATATCTGGCAAAGTCAGAACTCCTCAGGTATTTTACTGATAGCACGTGCAGATCATTAGCAATTAAACATCCCCACAGAATACCTGCAGACAATACAGAATGCCTTAAACTTAGGATAGCCCCTTACCCAACAGTGCATAAAACCATTTCAAACATAACTAAAAATAAACTTCCCCAACAGCACCTAGCCTCAAGGACTGAGCAATTACTGGGTTCTCAGTTTCTTGGGTGTGATTTAAATATTACTATTTTAAAGCTGATTTAATAAATTCATATATATATGTGTGTGTGTGTATATGTATGTGTATATATATATACATATATATATATATATATATATATATATATATATATATATATATATATATATATATATATATATATGACAGAATACCATGACCAAGGCAACTTATAAAAGAAAATGTTTAATTTCAGGCCTATGGTTGCTGAGGGTTGCAGTCCCTGACCATCATGGCAGGGAGCATGGCAGCAGGCAGGAAGGTATGGCATGGAACAGTAGCTGAGAGCTTATATTTTGAGACAACCAGAGGGTAGAAAGAGGCACACTGGGAATGACATGGGCTTTTAAAAACTCAAAATCTACCCTCCAGAGATGCACCTCCTCTAAAGCCACACTTCCTAATCCTTCCCAAACAGTTCCATTAACTGAGAACCAAATATTCAAATAAATTGCCCATGGGGACCATTCTCATTCAAAGCACACACACACACACACACACACACACACACACACACACCCCACACACACATCTTTTTGGCTCTGTTCCTCTAGAGGACCCTGACTAAAACAAATTGTGGAACTGGGAATGGGGCTGGATAGACAGAATTGTAAAACTAAGTTCTAGTGGGCTCTGTGATGTCTGAAACTAGCTCTCGAGCTGGATGGAACCTACATTCATTAAAGGCTCCTCAAATACATGGAGAACACTGAAAGTCCATGGTGTGCATGAATTAAAGAATGTATTGAGATAACTACATTTGATGATACCAGCTCACCTCTTGTGAGGTGTGTGGAATTTAGTGACTCCGTATATGAAACCTTTGAGCATTTCTGGAAAAATAAAGAAATAACAGTGCTGGTTATTTTAGCACCTTTGGAAAAAATTACAAAAGAAGAAACTGATCTGCATAAAAAAAATTGATCTGCTCCAGAGGCACATAAGCAACCTAAAGGCTTCTAAGTGTGCCCTGGAAGGAAAGCTTCTTTTCTACAGCCATAGAGCTCAAGCTACAAAAAAAAAAAAAAAAAAAAAAAAAACCCAAACAAGTTCTACTCTACAGTTAGCGGAGAGCCTGGTAGTTACTCGGTCCTTGAGGTGGCTGCTTCAACAATCTGAGTAGGTCCCACAATAGCTGTTTCTCATGGGGGAGGAGACTACAAATGACAATCACTCTGTCCACAAGATAGGGGATCTTAGAAGTTCCAACCTGGGGCCACTGATTCCTAGTCCATTGCAGAAGCTTCGAAACATGGCTCTGCTGTCAAGGATCAGCAGCAGCAATGGTGCAAATCAGCTCATTCCCAAGCAGAAAGACCAAGAGAGCAGAAGGCAAGATGACCTTCCTTCTGGGATCCCCTTTTTACCTGGACACCACCTATCATCAGGGCGGGCCTTCCCTCATCAATCAAGGCAATCAGAGCACGTCTTCAGATGAAACTCACTACTCAGGTGGTTCTAATCTGTGACAAGTTGACACTAAACCGTAGTACCCGGCATGCTTGAGACCCTGGGTTCCATCCCCACCACCAGATAAACCAGGCGTGGTAGCCACGCCTATAATGCCAGCATTCAGGAGGTGGGAGCAAGGAGACCAGAAGTTCGAGGTCATCCTTATCTCCAAAGCTGGTTTAAGATCACAACAGGCTACATGAAACCCTGTCTCTCCAAAATAGTGCCGCCGACATTTTTAGGGATCTTTAAGAAACACAAAATTTCAAGTCCCTCCTTACTTTAACTCTTGAGGAGTCTGTGCATGGAGGCCCAGAGCCTGAATTCTATTTCTTGAATGGTGGTGATACAAGGAGACTCTAGGGTGGAGGCCTGGGGACCTGAGAAATGAACTCCCAGGATCCCCAAGCTGCTGCTCCTCTCGGTCTGTCTTGCTGTGTTTCTGACCTTATCCTGTGACTCCTAGCTCCTCATCAAGGAGACAGGCTCCCACTGTGTGTGTTCTTCTACAACAGGACATGCTCCACACAGCGCACAGTGGGTCTGGTTGACGTTGACACTTCCAATGAGTGTTTGTGGCTCGTATGGTGAGTTTGTCCATTTTTTTTTTCTAGTTCCATGGAACAAACACAGAGAATCCTGAGCCAGCCCCTTCTCATCCCCACCACCCAGCCCAAGAAGAAAAGGACGTCAGTGCAGTCTTTCTTTTCCAAGGTCAGACACAAATGTCCCTTTCCAAGGGAGCGCTACGTAAGATGTGTGCCTGCTTGCTCCGTGGTTAGAACCGCTCTGCCTGTGTTCCTTCTAGAAGCCAGGTGACGACAGTTCTTTCCACAGGGCTAGAGGATGCTTATGAGAAGATGAGATGACAAGGACTCAGCTTGCTGCTAACTCAAATTTTTTTTTTTTTTAAAAAAAAAAACAAACTTCAATAAATACTCAGAAATAGCAACGATGCTGGAAAGTTATAATATCTCATCTGCAGTGCTGAGCAAACAGCTGGATCTGGACCCTGCATCAGTACCTGCTTCCTAAATATGGGGGCTAGCTCCTGTCTTTGATGCTCTTCTCTGTGTGTGCATGTGTGTGTGTCCATTCCAGTGTGAATGCAGGTGCTCTTGTGTTGTGATGCACATGTGCAGGTCAAAGACAAGCTTGGATGTTTGTCCTTACCTTCCACTTCTCTCTTTTTGTTACTTACTGTAGGTAGCTGTCTCGTGAGCCTCTGGTGATTCTCTGCCTCCACTCTTGCCATAAAGGAACTGGGGTTATAGACGAATGCTATTGTGCCTGGCTTTACATGGGGTTCAAACTCAGGTTCCCACGCTTGTATGGCAAGCGCTTTACCCACCGAGCCATCATCTCCCCAGACCCCTCGTTGGGATCTTCCATGGTCTGGGGTCTGACTCTAATGTGGTTGCCTTGTTCTGTGTCTTGAAGAACACCAGCACCTTCTTGGCACTGGAGCTCATCTGCTCACTAGGGAGCCAGCTCATCTGCTCATTAGAAAGATGGTGTATATCTTGATCTAGCTCTTGTCTTGCAGTTACTTTTTGTTTAGTTTTAGAAGTATAGGATTTGCATAAAAGCACAGTGTTTCCCCATGGGGCTCTGTTTGCCTTTTCTTCTTCTACATTGCTCAGATACATAATTCAGGAGTCGGGACAAATTTCCAATGTCCTGACATGTTTGCAGATGTGTAATTGATATTGTTGAGAGGTTGCCAATCCAGTCACATGCTCATGAGGGGTTGAGGAAGGTGACGACTGAGAAGGTCTCTTGGAATTCATCATACTGCGGTGCGGGGAACATCAGCCTGACTGCAGACACATGGAGAGAAAAGAGGAAGAGAGGAAGAGATGGGCAGGTTCAGATGTGCCATTCATCTGGAAAGTGTAGAAGAATGAGGTGGAGTTGGAGGAGGAAGAGAGTCTGAGGAACTCTTCAGTTAGGAACACAGCACAGGGTACACAGTAAAAGGGACCCGTGTCGCACGGAGGCCCCTTTTCACTTAGCCTCTGCCCGTGGCTCACTGCTGAGCTTCTCTCCCCAGAACTCCCCAAGCCACCCCAGCACTGGCCCTGTATTGTTCTCTCCGTCAGCATCTTCATTGTGCAGAAGGATGTAGCTGTCTACAAAAGCAAATCATCTTGAAAGGTTGGGGTGTAGCTTAGTGGTCAGGTGAGGGCTTAGTTTATGCAAAGCCCTGCTGTAATCTCTAGACACACACACAGACATACACACACAGACATACACGCACATAGACACACATAGACACACACACACACACACACATGGACAGACAGACACACACATAGGCATACACAGACATACACACACAGACATACACACACACTCACACGGACATACATACACACACATAGGCATACACAGACATACACACACACACAGACATACACGCACATAGACACACACACACATGTGCTCATCTTTAGTTATTTTTAGTTTAGAAGGAAAGACAAATTTGAGCAGGCAAAATAGCATTTTCTTTAAAAGAGAGATGTTTGGGATTGAGTTCAGAGTATGACTTTGAGCCCTTTTGAATTGATTCACTGTGTGTGTGAGCAGGTGTATGCGCATGTGCGTGTATGTGCACATATGCACGCCAGAGGTCAGCTTCGGGTGTCTTCCTTGATTGCGCCCCGCTGTCATTAACCAGAGCTCATTGATTCGGCTAGGCTACCTGGCCAGTGAACTTGAAGGTTCTTTCTTTCTCTGAGATTATAACATGCACTGCCACACCCAGAATTTTATGTGGATGCTGAGGATTTGAGCTCAGATCTTCATGCTTGAGCAAGCCCCTCACCACCCGAGCCTTCCTCCCAGTCTCTGAATTAATACACTTTTGACCCACTACCCAGGTCTCTTGGAAACTGAGATTGCGGAAGCGGGAGCCTTTGAAGAATGTGTTTTCCATCTTGGCAGAAAGAGCCTGGGATCCTAACGCTAAAAAGCGCCATCTGGCAATGAGAGGCCTGGGCACCGTGGCCTGTGAAGCCTCCGACCAGGTAGGGGGAGGTGGAGTTCAGCCAGCCTTCACTCGGGGCCTGGAGTGCCCACAGCTGGGGCATGGACCCCATGGACTGTCAGCCACTGTATCAAGCCACACAGACTTAGCAGCGAAGAGCAGAATCTGTGTTCGGAGGCCTAGGTAGGGAGCTGGATCAGCGACTCAGGATCTCGCGAGGCTGCAAAGCACTGGTGGCCAGACTGTGCCTTCCTGAAGCTCAGGGCTCTTTCTCAGAGTGGCTTTTTGCAGAACTGGGCTCTTCCAATGGGAGGACTGAGGCTTCTCTTCTCTTTCTGCCTGTCTTCTAGGGGTACCCAGGTATCCAAGATCCACACTCTCAAAACATGATAATCTGTTTCTTCAAGGTGTCTTTCACTCCTGTCTGCTATATTGGAGTCTTATGTAATGTAGCTTAGCAACCAGGAGAGACATCTGGTTACCTTTGTCACGTCCTTGCTAGATGTCCTGGCTTGCTAGAAGCAAGCCACAGAGTTCTTTCTGGATGGGAGAAGAGCAGATACAGGGATGTGACTCACTCAAGGCCATTGCTGGGCTGGCATGCCTCAGCTCCATCAGCCTTGGGAGAGAGACTCCGGTAGGACTGACTCAGGTTGATATCACTCCCTGTGAGAGTTTAACTAATTTTCTCATAATATTTGTTTGTTTAGTGAGAAACATTTTTCATACTCCTTCCTTAGCACCTGTCCATATTGCTACCATTTTCTGTCTTCTCCATTATCACGGCGCCCACCACTCCGAAGGTCCCTGGACCACTCTGACTCTTGTCCGCCCTCTGCTCTTGAAGTACCTCCCCGGTATCACTGACCAGAAGCCTCATTCCAGTTTATCCTTTCTGTTCTTCCAAAACAAGCTGGGCTCTTGGGCTGGATTCCTAGACACATTTATATTTGGAAAAGAGTTGGTGGCAGATCCAGGAGAAAGTGTGTGCGTATAACATATATAGTATACATTTTGTCATGTTTTATACATATGAATGACATGAACAGAGAGAGGACTGCTTGTGAGGAGGAAGGAGAGAAGCAAGAGGAGTGGGGGAAGGGAGGGCAGGGAGGGTCGCAGGGCATAAACTTGAGTAAAGTACAATGATATATACGTTAAAAGTCATAAAGAAACCCATTTTTTCTTACATTAACTAAAAATGTTCATTATTTTTGGGAAAGAAAGCCAGAGCCTCTTAGTCCCAACTTGGGCTACTGGAAGATTAGGGTGGAGTTTTTGAATGGTGTGTGTGAGAGAGAGAGAGAGAGAGAGGGAGGGAGGGAAGGAGAGAGAGAGAGAGGGGAAGAGAGAGAGGGAGGTGCACACTAATGCTTTTCCAATCTCGACAGCAGGTGAGAAAGTACAAGAAAATTATGCTTGACCTCCTGGTCCATGGGCTGTACGACCCTGTGAGTGCTGAAGTTATCCATGAGAGTATGAAGACTCTGACCATCATGCTGGGCAAGATCCAGGGCAAAGGGCTGGGCTCCTTCTTCATAGACATCACCCTTCAGACCAGGACTTTATTGGATGATGTAAGTGAGAAGTGTAAGCATAAAATCTCAGGCTGTGAAATCGTCCCAGATTAGAAATGAGAAACCTGAATGTGATGGTGGTGGTGGCGCATGCCTTTAATCTCAGCACTCAGGAGGCAGAGGCAGACTCATCTCTATGATTCTGAGATTTGTCTGCAGAACATAGTGAATTCCAGAACAGCCAGGACTACATAAAGAGACCCCGTCTCAAAAAACAAAACCAAACGAGAACCCTACGTAGTGTGTTTCTCAGGAGCAAGGTCTACATTACTCTCTAATTTGTGAATGAATTTTTGAGAGGGGTTATGAGAAGTTACGGCTGGGAGTTATGGAGAACATAAAAGATGCACAGTATCCTGTCACCGCCCCTGAGGAGTTTTCATTTCATTTCATTCATTTCATTTCATTCATTTCATTTCATTCATTTCGAGGAAGTGAATATGTACACTAGCGGTGATGATGGCGATGGGTCTGTGCTCAGTACTCTGATGGTGATGATGCCAGTCTGTGCTCAGTACTCCCTTCTACAGAACAAGTTGGCATTTAGCGAACCCTTCCTGTGTGTCATTCACAAGCCTAGGCATTGCCACGGGTACTTGTGCAGTCCTTACAATAACCCTCTTCAGTGGACGCTGCAGTGACCTTTATAATAAAATGAGGAAACTGAGGCACAGAAAGATTAGGACTTGCTCACAGTTCACAGAGCCAGCATGCATCCCAAAAACATCCCTTTGGCTGCAGCCCCTGCTCTGTTGGCCACGAGATAAAATGGGCCAACTGAGCAGAGCTCGGGTGTAACACTTAGTCGGGAAGTGAGGAGTCTTCCATAACTAACTTGAAAGTTGATGATCAGCCTGACACTGTTATCCGCTGTCTCTCTTTCAAAGACAGCACCTGACAGACCTTTACTTATCCCCAGAGCAAACTTTCACCTGTCTCTCCCACCTTAATCCCCCCTAGAGCTGCATGTGGGTGAGCCCCACAAGAGAAGAAGAGAGACGTTGGGTTTACAGAGCTCAGAGCTTACATCAGAGCCACTGGCAAGTTTGTCAGTGTCCCTCCTTCCTCCCCAGGGGCAGTTGTTACCATTTCATTGGAGATGGCCCACGCTGGTCTAGAACACAATATGTAGCCCAGGCTGGTCTTGAACTGGCAATCCTCCTGCCTAAGGTCCTGAGTGCTGAGATTACAGGTAGCAGCCACTATCCCTGCCTAGATGTTTGCTCTTGGATGCAAACCTGTCTTATCCGAGGAGAGGAGAGGAAGATGTTTACATCACTACTATAGGATGTCAGCACGAACCTTGAGGACATATCCTTAAATCTGGGCCCTCTGAACTTCAGTTGATTTTTTGCCTGTTTTTTTTTTTTTTTTTTTTGTCGTTGTTCATTTGTTTGTTATTTAATAGCAGAATCCTTGGCAGTGTAGAAAATAAATCCCCATACAGCAATGCCTGATGGCAGAACCTGTGTGAGAATTACACTCTACACATGGCCCGCTTCATGCCACGTTTGTTGGGACATGTGTTCCCACTGGATGATTATCGGGCTCTTGAGGGACAAGTCCCTGGTCTATGCGTTCCCATACACAAGCGTCAGGGATGGGTTTAGTTGGGGCAAATCGTGACTAAATTTTAGTTGCATTGGTTTAAGCACACATACACAACGGAAGGAGCGATAACCAGAATGCCAGCCGGGACAATTTACATGAGTCACTTAGGCTAAAAAGTTATGTTCGAATACTTCAAAACATGACCAGTGCTGTCTCATTCTTGACGAGTCTTTGTGACCAAGTTCTAGATGCTTCTTTCTCTTTGGCGGGGAGGCCCACCCCTAGCCCTGTTCTCTTGGGTTTCCCTGGAGCCTGGACAGGACCATAAGGTGCTGATATAAAAATCTGTGTACTGAGATCAGGAGACTGGTTGCCTTCATTGGCTGCCTACCTCATGGTGTGACCCTGGACAAACTTGATGTTCTGAGCCTTGATCTTGTCTGAGAAGGCAGATATGTGGAACAAACAGTCTGTGTTAGGGAGAGGAGGGTGCCGGGCTCCCAAAGAACAGCTAACAGATGAGCGTAGAGTCAGGGAGAGCTTGAGGTGTTGGGGGAAGAAATGGGATCTTTATTTCCTTGATCGGTGGGAGAAACTGAGACAGTAGGGAATGGAGGTATGGCTACAATGATGGGAGGGAGGAAGAAGGGAGGAAGAGAAGAAGAGACAGGTGGGAAGGAGGGAGAAAGAGAGAGAGAAGAGGAAGAGAGGAAGACACAGAGAGAGAAAAGGCAGCAAGACAGAGGAGGGGGGAGGGCAAGAGATAAAGAATTGAGAGACAAGTGGGAACTTAAGTGATGACGTGGAAGCAGCTCCCAGATAGGCTAACAGAGAAGCCAAGGCTTCTTCTAATGCCAGCTGTGTTTCTCAGTTGTGAAAAGAGAGGCACAAGGGTTTGGATGTGTTGGCCACCCTTTAATGTGCAACCCAGAATGAAGGCTGTGGTCTGCTCCGGTGGAGATCGGATGGTAGTGACCGGCTTGTTTTTTGTTTTTGCTTTTGTCGTTGATGGAAACCCACAGGAGAATGACAGTGTGCGGTACTCAGCCTTTGTTCTGTTTGGGCAACTGGCTGCCTTTGCTGGGCGGAAATGGAAGAAATTTTTCACCCACCAGGTTAAGCAGTCTCGAGACTCCCTCCTGACCCATTTACAGGACAAAAGCCCTCGGGTTGCCAAGGTGAGAGACTGCCTTTCTTTGGTCACTTTGTGAAATCTCCCCTGTCCCCAGAGGGGTGGGGGCAGCTCTGCTGAGTGGAGAAGACAGGCCCCAGATGCTGAGCTGGGCAAAGGAGCCTCCAGTGTGCAATCTCCCTCACTTGCCCTCTTGGCTCACCTCTGTCCAGACCAACACCTGCCAATGCTAAGCTAGCTAGGTAAGGCCAGGGTCGCAGAGGAAGATGGGACTGGGTGAGTGTTTTAAAACTACTGGGTGCAAAGAGTTCTACAAAAACACTTTTTGGGAAGGGAGGAGGGAAAGAAGAAGAGAGAGAGATTGTGGACGTGGGTAACTGTGAGCAGGGCTGTGTACTTGGCAGAGCTGTGTCCTCTCCATGTGCCATGGACTGAGCCATGGCTATTTCACGAGCAGAAATCCTTTAAGATTCAAGCTCACAGATGACCTGGAAATTACCTTCTCAGCCTCAGTGGCCCTGATGCAATCCTTCACTGCCTGGGATTCTAGAATTCTCTAGTAGTCTAAACAATTGGGTGGCAATATTACTTTCCTCAGGCTTGCAAAGCAACTGTCCAAGCCTGTGTTCCATATCTGAAACCCAAGAAGGAGCAGAGTTTCCAAAGTGAAGACGATCGGAGGAACCCCAGGCTCTCCAGGCAGCTGGTGAGTGAGCAGGAGAGAATTCTCCTGGGGGTCCCCCACCTTCTGGCGCTGAACACCAGAAGTGGCCCAGTGCACCAGGAAGTTACCTCCCACTACCCCTTAAAGTAATTCAGGCTAGTATTGCAATTGCAGTGGGTCCATAACACAGTGTACACGGCAAGACGCCTGGAAGACGGTACACAGTATTGATGTTCGCTTAGTTCAAGTCGTTGGCTGCTTCCACTCCGGCCTCTGCTCCTGGTGTCCTGCATAGCAACCTCCCTCATGCATCCCTTTGCTGATTTTTTTCAGAGCCATTATCATCCAGAACTCCTGCTGTTCTTCTATGCCAATAAAATCCTGTGAGTCCGGAATGGCAGAGAAAATGGTCCTGCATGAGGAGTGCTCTGCCCCAGGCATCGTGTTCCCTCTGTTCTGCCTCTTGGGATATCTCAGATTCTCCTCATGAGACTGTCACAGGAAAGAGGATGTCAGAGAGCAACAGAGGGCACAAAAGTCACCCTGGAAGTGTACCTCTGCACCCAGAGTAGAATTCCACATTACTTTCATGGATCTCATTTCCTCCCTATACAAATTTGTTGAGAGATACATATTTTCTTTTTACACACACACACACACACACACACACACACACACACACACACACACACACACACGCTCACGATTGTGGAGGTCAGAGGACAGCCTCAGGCATCATCCACTTTCCCATTGAAACAGGATCTTTCAACTGGCCTGGGGCTCTCCGATTAAGCAAGGTTTGATGGCTGCTGAACCCCAAGGACCTGTTGCCTACTCTCCAGCACTTAGATGGTAACTATACTCCTATGAGCCCAGCTTTTATTAAACACGAGTTCTCAGAGCCAAATTCAGGCCCTTGTATTGACTGAGCCGTCTTTCCAGACCAGTAGATACACACTTCATTAAAATCAATTAACATGCACGATGTCCCAAAGCTCCTTTCTCAGTTCCTGTCAGGTAACATGCATTTCTGATATCTGAGGCTTGGGAGAATAATTGTTACTTTAAGCATCTTTAAATGTATTTTGATGGTTTGCTACTTTTTTTTTTTCTTCAAGACATAGTTTCTCTATTGTAACTCTGGCTGTCCTGGAACTCACTCTGTAGACCAGGCTGGCTTCAAACTCACAGAGATCTGCCTGCCTCTGCCTCCCAAGTGATGGGATTAAACACGTGTGCCACCACCACCTGGTGTTTCCTATTTTCTACTGATATATTTTCTTGTCAAGATAGCAAGAAGGTGGCTTGCAAGGTGTCTTCAATTTCTGATGATCTTAAAATGTCATTGTCTTAAAAAAAATCATCTTGAAAAAGAACAAAGAGAAGAAATACTGCAGAAAACCCACTGATAACTTGCTGAATAAAAAGAATAACATTTACTGAGAGTGCTTACAGCTTATTGGGTACTGTGGTGGTTTGAATGAAAATGGCTCCACAGGCTCATCTATTTGAATGGTTGGTCCCCAGTTATCAGAACTGTTTGGGAAGGATTAGTAGGTGTGTCTCTGTTGGAGGAGGTGTGTCACTGGAGGTGAACTTTGAGATTTCAAAAGTCCACTCCGGGCCCAGGGTCTCTCTCCTTTCCTACTGCCCATGGATCCAGATGTAAAGTTCTCAGCTACTGCTCTAGCACCACGCCTGTTTGGCCATGATGATCAAAGAATCTAAAGCTGTAGCAAAACCCCAATTAAAGGTTTCCTTTCATAAGAGCTGCCTTGGTCATTGTTTCTCTTCACAGCAATAGAATAGTAACTAAGACAGGGACTGATAACTTTTTTGAAAGTATCATTAATGCAACAAGTGTATGCCATAGGTATTATTACTTATTTATTGGGGGCGGGCACATGCCATGGTGCATGTGTAGAGGTCAGAGGACAACTTGAGGGAGTTGATTCTCTCTCTCCACCATGTGGGTTCCAGGGATTGAACTCAAGGGGTCAAACTTGGTAGTTAGTGCCTTTACCTGCTGAGCCATCTCGCTGGCTCTGAGATAAATGCTATCATAGTTTTCATTTCATGGACGAGAGAATAGAGGACATTAAGTAACTTGCCAAGATAAATAGTAGAACTAGATAAGTGAGTGGAACTTAAATCCACATGAGCTCATGTCTGGAAGCGAAATTCGATTATTCTGCTTGGAGTCTCTGATGGGTGGTTACATATGTGAAAAACAAGCAAGGGACAGCACAATTCACCTCTGCTTTTCTGCTCAACCCGGATAGCCTCTACTCTTGTCCGCACATGCCATGACTGCACGTCTAAGGGTCACTTCTAAAGTTTGCTCTACATCCATTCCAAATCTACATTTAATTACTTGAACTTAGTATATACTTTTTGCTTGATTGTCTCTTGACTAAGTTGCTGATGTTTTGGGTCCCATCCCTCACTACCCGAGGGCTCTCATCACTTTATAAAACAATTGCATCCAGTTGCAGTAAAGTGCGTAGGACTTCTAGTCCTAGCTATTTGGGAGAAAGCAGTGGGGAGATCACATGAGGGTGTAAGTTCAAGACTAGCCTGGGTAGCATATTGAGTCTCCACCTCAATTTTTTCAAGAATAAATTTCTTGGCAGGCAGCGGTGGTACACACCTTTAATCCCAGCATTCGGGAGGCAGAGGCAGGCAGACCCCTGTGAGTTTGAGGCCAGCCTGGTCTACAGAGTGAGTTCCAGGACAGCCAGAGTTACAACAGAGAAACCCTGTCTTGAAAATACAAAAACCAAACCAAATAAAAAAGCATCAATTTCTCAGTCCCTCCTTCCTGAGCAGACTGGCTGGCTCCACAGGCTTCCCTTACCACACCTCTGATTCCCTTACTGCACAGGGTCTCTCCTGGAACAATGCCTTCAGTTTGGTTACTGGAAAGATCACCAAGGATAGAAAACACAAGAGGTTATCAGAACATTGAGGGATCCGAAGAGCCATTCTGAGAACTGGGAGAGCAGTTTCTGTGTTGTCCCTAAGAAATTAGAGACGAGGATGTTTGGGAATGTCCCAGGAGAGAAGGAATGCAGAGCTGGCAAAGTGATAGCAGGCACCAAGAACCAAGGCTCCCTTCCTTCAATCCTGCATCTGGAGATAGCAGCTCTAAGCAGTGAATAGCATTGAACATCAGGTGCCACAGGTCTGACTCATGAACGCTTTCCTTCCCCAGATATTGGCTTGCTAAAGCTAGACTGCCAGATAGGCTTAGGATCTGGTGCAGGTCCGTTCAGTGATCAGCAAGTGGCACGAGAAGCAACCAAATTTTGCTGACATTCAGAAATGATGGAGATAGAGTAGGTCCGTGGGACTGCACCCTCTTCATTAGGAAAGGCAATGCAGTTAATGTCCCTCAGTTGATGCTGGATATTGAGTTTCCATGGCAGCCCAATGTTAGTATATCCACTGAATCCTCATAGCCATGCCCTGTGCGGTCTTCTGTTCTTGAAGCTAAGTTCATATCATGACATGTTTTATCCACTAGAATGTGGTGAAAGTGCACTGTGCATTATAGAAGCCCTGATAACTTCCTCTTTTGTATTCTGGGGGATGCCAGCATCTGCACAAGCCAAATGACCACAAACAAAGCAAGAAGCCCAAGATCACTCTGGGGGAGAGGTGGGAACCCAGCCCCCAGTGATGTCTGAGGCCTAAAACCAGGACCCAGGCTGGACTGTCCTTACGGACCCCAGTTCTTTGAGCTCTTGGCTGACTCCACAGGAAGACAGGGGCTGACTCCATTAGGCCCATGCATGCTGAAGAACTGACAATGAGGAGTCAAGTGATTGACAGTTCTGATCTTTCACTTTGGGGTTGGTTCATCACAAAGCAATAAAGACAACAAAGTCTCCTTGCCATTCATTTTGACATTTTGTTTGTTCTGTGACTCTCATGTTGGAAGTGCTCAGAAAATAAATGCTGAACAGGAAGGGGAACATCATCCAAAGTCATGGCTCTTTCTTGAGAGTCACGGCTTTTGACATGAGGGCTTTTGACATGACATTTTTGACATGAGCCATTTTGACAAAGGAGGGTCATTATTCTGCTTCTTCTAAGGGTTCTCCAGATTATCTTTCTTCTCTTGCATCTAAAATGTCATCTTGCCTGCGATAATTAGTCCTCACTGTCAATCCGACTGGAGCTGGGACCACCCAGAAAACATGTCTGTGTCTGTGGGAGAGGTTTAACTGAGAAAACCCACTGTGGGAGGATGGGACTTCCGTCCCATGCCCCGAGATGCCAGGCTGAGCAAAAACAGGGGGAGAGGAGGGAACCAGCTGGGACCAGCATTTGTGGCTTTGTTTCCTGGCTTCCATTAGGTAAACCGCTTCCTTGGCTGTGCTCCTATATACCATGATGTCGGCCTCCCTCAGACCCAGATGGAACCGCCGTATCTCAGGTAGAACCCTCTGAAGCTTTTCCTGGTTCAGGTTGCTCGTCTCAAGTACTCTTGTCTCGGCTGTGAGAACCATGGCTAATACAAGGCCTGTTGGTTTAGGTGCCAACCTGAAGGTTGTGCTTTGACGTTTCTTCCTTCTAACGTTAGATACAGAGCAGTTGAATAAATGAAGGGAAAGAGAATGTCAAGTTGCTGCCACACTAGGTGCTGTATATAGCGAGAGCTACAAGGAAAGCCTGGCCCCTGTTTTAGGCTGGGGGAAAAAACTGAACTTGTGAGATGAGCCATCTTAAAGAACGAGAGGAAGGAAAGGAAGAGGAGGACCTGACGGATGGGACCAGCTCTGACAATTTGTATGAAGATAGAAGCCTGTGGAACTCCAGAATCATTAAACAGGGAGACGCTTTATTAAAAATAGTGTGTCTGAAGGTAGCGTGGGCTATGAAGAGTGACTAGGAATTAGTGATATAAGATATATATCCCAAGTTTTCTGTAGTGAATACATACTACTTTTTAATCACAAAATTCACAAAATTCACACAAAGATGTTCTTTTACAAAGAAAAGAAACTACCTCCCTCCCCCCTTCACCCCCCCCCCCCCCCCGCCATGGCAGTGATGCTGTGGATGCCCGGGTGGTCCCTCTGGATGCTCAGCTCCTTCGTGACAGTTTGTTCTCTGGTTCGTGATAAGAACCTGTAAATGACACACTTGATGATGACAGAAGGCTTTGTAATTGACATCACTTTGGTCCTGAATCAGGATCATTTCAGTTTAACCACAGCTGAATCTTTTATTCCTGCATCTGTGTGTCAAATGTTCTTAGAAAAGCCTTGGATTCTAAAGGCCGGTGCAGTAGCCCACATCTGTAGTCTCTCTTCTTGGGGAGTAGGGGCAGGAGGACCAGGAGTTCAAGGTCATCCTTGGTTACATAGTGCCTTTGAGGCTGCTTGTCTACAGGAGACCCTGTGAGAGGAACAACAAAAAGCACCAGAAGAACCCTTGGCTTCTAGATAAAGCCAACACATCTCAATTCTCTGTGAGGAGGAGGTCTGATACACAAAGGTCCTTACTATTTGCCAAGTTAAGCACAAATCCCCAACACAAACATTTAATATTCTCTGCAGTACATGCCAACCTATGATCTCCCTTTGCTTTTCCTAAACTCCCTGTGTGGAGTTCTTTGCTGTCTAGTTCTTGTTTGAATCCATCATTCTTCAGAGACAGAGTAGAGCTGGTGGGGGTGGGGCTGGCTCCACTCTTTGCCCACACAACTGTGGGGAAGTCAATGCACCACACCTCAGTTTAACGGTCTATAAAATATAGACCATAATCCAATCCCTACAGTAGCTACGCTTCCAAGAATTCATTAAGTAATTCTGAGTACTTTGCATATTTTCTGGTAGGTGTAATGGTCATTTTTGTTCCCAACTCTCAACCAGTTAGCTAGGCCTTTGTTCCATCCTGTCTTCAGAAAGGTTCATCCTGTTGTGCTTTCTGGTTCTGTGGACCTGGAAGCAGTTTGCACCCTCCTCAGCAAACTCCAAGAATGTGAATTGGACCTGTCCTGTCCTGGGCACTTTGCAAAGATAAGTCGAATTTATTGAATTGAAAATGTTGGTGCCTTGACCATGCAAGCTTCAGGCATCTGATAGGTTTTACAAGGTGTGCGCGCGTGCGTGGGTGTGGGTGTGTGCGTGCGTGTTTGCATGCTCGTATGTATGTGATTGCTCTTGTGTATATGGGTGGGCAGAAGAGAACCTGTAGCTGTGGCACCTCAGAAGTTATCTACCTTGTTTATTGAGATGGATACTCTGGCCTGGGGCTCACTGAGCAGGCTGGACTGGCTAACAAGCCTGGGGACTACTCAGCACTGGGTTTCCAAGTGTGCACTGCTGTACCAGCCCTTTTACAGGGTTTGTGAGGATAGAACTCACTTGTGTGACAGGCACTTTTCCTCACCTCAGGTTGTACATCTTAATAACCATCATAAGCATAACTGAATGAGAATGAGCTGTTTACTCTCACAGAGCTGGAGATCTGTGAATGTTTGCAAGAGGTGCGGTGCCTTCTTATGCTCCACAACTCTGTTCATTTTAACCCAGTACTCCCAACGGCTCTATGATATTTTATAATTTTATAGTAATATAATTAATATTTCTGTATTGTATCTTTGGGCACTCTCCTGTCAATAATTAACAACCCACCTTCTGTTGGGGACTGATTGTTGCAGTCATGTTCCTTTCAAGCTAATGATCTTCCTACAGCAGTTCGTAAACGTTAACCAGATACGGCCTCAAATGTCTCCCTGAGAAGAGAACACGCTTTTCAGAAATGCAGATCAGAGAAATCCTAAGCTTTCCAACATGGCTGCCAAGTGTGGCAGCAGACAGCGCCACCTGCTGGAGGAGGGGAGAAGCCAGGTTCTCAAATGGATGTCTCTCACGCTAAGGGCACTGAAATTGGTGGCCAAAGGCCTGGCTCTGTGTCCTCACTTAATCACTAGTTGATGCATACTCTCTGTCTACACTCCCCCTCTCCCTCCCTCTTTCCTACTTGACTTGTGAGGCCAGACATCAACTCTGAGTGTCTTCTGTTGTCAACCTTCTGTTTTGAGGGTCTCTTTCTGAATCTAGAGCTCGCTGATTAGGTTAGGCTCGGAGGCCAATGTCTGCTGCTGTCTCTGCATCCCTAGCCCTGGCATTGCAGACACACACTGTACCAGCTTTTTTACGTGGGCAACAGAGGACTGAAGTCGGCCCCTCCTGCTTGTGCAGCAGGCACACTAACTGACCTTTCTTCCTAGCCACAGCTCCCTATTACCCTTCCAGGGCCTGAGTTTCTTCCTTTGAAACATGGGGTGAAAGCCCCCACATAAGACTCATGGTCAGATGAGAAAGTCTGTATAGACTGTATTCTTTACATGGTAGCCACTTGTTACTGGAGTCAGTTTGTCCAAGAAACAAACGAAAGAAAGCATGAAATACAGCATTGGTGTAGATCCCGCCTGAAAAGCAACAAATACTTAGGATTTAATAGAAAGGATAAAGCTGGGTGTGATAGTATACACCCCTAATCCCATCACTTGAGAGGCAGAAGTGAGCCTAGTCTACATGGTGAGTTCCGGGAGGCCCAGAGCTAAACAGTGAAGCCCTGTCTCACGTGCCCCTGCTCCCACCTGCAAAACAAACAAAGAAACAAACAAACAAAAAAACCAACAAAAAAACTTACAAATACAGACCAGTTTAATTAGGAATGATAGGTTGTTTTACATAAAGCTGCTTTTCTAGTTACTCATGAATAGGATTCAGTTTGTAAATGTATGCTATGTACCTTGTACAGTTTAGTTCTGCTCAGAGACATTAGAATGATAGGAAGAATCACATCTGGGAGCTGTGCAAAACCTGCCCTTCTTCCTGGGGCTGCTCTAACAACAGGGCTAAATTTAACTCAAAAATGGTTTATGATGCTATTAAGGGAAAAGGAGATGTGTAATATGCTTGGATTTAAGTATGACAGAGAGGGTTTTTTATTTACTGTCCCTCACAACCCCAGCAGGGATAAACCCAGGGATCTTTGATTTCTCTGACCAGCATGAAAATCTATGGAATGTGCAGAGTGGTGGATTAAATTAATCAAAAGCCAGGGAGCTCATTTACAACATAAGCCAACAAACCCAATTTCCTAAATAAAACTCTCATGTCTTACAGGAACAAAGATGATGTCTTGGATTAGACATGTTTTACTTGCTTAGTTGAACTATTGTTGTTATGTAGTGCTTCCTCCAGTGATCTCCGAGTAAACACAGGGAAGATTCTGTTATCAAGGCTGGGATATGCGCAGGTAAAGCTGCTTAATCTTCAAAGACCTCTGTATACCTGGACCCGGTGTTGATTAACCCAAGAAAAACAATGGCTGGTCCAGCCTTTTGGATTTTACAAGGGCTTTTTAATTAAATCTGATTTAGACTTGTTTATCAAAAACTTAAGTTCTGTTTGAGAAATCAAAGCCTGTAACTTCTGGTTTTCCCAGCACTGATGCAAGACTGCTCCCAACAGGCTGTGCGATTTTACTTCCTGGACTCTAGAATGGGAAGGAAACTGGAAGGACCAAGTTGGTTCACTGTTTCTAAGGAGCGTCTTCCTCAGGTCTCGTGTTTCTGAGTGTCTCTGGAGGTGTGGTTCATGGTGTAGCCAGTGTCTGGCAGTCAGTACATGGGCTGAATTTGTAGCCAGCTTCTTCTACTTGCCAAGTTCAAGGAGTTTTTGCTAATCTTTTAGCAAGCGACAGTCTGCATTTTCCACAGGCAGGCACAAAACAATCATTTGAAATAAACAATCAATACCCCAGGCTCAGTGATGGAGTGTTTGCCTAGTGCGTGCTAGGCCCTGGGTTCGGTCCCCACACCAAATAAAATAAAATGAGCAAGCAATAAACAGATGGACAAGCCCTGTCTTCTCTCTGGTTTGTTCTTCTTTCCCCTCTCCTGACTCTGGTGGTGGGAACCGACACAGCATGAGGAACATGAGGCCCTGTAACAGCTGCTAGATGTGAGACATCTGGAAGGGAAGGTTCTGCTCAGATAGAATTCCTGCTGACATACGGGGAGGTGGTGCAGACACTCTCTGTTAATAAAGTTCTTGCATGAAGGCATGACACTGGGTTCCTAGACCCGTGTAAAAAGCTTGGAGGTGCAAACCTGTAAACGGGTGCTGGAGAGGCAAAGAGAGGAGAATCCTGGGGTTGCTGGTCAGGTGGCGTGGCTGAATCAGTGAGCTCCAGGCTCAGGGAGAGACCTTGTCTCAAAAACCTAAGGGAGAGAGTGATAAAGGAACCCCCATCTGCTTCTGGCCTTTATGTTCGTACGCAAACACACGCCACACGCCTACCCATCTGTACACATGCTTATGCTCTCTCTCTCTCACACACACATACAGAAAGAATATTTGCATACATGCATACATGCATATGCACTGTGAGTGTGTGTGAGAGACAGAGGGAGAGAAAGGGGGGAGGGACAGAGAGAAGGGGAGGGGAAGACCCTAATTTTAAATTTTTAGACTTTAAGGATTTGGCCTCCCCTGATCCATAATTATATCTTGAGAATTTGGGGGCTTAGAAATAGATCAAGCCCTTGGCATTCTTTCTGTGCATTTAAGAAGGTTCTCCATTTTTGAGAATGACTCCATTTGAGAACTTTCTCCATTTGAGAATGGCTGCTCTCCTTACAGGATCCCTGTTTGGAAACAGGGACTGAAAGATTCTGCTTACATGGCTGCACTGGCGTTAGCCAGCATCTCTCTTCAGCTGCTACAGAATGGGGCCTGGAAGAACAATAGCCATGCTGGCTGGAGGTGGCTTCTGCTGGATGGGACAGAGGTGAGACTGGCTTCTCTGTCTACCCTGTGACTTCCCTTCTGGTTTTCTTTGAAATCTCCTGGCCACGCAGGAGAGAGCTTCAGCCTAGCAGGCACTCTCTGCAGCCCCTTAGATTGATGCTTTAAACCACAGAGCAGGCAAAACAGTTTCTAGTGTAGGGAACTCCTGGCCAGAGTTGGGGCAGAAGCAGTCCCCTGTGAACCTGGTCTTCTTAGCTTGGCTTCAGTGATGTGGGGACCAAAAATCAACAACTGTATACCCTATTTCAAATGGGTCCTGTTCTCTCTGGCCTCCAAAGAGACAGAGTTGTTGGATCATTACATGCGAACAGTGACTGTATGCGATATTTGTATTGTAACCAGGGCTTTAGTGTGTGCTGTCCAATATAGTAGCTACCAGACACAGATGACTATTCACTTCTTTACATATGGCTAGTCTAAGTGAAGATGTCCTGGGCAGGGAATGTAGCTTAGTGTTAACGTACAAGTTTAGCAAGTGTGAAGGCTTTGGTTGAACCTTCAGCATGGGGATGGGTAATGGGTGCACAAAATATACAGTACATTTGAATGTCTGGTTGTAGAGGAATAGCCATGTGTGAAAGCTAAAGTCTACATTCCAGAGGCTACATTCAGATGTCTGTGTGGTCTGGATGGAATGTAGACATGCCTTTAATCCAGTATTTAGAAAGCAGTGGTAGCAAACACTTTTCATCCAGTATTCAGAAGGCAGCGGTAGTCCATGCCTTTAATCCCTAGAAAAAACAATAGAGGCAGACACAGGAAGCAGAACTCGGAAGAAGTCAGTGTCACACAGGCAGTGATGCCTGAGATGAGTCAGAGTGAACGGTAGACAGTGACTAAGTAGAGGAAGAGTTAGCAGGGTAAGGACGTGCCCAACTCTCACGAGAAAAGGTGGGATCTCAGTTCAGTTAAAGAGAGTTACACATGACTTAAAGTCAGTCAGTTGAGGAGAGTTAGAGTTACAGAGTCAGTTACAGAGAAAGTTACAGAGAAGGAGTGTAGCAGTATGCTACAATTTTTTATCCCCAATTTAGGGAAGGAGAAACGAAAGATAGAAAGAAATCTTCATCTCTTTTGCAAGTAGCCTTAATATAGAGAGAAAGGTAGAAATCTTCACAGTCTCTTTTTAGGCTGTCCTAAGCTTGAAGAGGACTAGCTGACAGTGAGTCAGACTAGCGTCTCAGCTCATGGTCTATAAACTCAATCTCTCCAACCTTTGTTCTTTTAGGAATTATCACACTAACTAATGACAGCAACCCAACCAAAACACCGACCAATGCCCACCCTGACCCTCAGACTTTTTATAACTTTCTATAGGTACCATAATCCTATGCAGCACCAAATCCCCAAAACAAGCTACAGGTGCACCTGTATCTAACCAAATTATAGCCACCTGGATCAAGCGTTCCAAATCCAACTTGTAAACAACTACACCACAGCTGGGGTGGGAACATAAACCTAATCCAAACTCAATCTTGCATTTTTAAAGAAACCAAAATAACGAAAACTTTTCCCAAGTGTTCCTCTACAAAGGAGTTACAGAAGCTGAGGCTGGAGTGAGTTACAGAGCAGTCGGTTGAAGTTACAGAGGCAGGATGGAGCAGTGAGAGCTCAGGAAGAGACAAAGATACACAGCAAAGCTGTGAAGCCCAGAAGCAGAAGAAGCCCAGAACAGAATGAGTTGAACCAGCAGAGTCAGAGTTCAGAAGGAGCTAGTCAGAGTGGCTCAGTCGGCAGTAGATCTTGGAAAGCTAAGGCTGAAGCCTTCTAGGATCGGACTAGCTGTTTAAATGTTCTAGGTTGTATGAAGACTGAAGCCTTCCAGTTCAAGGATTAAGACTAGATTGTAAAGAGGCCAAAACACTCTAAGGCTCTAGGGTCCCAGGCTAGAACTGGTGATTTAATTAGCCAAAAACAAACTGCTTTTGAACCTGAATCTACAGCTACATCTGGGTGGATCAACATCTATGTCTATATCTGGTCTAATAAATAAATCAAGAAGGAAAAGATGGAGGGAGTAGGGAGGGAAGAGGAAAGAAGAAGGGGTTTGTCTATGTATGATGGTACACACCTACGATCCCACCCCTTGGGAGGCAGAAATAAGAGGATTGTGAGTCCCAGGTCAGCCTGGGCTACATAGTGTGACTGTTGTCTAAACAGAACAGAACAAAATCATACAGGGGCTAAGGATGTGACTCAGAGAATGAAATGCTTTCTTCACTGTTGGGAGCCTTGGACCCAGGTAGAAGCATCTGTAACCCCAGTGCTGGGGGTTGGTGTAGAGAGAGGCAGATCCCAGGGCTCTCTGACCAGTGAGTCTAGCTAAAATGGCTAGGTCAGTAAGAAACCTTATCTAAAAAAAAAAGTGAGGAATGATAGAAGGTGCCTGACATTGACCTCTGGCCTCCGTGTGTGCACGCACAGGCGAACACATCCGCACACCCATGGAGAACACACAGAGATGCACACATGTGTGTTTAGACACAGAACCAAACAGAATGAGAAAAGAGAAAGCTTGCCCAAGGAATGGGACTTTCAACACCGAACTGGGACAGTCCTCAGCAGTGGGAAGCCACAACTAGAAAGCAAGTAGTGACTGACTGGCGCAGGGAGAGAAGAGGGGTGTGGAGGCTTGTGCAGAAGGCCCCAGAGACAGAGTGAGGAAGGGTGCACACACGTTCTCCCTCCGGCTCCAGGGCAACAGGAGAGGCAGAGAGTGCCTGGGTCAGCGCTGAAGGCAGAACACTTCCTCATAGCCTCTCTGCCCTCAGCTGTATGGAGCCCACTCGGCATGCGCAGTCAGGGATGTGTCACGTATCCGGGTCCCACAGTCCTCCCCACTCACCAGTGTGAGAGTCCAAGAAAAAGTCTGTCCATTCCACAACCCTGTTTGTAAATTGTGGGGCTGTCCTAGAGCTAAGAGGGGGGTGAAGCGTGCTTTGAATCCTGGAATTTTCACCCTGAGAGTGGAAGGCTTTGGGCTGCTCCCCTTTTCTTACTCTGACAAATCCCAGCTAGCTCCTGTGCTGCGGAGCCTTCACAGCCTGGCACTCATAGATCCTGCCTCTCCAAAGGTGTGTGGCCTCATTAATGCTTACCTGTCTGCTGCGGCTGGAGGGCCTCAGGCTGGGTTTCTCTTTTCCCTATGTGACCTTATAAGGTGTCTTCCTCTGGCCTCTGTGAGACCAACCCACATGCAGAAGAGGCTCCTCCAGGACTTTGGCCCCAGCCAATGACAATAAGACCACCTAGGTCTGATTGTGAACCAACCAAGTGCAAACCTTTTCCTCTCCCCTATAAATGTGACCACCCAAGTTTGCTTCAGTAAACTGAACTGTTTCACTGAAAACCATCCCCTGGGAAGTCTGTTTCCTGCATTTCTCAACCTCGAACTGAAGACCTGCCCAGACCAGGGGACCCCCACGGACCCACCCAGCCTCTCTTCCCTGGAGTTTATCTGGCAGCCAATGACTTAGCTACCATGTGGGGAGGAGAGCAGATGAAAGAATCCACAGTAAATGGGATCATTCTAGAACTGGTTATCATAGGTAGGCGTGAAAATGGATATCACCACTGGAAACCAGGAACATTCCCTCTGAGGCCTGTCCCCTGAAATCATGACTTTAAATTCTCTTGTTTCTAGTCTTCCCGCCAGGTGCAGACAGCCCTCTATGCCTCGGGGTGACCACGGCTGGGTGTATGACACAGCGTCACTGGCCAGAACCCTGTCGAGGAGAGACCTTCCCATGGGCTTTTGGGAAGCTCCAGTCTGGCTTGGTTACTTAGAAACTGCTCACAGGGGTGGCAGAAAGGGCTTATTCTTGGACATTCTCAAGGAATGATGAGAGGCAGGCTGTAGGAACCTGTGAGTCTAGCCTGTGAAAACTCCCCAGTCATGACGGATGCCCAGCTTGGGTTGAAAGCAAGCAGCGACTCGCTGCTTCACTCTCCTTCCAGGGTCCTGAAAATCCACATTCCCAACACGCGCCACAGGTCCACAAATTCAGACTTTTTTTTCCAAGTCAGTTTTAGGTCTCTGTTTTTAAGGGCTCCTCGAGTGACTCTGGCTAGAGCACTTTCCCGTCGTGCTGGAGACCCTGGGCTGCTCCACAGCACAGCAAAACCAACCAACTACAAAAGCAGGGCATGGTTGCTTATGCTTGTGATCCCAAGGCTCAGGGTGAGGCAGGAAGAGCTCTAGTTTAAAGCCAGCCTAAGCTATGTAGTGAGACTTCACCCCAAAAACAGGAACCAAAAGCTCCCTAGATGCTTTAAAAACATATTTTTAAAGGGTCTTGATGAAGGCACGATGCTAAGACAGATGAAACACAAACAAAAAGACCAACAGTGTATGACTGCACTTATGTAAGCGGACAGAAGCTAGAGCGGGAGGGGTCTGCAATGAACGTCTTACAGGGAATGAGCCGTGACTGACTTCCAAGTTGTGCAAGAGGGAAAGTGTCTGCAGGGTCACACAGGCCTGGGAGTCAGTGGCATCGGCACACAGTGCTAGGGTGAGAAGGAAAGCGAGAGAGAGCCAAGAGTCCCAAGCTTCACAGCCTGCCTTAGCCTTAGTGTCCATCAGCAACCAAAGGCAAGAGGCACTGACAGTGACTCTCAGCAGGCCAGAAATGCTGTGACCACCGCAGGGTAGCACAGTACGGATGCTCCCGTGGAAAGGGAGAGTGGGATGTCAGACGTGGCGATCACTGGGGCAGTTTTACTAAGATCCCAGCTAGGGTCTGGATGTACACACCAGCTGCCCACGTTCATATGAGGGGACCTTAATCGCCAGGGTAACGGTGTTGGGAGACAGGGCCTGAAGTCAGCAGGGCTCTGAGCTCATGGACGGATTGTCACTGCTTCAGAAAGGGATTGTGGAAGCGGATGCTTTCTCCTCTGCCAAGTGAAGACACAGAGTGTGTCCCTTTTTGCCCTTCAGCCTCCTGCCCCATGAGGGAACAGCCAGACACCAGATGCCAGAGCATTGATTTTAGGCTTTTTCAGCCCCTAGAATTGTGAGATATGTCTGTCTCTGGTATTCTGTGACAGAAGTGTAATTGGAGCAATCCTGTTCCTTCCCCACTGGGGTGATCAGGCTAGGGAGTTACTGTTCTCACCACCAGGCTGTTTTAACTACCTCCTTTATGATAAAAGATGTGTGTGTGTGTGTGTGTGTGTGTGTATGTGTTAGGGTGTGTGTGTGTATGTGTGTGTGTGTGTATGTGTGTGTATGTGTCAGGGTGTGTGTGTGTGTGTGTATGTGTTAGGGTGTGTGTGTGTGTGTATGTGTTAGGGTGTGTGTGTGTGTGTGTGTGTCAGGGTGTGTGTGTGTGTGTATGTGTCAGGATGTGTGTGTGTGTGTGTGTATGTGTTAGGGTGTGTGTGTGTATGTGTCAGGGTGTGTGTGTGTATGTGTCAGGATGTGTGTGTGTGTGTGTGTGTGTGTGTGTGTGTGTGAGGAACTGTGTTTTTCAGCTGTGTGCTTGTCTTCACATGTGGAGGTCAGCAGTTGATGTCAGGATACCTTTCTCAATCACTTCTCCACTTTACGTGTTTGAGACCGGGCTTTTCACCAACCTGGAGCTCACCCTTTAGCTACAATGCTGCCCAGTGAGCCCCTGGAATCCCGTCTCTGTCTCCCAGTACTGAGGTTACAGACGTGGTAACTGTGTGTGCCAAGATCCAAACTCAGGTTCTCATGCTTGTACAACTAAGCACTTAACCCACTGAGACATCTCCCCCGCGCTTGCTATACCTTGTGATGGAGGAGTGCATAGATTTAGAGATTCCTCACAGGAAGGAAAAAATATCTGGACCTGACAGTGCTGGGTTATTTGGTGTCACAAGTCCCTCTGGAAAATGGCACCAGAGAGTGGGATCTATTTACAACCCAGGGAGACAAATGAAAAACAAAACGAATTGTTTGCTACTCAGATTGATACAAGGTCTTAAGAAAGACTAATTATGTTCTGCTCAGAAGACATATTTCTTGACAGCATTCTCCAACTCTAAGCAAAAACCATTAAAAACTGTTCACAAAAATTTTCCCTCCAGAAGCAGTGTTTACAAATCTAAAACATAAGGCCTTGTAGCTTTCGTTCAGGTTGAGATTTGTAAAACAGAACTTAGACAGTCATAGAAAATGAAAGGGAGGCTCCTGCAAGGGACAATGGGTTCATTTTCTATTGCTGTGTAGCAAACCACCACACATTTAGTAGCTTAAAAGCATCACCAGTCTATTGCTTCACTCCTCCTGTAGGTCAGGAGCTCAGGCTGGTCCGTGGCTCAGAGACACAGGCAGTCCATGTGTGACATGCACCACATTCTCATCCAGAGCTTGAGCTGGGGAGACTCCACTCCAAGTTCACTCAAGACATTTGCTTGAACGGCATTATTGAAGCTCTAGGGTTTTGACTGCTCTCCTTTGGAAGCCATCATAGTATCTTAGTGGTCCTGGAGATTTCCCCTGGTCCCGAGTTTCCCCCACATGGCCAGCACCCCAGCAAGGCATAGGCTCTCTCCAGTATCTCTGTCATGACAATTTCTTTTGCCCACCTTCTAGGGAAGAGTCTACAATACTGGAAGGCTGTGGACTGTTAGGAGTTAGGGTGGAGGCTTGAACCCCAGCTACATCTCCCCATGTTGTGTGTTCTAGGACAAGTTACGGAATGCCTCCTGCCCACTCAATTTTAAGTCATTTTATTTACGTATAAAATGGGCTCGTTGTCTTAGTACATTAATTAGAGTATTTTCAACTGCAGGCCAACAAAAAGTAACGGACATCAAAGAATTATTTTCTTTCAATAAGTCTAGAGATGGTACAGTTTCAGGGACTGAAGACTCCAACATCTTTAAAGTCAGACTTTTGTGGAGATGGTTTTATTTTGCTTAGTTCTGCTCACCCTAAGGTGTTGAATTTTCCTCCCAGCTTCACGCCTTCCTGGTTGCAGTTTGGATCCAGCAGCTCTTAGCATTCTGCACAAACAGCACCATGGGCAGTCAAAGATGGCTGGAGTTGGTGCCTGCTCGTTCCCTTACTCCCCATTTTTTTATCTGATAAGGTTTAGTGTTTTATAAATAAGAGGCGGTGCCTGTGTATGTGTGTAACATGTAGTGTTTGTATGTTTGCATTTTGCAGCTGTGTGTGAACACACGTGTGGTCATGCATGAGGAGGCCAGAGAGTGATGTAATTGGCTTCCTTCACCACTCACTACTTTACGAGTTAAAACGAGGTCTCTCTCTCTCATTCGAATCCAAGCATTCCAGTTCTACTAGCCTCACCTTGCTGTTTCCACCACCCACCTAAGTGCTGGGATCACAGAGGCCACCACACTGGGACATCATCTGCTGCTCCTGCACCATGCCTTTGCACCATGCATTCCCTCCATGGTAAACTGAAATCCTCCAAAACTGTGAGCCAAAATTTTCTCCCCTTGCTTTTACCCTTGTCAGGTCTATCTTGGTCACAGTGATGTGAAAGCGACTAATACACATTCACATAATGAACTTTGACCATAGTCACCCGTTTCTCTGCTTTGTTCCCCCACCCCCACCGCTTTCCTTCCACATTCCTCATAGAATCAGCCTTCTTGGTTGTTATTTTTCACCCGTTAATTTCTTGTTGTGACCGTGAAAGTGACTGCCTGCTTTAAGAAAGCCAGATATGGGAGTGTGTGCTTGTAATCCCAGTGCTGGGGAGGTGGAGACAGGGGGGATGCCTAGGGCTCACTGACCTGCCAGCCTTGTCTACTTGATGACTTCTAAGCTTGTGAGAGACTCTGACTCAAAAAAAAGGTGGACTGTTCCTGAGGAATGAATGACACCTAAGCTTGTCCTCTGGTCTCCCTGTGCACATAAACACACACACACACAGGTACACATAACCCAAATAAACACACATACATGTACTCTGTGCACACATACATACTAATGAAATTTGTAGTATAATAAAAAAACTAGTCAAAACCCATGAGGCAACTATCAGCCCAGTTACAGATTAGGTATGAGATCATTCCACTTGAGGATGAGATAACATTTAACTTCAGTTCCAGCATCCTAACCCGTGAGATCACTGTGTGAAACTGTGCTTAAGAGTTAAATCATAGAGCTCGATGAACCGCTGAATACTGCAAGGAGACATACTCCACTGACATATTTCTCTGACGTTAGGAAAAGGTGCTCAGTCCTTTTATAAAGGTGGAGCTAATTTGAGCCAGATGAGTGATGTCATTGTAAGTTAATATTTCACTAGGATTGCTGAGAAAAATCAACTTCCCATGACAAATGTGACTCGGAATTTCACTTTGAACAAACATTATTTTCAACAGCCAGTATTCTCCACAGTGTAAGCAGTCTCCCCAGTGGGAGCAATTTTTTCAGGAAGCACTGCATTTGCAGATAATCAGGTTAAGATGAGGTCATCGGGGTGGAATGTAGTCGTCCATGAGTAGTGTCCTTATGTAAGTGGCTACGTCTGGATACAAACACAGGTGAAAATGGGACACACGGAGAGGTCACCATGTGAAGCTGAAGGGCGCAGGCCAGGAATGCTAATGGTTGTCAGCCACCACCTGAAGCCAGGACACCAGAAAGGATTCCTCTCAGGGTCCAGAGGGAGCAGGGCTGGTTTAACATCCTGATCTTGAAGCTTCTGAACTGCTTGAGAGCACGTTCCCATTGTTCGAAACCCTCAGTTTACAAGCTTTGTTACAGCAGCTCTGGTGGGTGCTTTCAGTCTGGGAATGATTTGACTTGAGACTAGATTATGAAACAGCCAAACCCATAGCATTACGAGGTGTAAAATCTGGGGGAGATTTGAGGATTAGCATTTGTCTTAGCCAAATAACTGGTGCGTGTTAGGACATCTTCATTCTTCCCAGAAAGCTGGCACACAGTGTGTGGACAGGTGGTTTATTGTAGTCAGGGACTGCAGGCAGCAGAAGCAAACAATGAAACGATGTGCATGCGTGATTGAGTTAGTTGGTGATTGCTGTAAGCCTCTGAGGCTCTATCCAGCGTCCCAAGAAACGGATGAGAGCCTATCTGCTTTTCCTTGCGACTTCTCTTTCAGGGTCCAAAACACTTGAACTTCTGGGTCTGGGCCTGGATGGATGTTGAACACTTCTCAGAAGCCCTTTGCCTTGGTGCTGAGAAACAACCTGGGTCAAAATGCAAATTGTTAAGGATGAGAGTGACTTTCAGGCTTCACCTATTGGAAGCTGGTTGCTGTGGCTGCGGGTCAAACCCATAGGGAGCCTACTCTCATTCAAGACGGGGGAACACAGAGCCAAGCCTCCTCCTTGCAGGAGTGATGCGAATTTGCAGTCCGGGTTTTGTTTGTTCAGGCTTTTGTTTTTGCTCGTTTTCAGCCATGGTTTAAAGCGTCTCTGTTCTTGTGCCTCTAAGGCAGTGAGTGGTTCTCAACCTTCCTAATGCTGAGATCCTTTAACATAGTTCCTCATGCTGTGGTGACCCCCAACCATAAAATTATTTTCATTGCTCCTTCATAACTGTAACTTTGCTACTGTTATGAATGGTAATGTAAGTATCTGATATGCAGATGGCCTTAGGCGACTCCTGTGAAAGGGTCATTCGACTTCCAAAGGGGTCGCGACCCACAGATTGAGAATCACTGTGCTAAGGTCTCACCCTTACAGGTTCTGGTGCCCTGATCACCTTAATCTCAAGAACCCTAAGTAGAGATCAGCTCGGAAACCTGTAACTGGACTACAATAGCTAGTGTGCGGCTGCAAATGGCTATCTACACTGTTGAAGGCTTTCATCCTTGGGACTGGTCAGTGGGGAGCCTGGGTCAAGCAAAGGACCTGGGGTGGTCCTCAATAGATAGAGTGACCTTTTTATTCGTCGTGATATGTGATACACATTCCATCATCTTGTAGGTGTGCTATGTGGTGAACAAAGTCGGGGTGTACTATAATACACTACAAGCTTCCTGAAGGCAGGAACCTCATCTCTTCATTCATCGCTGTATTCCCATGGTGTCTGGTATATAGCAGATGATCAAAGAGTTATTGAGTGAAGGGAGAGAGGGAGGGAGGGAAAAAGAGAGGGACGGAGGGAGGGAGAGAAGGAGAGAGGGAAGGAGGGAGAAGAGAGGGAGGAAAGATTTGTCTCATTTCTCCCAAACCAAAAGTAGCTGTTGGGAGCTTTGTCCAGCTTTGCCTCTCAGAAAAGGACAATCATAGACAATGGCCAAATATGTCCTAGGTGGTGGGGCTCCTCTGCCCCTAAGTCCTTGTTCCAGGGAGCCAGTCCCTTTTGTCCTTGTATGCAAACGCTCAGTATTCTTTTCAAGGCTTGAGTCTTAACAGCAGGCTTGTGCCTTCTCAGTCACCACCAGCTAAGAGCAGAAAGCAGTAGCAGCATAGCCACAGAAAGGACACAGCCCACTCTCCGACTCGCCTCACACAGCTTCGCCAAACCTCTGGACCACCCTTACTATGGTGGAGAGATACCGAGCCTTCTGCCCTGAGGGCTCCTATGTGGAATTTTCCTGCTTTTCTCTGCTATGACAATCACAAGGAAATGCCTGCTTTGCACAGACTAAAGTCTTCTCTATGGGCCAATGCTACCATGGTGTCCTCAGTTTCCCCTAGCCCTTGGCCCAGCCCCAGGGTGTGATAAACTCTTGCTCCAAATTAGCATGCTGAGGAAATAATTGAAACCAATTTTTAATTCCTGGAGGCACGAGAATTGGGTGGCCTGGCCTAAGCTCTGAGTGACGGGACCGTTTTAGAACAACACTTGCTGAGCTGACAACTGTCTCTCCAGATGAACTCGGTTCATCTGTGGAACAAAGAGGTCTAATCGTGAAATTCAAGCCATTGGGAGCTTCCGAAACCCAGCGTCTCTCACCTCCAAACTCAACCTCTTCCTGCTCGTGTTTTCTCTTCCCAGATTTGGATGGAAGTCTGGCTCTGTGTGCAGACTCAGAGTATGAGAAGCAAGAGTGGACGGTGGTCTCCTGAGCATCTCTGGGAAAGCAGAGGACCAATGCTGGGGAAAGTGCTAAGGCAGAGCAATGACCCACGCGGATGGATGTCTCTCGCATGAACCTATTTCCAACTGCAGAGCTTCATCTGTGTCTCTCCGCTTCCCAGAGCCTGTAGCGTTCCCGTGAGGTGGGCACATTCTGCATGGTCTCAGTACGTGTCTGCCCTTGGCCTCCAGAAGGCAGATTGTAAACCAGCTCCCCATCTGTGTGTGTGTGTCCACGTAGTTAGAGATACTGAATAGGACAAAATCTTATGGGGTGAACACACATGAAGCAACTGGAGTATCGTGCACCACTTGTTAGTTGTTAGCAGAGTCATAGGAAAAGAGTGTGGGTTGGCTGGCCAGGTGAGATCTTTGGGATTCCTGATGCCGCTGTTCCAGACAAGGGGCTCTCTGTGCCCCTTCCTTCCCTACTCTCGTTTTCATCTTCAATCACCCCTTACTGCCTTCTCTCTTTATTTCTCTGAGGACATTCCCCTCACTTTCCCCTGGGCCTAGCAAACCCTTAGGGTTTCTCTCTTTTAAGACGACTTGGTTATGCTGAGGTTCAGGGACTGATGTTCTCTCTCTGTCTCTCTGTCTCTCTCTGTCTCTCTGTCTCTCTCTCTCTCTCTGTGGTGCTGAAAATGGTACCCAGAGCCTTGTGCATACTAAGCACATACTCTATTACTGAGCTACATCCTAGCCCCCATCATCCCTGTGATGCCTACGGGCAAGCAAAGGCCAAAGATGGAAGCCTCATGACTCCCATCTCTTGGACCTATGCTCTTTTCACTACCACACACATGTACCACAATGTTGCTTGTGGACCACCCACAGGATCCTTCAGGGTGGAAGGTAGAGCTGGCGCGGAACCAAGACACACAGGTCCGGGAGTCAGGTAAAAGGTAAAAGCAGACTCGGTTTATCGCAGGAAGGGAAAGCCCTTTTAAACCGTCTGCCCAGCCCAGCAATCCATTGGCTGCCAACTGCATCTCTGGGCATGTCGGGGCTGGTCTGTCTCTGGGTATGTCCACACAGGTCTCAGGCCTTGTTCTGCTCAGTGACAGGTCCAGTTTTCTCCTACGCCCCAAACCTTTGTCACAGCCTGTCTGGATTGCCATAACAAAAGACCACTGACAGAGCGTCTTGTAGACGATGATGACAGCATCCTTCTCAAGATGTAGAACAAGATCAAGGTAGATTTGGTGTCTGGCAGGGCTACTTCCTGGCACATAGGTGATACTGTCTCAGTGTCCTTATCTGGAAGCGGATCCAGGGCTCTCTCAGGCTTCTTCCCAAAAAGGCTTCAATTCCTTTCATGAGGACTCCATCCCCACCACCTGGTCACTTCTCAAATATCCCACTCCTGATGCTTGGGAGAATGCAATGTTAAGCTCTAGCTGATGTGCATGCAGCTGCATTTCCGCTCTCACAGTATGCCTTGTCTGTGAAATCCTAACTAACAGACTTCCAGGTGGCAGGATCTCTCACCAGGGAAGTGATTTTACATCAGGGGATACCGGTGGCCAGACACCCTGCTCCTTACTGGTTCCCTGCCTCCTGCAAGGGAATCGGAGAGCCCAGCTGTGGGCTTGCGCTATGAAACCAGCCCTACCCTCACAACAGTGGAAGAAGATACTCCCACTCCTGCCATGTGGGCCCAGATTGCTCTTTTCGGAGCCCCTGCCATCCTATCTGTCTCTGATCCCAAGGTCTGAACGCTCCTCAGAACCCCAAGAGCCACGCTGCTGTCTGTTCACGGCATTAAATAAATCTTTAAGCCTCAAGGAACAATCTCTACTCAGTATCCTCTGTCATCTCTGAGACCTTTCAATACTGTACCTTGAGTGGGAAGATTTCAGCATCCAACACTCAGACCACAGCAACCTCCTTCCCCATAAATCCACCTCATCTGAAGAGCCCAGGCTGCTTTCCTCCGCTCCCTCGGGCCCACTGGGGACTCTCCACGCTCTTCCTGGATCTTAGCCTGGTGTCCAAGCCTTTGCCTCCACTTCCCTGTGCTCTAGGTCCCACAGATGTTGGCCAGAGACCCTCTTCATGTCAGCCACAAACCACCCCCCTCCCCACACACTGTGTTTTAGAGGCTATTTTTCCCCCTTTTTTTCCTTTTAATGAAATATATCTTCTCTCACGTAATAAACCTGATTATGGTTTCCTTTCCTCTACTTCTCTCATTTCCGCCCCACTTCTTAGCTTCTTGAGGGGTCTAAACTGAACACACCTCTCGCGCTGTTTTAAATCCTTATCCTCTGTGCTGTGTGCGTCTCCCCCTTTTCCTAAACCCCCAGCAGCAAGAAGTTGGAAGTCTTGGGGTGGGTTTGGAGTACGGAAGTCAGAGGTACCCTGGGAAGGTGACGCAATGACAGGGGTGCTCAGGTAGGTGTCTGTGGTGGTGTCCCTGTGAGGCTCTTCATGGGGTGGCGGTGAGGTGTGCGTGTTGGGGGAACTGACTAAACTCTTTTTAGTGTAGGCCACTATGCAGAGTGAGAGCGGCAGCCCAGGCTCTGGTCTCAGACCTTCAGTTGGCAGCCAGAGGCCTGTCTCGGACCCCCGCATTTCTGTAGGGCTCCCCGGTACTGATATTATCTGAGCCCCCAACATGAAAAGATTTAGCTTACCCCTGGGTTAGGGTTAGGTGAATTTGCCGTAGATTACATCGATCATCATTTCCGCACACCTCTTCAGGAACATTCTTACCCCAGCCTCCCCAGCTGTGACAAGGAGGTAGAGGCTGCTTTCGCCGCCGCACTAGCTTTACTTGGGCCTGCGCATGCCCCGTGGGTAGCCAGAAGCAGCCTCTCTGCATCCATTTTCGTATCTGATCTGTCTCTTTTACCAGCTCAAAGCCTTTTAGGTCAGATTTCTTCTGAACTCTCCACAGAGATATCAATCACTGAAGGAGCGTTCATGTAAAGCTGGCAATCCTTCCCCTTCAAGGCCACTGAGACCAGAGAGATATTCTCAAGATTCCAGGAACATGCAGCCTGCAGAAAGATCGCCCCGTGATAGGAGTGCCTACCTCAGTAGGAGAGATCGTGTCATGTTGGGAAGTGGCTTGCTCCCTCAAGCAATACTGACTTTTCTGGAGCCTATACAAGCTCACTGACCAGACCTGAGATAGGAAACACAGATGGTGTATTCTCGGGGTTTCTCAAAGCATGGCCAACACAGTTTAAGTCTTGCTCCTACTCCAGTTCATCCTCTACATGACTCTGGAACCTTTGGCAGCCTCACAGACGGGACCTGAGGGGCCTGCATGGTCCTTTCTTGTCTTCCCAGTGCATCTATACTGAGGGCGGGGGTGGTAGGGTGGGGTGGTGGAGTGGGGGGTGGCGGTGGGGGAAGTGGGGGTGGAGGGTGGGTGTGTGTGTGTTGGGGGGCTGTTGGGGGGGTATACCAGGAGATAGAATGACCTGGCCTTTAGCAGACGGTTGACCTGCTCACAGGATCATGTCAGGGCACTTTTGTTACCTACAAAACAAATTCACTCCGGTGAAAATCCATTCATGAATCTGGATTCTGACTGTGAAAAAAAGCTGTGTCCAGAGATTGATTGACAGATTAGACTTTCAGTACTGTGGGGAGGTCGTACTGTTGCAGGTCCAAGAGGCTAGTTATCTTATCTTGGGCTAGTTCTAGCCCTCCAGAACAACTACTCTGTGCCCACCTGTTTCTGAACTACCGTCTTGTGACTCATAGATAGAAATCTTTTAGAATCTATTAATTTAGCAGATCACTAACTTCCATCAACCCAAAAGCTGACGATGTCATCTAATAGCGTTTTGGGCCTGAGAAATTTCCCCCATCTTAGTACACCTGCTTCTTTGCTGTACTTGCCAGTGTATTTTAAATTTGCCTTGATTTCTGACTCCCTTTGTTCTGTAAAACTATAAAAACTTCCTGAAACTGCTTCCATATTGGAACAGAGAATTCTGGGTAATGCTAAATTGGTGTTCTCAGGCCACTGCCACCCAAAATTGCTTCTGAACAAACTCTCTTACTGCCTTTAAGATGACAGCTGTGTTTTGTTGTTGTTGATGTTTTGTTTTCTTCAGACAGCACACACAAAGGTACTGACAACCCTCCAGAGTTGCTTTATCTTGTCAGTACACGACCCTACATCAGAAGGAAAAGACCACCACTTGGGTCAGCAGGCTGCATCTGGAGGTCAGTCAGCATCTGTGGATACAGCCGGGACCCATTTGACAGAAGATGGGTGGAACGGAACTAAGGGTGGAGAATTTAGAGCTTTATTCTGATGTTAGCCGAGCCTCCCCCCCCCACTCCTAATCAAAAGTCAATTCCTGTATTTCAGGCCATGCATACTAAAGGCTGGCTCTGTAGTCCTGCTGGCCTGAGCAAATGAACTGTCTCCCCCAGGCCAGGCAGAAACAGGTGAGACAAGTCGCTGTGGAGGTGATTGATTTTGGCCTGTGGCCAGCACCAAGGGCTGTGGAAAGAGAAGGGAAAACAGAAATTACGCCAAGCAACTTGGAAGTTCCCCAGCAAGCGGCCAGAGGTGTTAACAGCAGTTCTCTGCTGGGCTCTGCTCTGCCCATGAGGCTGGATTCCTGAATTGAGATTTCAAAGCTGAGCTGTGTGCAGGTGGCCTGGCAGGCCGAGCAGCTGGTGGGCTGCAGGGCAGTCGCCCTCACAGCTGGGCTCCCTTCACAGAACTTCAGCTTCACAGAGCCCAATCCTCTGGCCCAAGAAAACCTCCCCCTACCTTCTCATCAGTCAATAGACTTCCTTTCTAGCAAAGCCAAGAGCCAGCCTACTACCCAGCAGGCACTCTGGCACAGAAAGGGAGGCAGGCCTGAGCTTGCTTAGATACCTAGTAGGGAGCATTCAGTTGGGGGTCCAGCTGCCTGAGGAGACAGAGTCCCCTCCTCACCCTCTGTCGAAGGGAAGAAACCCTTGAAGCAGTAGGAAGAAGCAGGAGAGATGATGTGGGTAGATAATTTATGAGTGCCTCTGGGAGCCACAGGAAAAGGCTCTTCGTTAAGTTCCAACACAGCCATAGCACCTGACTCTTACACATTAGGTTCCTGTGACCTCCACAGTATGTGACCTTTCAGAGCCTGAGCTGAAGAAAGAGGGCATGGTGTGGCCAAGATGGCTTCCTTAGGGCACAGTGAGGTGTCCCTGGATAACTTCAGAAATCATTATGGGGAAAGAACTGGATACGGGCTGGAGCTTAGGTAATATGTCAGTCAGTTTTCTGATACTGTGACAAGAATCTGAGATCATTTAACTTACTAGCAGGAGGATTTCAATCCATGATGAGTTGGCCCGACTCCTTTTGGGCCTGTGGCAAGGCAGGCATGCATGGTAGAGCACATGCTTTGAAAGGGGAGCTACTCACTTCATGGATGGAAAGGAAAGAGGAGGGAGCTAGGGTCCCAAGACCTTTTTTAGTGGTTAATTTCCCCACTCCCTAAAAGCCTCCCATGAAGCTCTGCCTTTTAAGGACTTCAGTATTAGGGGCTGGAGAGATGGCCCAGCGGTTAAGAGCCCTGACTGCTCTTCTAGAGGTCCTGAGTTCAATTCCCAGCAATCACATGCTGGCTCACAACCATCTATAATGGAGTCAAATGCCCCCTTCTGGCATGCATGTGTCCATGCAGATAAAACACTCATACAAATAAAATAAATAAATCTTAAAAAAAAGAAGAAGCTTTAAAAAAAAAAAAAAGACTCCACTTTCTCCTAGTAGCACCAGTCTGGGAGCGAGGCTCTTCCAATGGGCCTCTGGGAGACACAGAAAAGAGCTGGCTATAGCAGGACAGATGAGATATTAGAGGGAATGCCACAGATAATCTTAGCAGAATTTGTTTATACAAGACAGTTAATGAGCCAAAAGAGTCTTTGAGAGCTCGGCTTTAATGATAGAGCAATGGGCTTTGTAAGAATATTGTGGAATTGAAGTATAGAAATTTCTTGGTTACGTACATTTGGCTCTGCCTCATGTGGGTGTGTCCGATAGAGAGTTCCCAATCAGATGTCAGCTGGCAGTTTCTGGTCCTTTAAGATTATATATCATCTTACTGTTTACCTTGGGTGTCAGTTTGCTTACATAGGATCCTAAGGTGCTGCTGATGTTCAGCCTAGTAGCTTCCCAACTAAAAACCCAAACCAAACCAAACCAACCAAACAAAAAACAACAAGGACCAAGACGCGAGATCTTTGCTCTTTATATTCCTGGACTGTTCTGGGCCTGGGAATTAAAAGACAAAGTTAGACTTTACTGTTGAGGAATGATCCATGAATGTACCAGATGGCTCCAGGGATTGAACTAACTCGGCAGGAAGGGAATGAAGACAGGTAAAACACAGGATGCATAGGGAAGCTGGGAGCCAGTGGACTGGGCTCTCTGAAGGAGAAGGCCTACACTTCAGAAGTTCTGTGTGTTTATTATATACAGCTGAAGGAGGTGGGGTTATTGCACACAGTGGAACAAGGAGGTGCCGTTTATGGTATAGATGAGAAAAGAGATAGATTTAGCTAATCTTGGTAGCAGCAGTCTGGGTTGGAGAGCAGTCTTCAGGCAGAAGCATCTGAGAGGGAGAAAGCTACAGTGGACATTTTATCAGAGCTCACACTTGGACTAGAGGAAGGCTCTGCCCTCCCATGGGTCTGAGGCATTGGTGTCCTTGACATGTCAACAGGACACATTCCCTTGGGACTTTACTTACTACCTACAGAAGAGCTTCTGGCTTTGTTTGATTTTGTCAGGCCAACCCAGGGAGGCAGGATCTGCAGAATGTATATTCTGAATGAATATTCTCCAAGAGTTCTGGGCCAGATGAAGAACCGCTGTTAGGCACAGATGCCACCTCTCCGTCTCCATCTGATTCAGCTTCCTGGCTTTAACCAGCTCATTCTCTTTTGGAAGAGATGTATGATTCGCTGTCCTGGAAAAACACCATGAAACAAAACACCAGAAAACAAAACAGCTTTCCCCAGGAAGAGTATCTGTGGGTATTCACCTCTTCCTTCTCAGCCCAGTTCAACTCATTGCTCTTCCTGAGATCTGTCACTGATCAGTCCATCTACTCGTCATCTCTGTTTCTTAGGGAACAGTTGCTAGTTCTCACATGTACAGTCCGTGTCATTAAAACTTGCCTGGGTACCGCCATTTTATGAGGTGGGGAGAGATCTCATGCCAGTGAAGTGTATTGTCCCTTGGAGGTAATCTAGTTGCATGCGATCTCAGTGGAATAGGTATGGTGGATAGTGGTTGGCACCCTAGGACAGACTGGAGTTGGGCCGATGCAGGCAGAATAGCAGATCCTGCAGAGCTTCGATTACTGCATTTGGAGGGACAGCTGCCATTCTCAAAAGAGTTGTAGCCTTGACTGAGAAAGTCTATTAGGTCTTTAGAGAATATAGTTTTATTTGCACAGCCGTCCGTAAGATAGTTGACGTGGAGATCTTCATAATTATGAGTTCATCTTGACCTCATTTTGTAAGCTATGGGACAAGTTGTACGAGTGTGACAATGCTTGCCCCTCCTCCCACCCCACATCAAATCAGGGAAAGTACTTGACAGCAGCTCCTTCTACTTTTAGAATCAGGCTAAAATTTCCTCTGCATGCTCAGGGTAGACAGCTCTCATTATCAAGTCTAACAAATAAATCACAGCTTAGAGTCTTGAGACTCCAATGTAAAATACAATGTCTGGCACCACTGGAGATAAAAGAAATCTCCTGTCATCTGGGAAGTGGGTCATCTTGATTCTGTACTCTATCCTAAGGACTTCAGTGGTGGATTGTACTAAACTCAGATGAAGCAGAAGGGAGATCATTTCAGGGCTTTGAGTAAAATCATAGCAGTTGGATGAGACAGGAGACAACCTGGCCCTCTGCACAGGGACATGGAGAGACAAGCCTTGGTTGTTTGCTCTTTAAGGTTAGCTCGTTCAAGGAGCAGCCCCTCCTGTTTCCTCTTGCCCCCTGACTTTGAGAGACATTGTTGTATCTGTCCAAGAAACACTACTCTTTTGGTTGTCTAGCTGCGTTTGCAAAGAGTTTACGACATCCAGTGTATCACTTTTACTCTGCTGTGACAAATGACCAGACGGAATCAGCTTAAGGGAGAAGTTTGTTTGGGTTCCTCATTCAGGGGATACAAGCCATCCATCAGGGTGGGAAAAGCACTGGAGGTGGGCAGCTCCATCCGTGGCTGCAGAAGCTTCTGGTGTGACTTGTTCCTAACACCTTGGTGGATCGGGAAGCGGAGAGCTCAGACTGGACATTCAGCTGGTCTGTAACATTCCAGATATGTTGCTCAGTGCTCTAGTTCCTCCAACTAAGCCCCATCTTCCAAAGGTTTTACAGCTTCACCAAGCAGCGCCATTGGGGACCTAGTGTTCAGACACACGAGCCTGTGGAGGGCGTTTCTCATTCCATAACGTTTGGTGCGCATCTTATACTTACAGGGGAACGGGATTAGAACACGGTACCTCCACGTAAGGCACTTTGCCATAGCTATGATTTTGAGGAAAGCAATCGAAAAACAGCAGACAGTGAAGGAAAACAACTTGAACGACTCATCAGTTGGAGTTAGTTTTTCCGTCGGGTGCTACGTGCTTCACAAGTTCCTAACCCCGGCTTTTCTCATCTGTCTTCTGGGTTTCATTTCTAGAACTCAAGTCATAAAATCTAAGACTGTGGAGGAAAAGGTGTGTCCTTCCTTAAATGATACATCTTTATATAGACTAGATGCACTGCACATGCTCGGTAGTCAGGTATGGCCAGTAGCCATTGCATTGGGCAGTGAGGCCGGGAACTTCCACCAGAAAACATTTCAGAAAGGCGGCCTAACTAGGTGTTGATGAGAAGATACATGGGGGGTGGAGAGAGGGCTCAGTGAGTAAGAGCACGTGCTGCTCTTCAGGGGACCTAGCTTTGATTACCTGCACCCAATATGGTGTATCTGTAACCCTAGTTCCAGGGGGTACCAGGCACCACGAGGTGCACAGAGGAGGCAGGCAGGGAGAGAAAGGCCTTGGTTTCTTCATCTTGTAGATCTGGCTCCAAGTCACGGTGCCTCAAATGGAGCTCGTGGTGTAGGGGTGGGGGTGGGGGCGGGGGTGGTTTTCAAGCCCTCTGGGTGGGCCTGCATGGCCTCCTTACTTTCTTCCCCTTCACTGAGGCTACTCTGAAACCCTTGTTAAGGAGAAATAAGATTGAAAAGCAGGAGGACAGGGGCCTACAGGGGAATTGTCCTTGGTAGATGTCTTTTCTCTTCCAGAAATTGATTTGCCGCAGAACCCAGGAGACATTACAGTGAAGGAGGGAGGTGTGGAGTCTGAGGCTGGGGCTAGTCTTTGTTGCTTTATTTTAATTCTTTTAGAATAAAGTATTTTTTATTATATGTGTATGAGCCCTTGTGTGCATGCACATATGTATGGATGTGTAGCACATGTGTGCCTGGTGCCTGTAGAAGAGAGCATCAGGTCTCCTGGAAATGGAATTATAGGTGATTGTGAACCACCATGTGGATGCTGGGAAGAGAACCCGGGTCCTCTGAAAGAGCAATAAGTGCGATTAACCATTGAGACATCTCTGAGCCCCTGACATTGTTCTTGAGTGGGCGACATGTCAAGTAGATATCTCACAAAATAACCTAGAGGGATGGGGTATCTAGAGAGCCCCACGTTAAAGGCAAGACAGTTGGAAGAATGTTGCTGGTGGCAGAAGGAGGTGAGATGTAGCGTATGGCTGTCAACAGAATTTACAAGGACTCAGTCACTCACCGTATATAGTGGTTTCAATGAGAATGTCCCCCATAGGGCTCATATATTTGAACACATGGTCCCCAGTTGGTGGCAGTGCTGGCAAGGGTATAAAACCGTTGGGGTGCACTTGTGGGAGGAAGTACGTCACAGGGGGTAGACTTTGAGGTTATACCTTCACCCTCTTCCAGTTTGTTCATTCTGCTATTAGCACGTGGTGGTGGAGATGCGATCTCTCAGCTATCCGCCTCAGCCACCTGCTCCCATGACTCTCCTACCATTATGGGTTCCCCTTCTGGTCCCCAAAGCCCAAATAAACTCTCTTCTACAAGTTGTTTCTGGTCATGGAATTTTATTGCAGCAACAGAAAAGTAACGAATGTACTGTGTTTTGAAGCTTTTGCTCTCGTAACTAAAGAAACGATGCAGGTATCCCAGACTGCAGTGGGACCAAGAAGGATGCACAGCGTTATAACCGAAGGAATCAGGAACTTTCGAATAAGCCCTGAGTTCGCTGGGATGCTTTCAGATGTCAGTGAAAGACACTGTTGAAGACTGGCTTTATCATAAGGGTATTTATTGGCTTCTTAACAAAAACTGAATATGAATGCTTCGTGGGCTGACTCAGCAGCATTAATGATGTCATGACTGACTTGGGCTCTTTCCATCTCTCCTCCACTTCCTTGGTCTGTTTAGTCTTTTATCCTTTGGGTTGTTGCCTCATGGTCTCAAGAAGGTTGCTGCAGCTCCAGCATCCTACCTATTGAAACATGGAAAGCAGACGGCAAAAGGTTTTCTTCCCGTGAGGCCCTTTTAACTTGAGTATTGAGAGGTTTCCCAGGAAACATCTTTTTACATCTTGCTAAGATGGGTCACATGCTGTGGATTCTTTCCAGGACAGCTGAGAAAGCCACTTTTCAGCTTCTAGGGAAGGAGAAAGGCACGAGAGAAGGGTACCAAAATTGGCTTTTGGATAGCCACCCCAGTGAACATTCCTAGTCCCATGACCAAGCACCATGCTATAGAAAAAAGAACCCAAGGTCATGTCTTAGGAGCCACCAGCTTCCTACGGGACCTTGCCTCTGTCACTTTGCCTCCACGAGTCTGGGTGAAGGGATCTTTTTTGCTTTCAACACCCCTAATTTTATTTACAAGTCCTTGCAGGTGTTCAATGAACTGTCCAGCGATGGTGGTATTATTATTGTTGCTATCCTCCTCATCCTCATCCTCATCCTCATGGTTTTATTTTTTGTTTGTTTGTTTGTTTGTTTGTTTGTTTGTTTTTTGAGACAGGGTCTCTTTATGTAGCTCTGGCTGTCCTGGAACTCACCATGTAGACCAGGCTGTATTTGAATTCACTGAGATCCACCTGCCTCTGCCTCCTGAGTGCTGGGATCAAAGGTGCGCGCCAGCATGCCCACCCAGCTCGGTAGTAGGATTTTTAATTTAAAGAGACCTCGTTGGTAAATGCAGCCGTGACTCTTCTCCTTTACTCATTCAGGGAGCAATTTCTTGGGGGTAAACTGCCCAGTTCACAGACTTATGGAAAGTGACTTGTGGCTGCCTCCTGCTCTGGTTTCTGAATTCTTTTCCCAATGAGGACAACAAGGTGGAGAAAGTTGAAAGAAAGCACTATTTGTCTGAGCTAGGCTGAAGGCCCTCCTCTTATTGTGGAGGAGTCTCTGGGGCAGAGCTGTAGAGGGGCGGATTGGTCTTCTCCCTGGCACTCACTGCCCTCCCAGGAAAGGGTCATCTGGCTCTATTTATTGTCCAGTTACAATTGACCTGATAAAAAGTGTCCTGTCCTTGGTTCAGTTTGTTCAACAACAAAGATGCGCGGGCGCACACGCATACACACACACTTCGTGCAACAACAAAGATACACAGACACACACACACACACGCCTGAACCAATCTATATTCCCAAAGCACAGAATATAACTCACCCATCACTTTGATCAGGACTGAACCTTACGTTGATTCTATGTGAGGTATGGCAGTGACGGTCAGCACAGTGCAGTCTGGAATGCAGACCCTTCTGTGGGGGATGAGGATAGTATATCTTTCCAGGGAACGAGTGTTTTAGACTGCATAAATACTCCAAAGGCTAGTGCCTTTGTGGTTGACTTTTGTTTTTAAATATGAAGGTGATGCTCAGCTATGTGCTACAATGTTGTTCTGGATGCTGATGTGAGGGTATCTGGCATGGGATTCGTATTTTGATCAGTGGACTTTAGGTTAAGTAGGTTACTTTCAACAAGGCAGTTGGGCCCCTTTATCAAAGCTTACATGGAACACTGCAAGGATTTCCTCTGGCCAGCAGAGGGCCTCCCCACATAAACTTCAACATCAGGGCTTCCTGTTCTCCGGCCTGCAGGCCATCCTGGAGATGTAAGATGTGCCAACCAACATAATTCCTTAAATTAAATAAATCGAGATGTCTCAGCAGGTGAGGCACATGGTGTACACAGGCAGGCCTGGTGACCTGAATTTGATTCACAGAACTCATATAAAGGTAGAAGAGAATTGACTTCACAGGGCTGTCCTGACCTCCAGCCTCCACACCTGTGCTCCTACACACATCATGCACATATGAACAACACACACACACACACACACACACACACACACACACACACACACCCTTATGAATTATTGATTGTGTTTCTTTTTCTGAGGAAGCCTGACTAATAAGGCAGGCCAGTACTTTACATATTGCGTCCCACTGTAATTTCTACAACATCGTGGCAGACAAACTGACACATTAAATGAACTGCTATGCATGCATCCTTCAGTCACACCTGTGGGAGCCTGCCAGTGAGAGTCACACCTTTGTCTTCCTTTATACTTCCAGCGTCCTGGCTGCGGGCACTGCATGAATGTCTCTTGGTATCTCCTGAGGGCAGGAGCTGGGGTATGGCTACCTGGATGTTGACATTCATCTCTTACCTCACCTCTTCTCTAGGGCCAACATGCAGAGCTTCACAGCCAGGATTCCCATTGGCTTCAAATCTGGAAGCTTTCGAGTTTGCTACAGAACAGCTCTGGGGTAGCTGGAAGCAATTGCTTCCCAAAGCATCATGCCCTGGAGGTAATGACCGTGATAACAGAATGAGCATCAGGGTAGCTTTTAAATTCATCAACTGGTTCAGCTTTCATAAACAGGGCATGAGTTAATAAGAAAACGAATCTTAGAATTGCTTTGCCTTGGCAAGCATGCTTTGAATTACTATATCTTAATAACGCAACATATGCTTAAAAGTATGTAAGCACTTGGGACTGTGGGGTCCGTAAAATAGCTCAAGTAGACACTGAGATATACATATGGCCAAACAAAGCAGTTTATTTATTCTGACATGTCAGGTCCAGCCAATTAAAAAAAAAAAAACATGGCAGTGCCCAAATGTGGGCCCACAGGGGTTTTTAAGTGAAACAGGCGGTCATTAGGGGGATCTCTTTGATTGGTCAGGACCTGAGCACAGGTCCTTACTGGATTGGCTTGTTACATCTGGCAAGAAAGCACAGGAAGGTGGGGTATATGAGAGACTTGCAGAAAGCTCTAATTAGCCAGCAGCTGGCTTCGGGGCTTTCCAAGAATTACTGAGGATTCCCAAAGAGCCAAGGTCAGAGCCCGCCCATCACAAGGGGGTGCCCTGGGGTTCCTCTCAGGACCAAACAGGATCACCAATAATTTAATGGCATCTTGTCTCTGCTTAGGTGTATTTTCCATATAAGGCAAAAGCCCCCATAACTTCATAATTACAGGAGACACAAGTGTGCTCAATGTCACTTTGATGTAAAGGGTAACTCGGCAGCCTTCGGTTGCACATTCCTAAGAAAGACTCGCATCACATCGGAGGACTGGTCCTTGACTGGCTCCTGAGATAACCTCTGAGCCCTTGGAATACACAGTGTCTGGGCCCTTGATTAGAGTTCCATGTTCCTCTGAGGTCTGGGTACCAGGTTTGGTCTCAGGGGAGGAGGCATCTAGAGACCAAGTAGCTAGGGTCATCCCCTTGGCACCTCACGATCATGTGACCACCCCTCATAAAGATCTTGGGTCTGAAGGCTCAGGTGGGATTCCTGGTAAACAAAGCAGGACCAGGGGTCATTTGACATCATTGTTTGGATTGTCGAGCACTTCCACAGGTGACTGTCCTGGGAGGGGACTCTGCAAGCTTGCTGCTGGTTTCTCCTATAAGTCATCAAAGTGCCTTTTTCCTTGTGAGCTCTGAATCTGGATCTACTCACTGTAGCGAACAATAACCATGAGTGTTCCAGCTTTTCTGAGTACCTTATAGTAAATCACTAAATCTAAGGGAGGTCTTGGGGACTCCTAGCATAGCTGCCCAGCTGAGGGAGGGAGAGACATCGGGAGGTACTTCCTAGGGATGTCAGGAGTAAGAAGTCAATAATGAGGGAGCTGGAACTTGGACCTTAGAGAGCTTATTCCTCATATTTACCCATTCAAACTGCAGAACTTTTGGTGGCAGATAGTCTTCCTCCATCTTTACCCGCCAAGTGCCTAACGTAATTCCCTGCAATGTAGAGGGTGCCCTTTGACCAGCTGCTAGGGGGTTTGACTGCTAAATGACTCATCATCACCCCCAGAAGAGTCCTTGGCTGAATGGAGCTGTCATGCAGGCACCAAAGGCTATTATTCACTTTTCCTGAAGGTAGGGCATTTCTGTGGTGTAATTTCTGCTCCAGAGTTCTCCATAGGGTCAGGCAGAAGCTGGTCGCTGTTCTGGGCTACATGCTTGTGCATTCTCTCCCAACTCTATCTGCTTCCTATACCTGCTATCTTCTTAGAGCACTCATCTTCACTAAATCTCTTGTCTAGGAATCCCCATCTCCAGGATTGATCGGAAGAACCAGCCTAGGTCAGTGATCATCAAATTCTCATTGACCATTTAAATCTCCACAACCGTGTCAAGGGAGCTTCAAAACCCAGACCCCAACATTCTTGTTTCTAAATTTCTCAGTCATTCGAAGCTCTATCTCAATTCTATGCTCATGAGCTAAAGAGAAGACAAGTTGTATCTACTTGTTAGCAGCTCTGGGAGGTGAAACAAACTCTCATCATTCACACAGTCCCCTTTCCACAGTGGCTATCTGTCCACTGCTGTCAGGGAAGCCTGAGTCTGGCTGACTGGAGGTATGCTGAAGGGCCAACACGATCCCTTCACAGGGACCTTGAGGCAGCTATCATTCCAATGTTGAGATGGTTTTTTGGTTCAGAGTGGGAACAGCCAATTCTTCCTAGTGAACTGGATTTTAGTCCGGAGCTTAGCTGAGCTGCTTGGCTAAGTCTGTTGTCAAGGAAACCTACGTCACAGGTGTGGTTCCTTGGTGATTGTATTTGGTTTTCTGACCCCAAACCGTACCTGGAACCCTGCTGCATCTTATTGCCATTTTTACTGTGCTAAGAGGCATCAAGGTGTAGGAACTTTCATGCATAGGAGAGTTAAAAATGTGCAAAGAGAAAGAAGCGTGCAATGGACTCCAAGACCAGGAGCACCAAGATCTGAAAGGGACATTGACCATCTTTGTGATGTTCTTAATGTCATCCAGGGAGGTAAAGATCATGCGTCAGCACCAATGGCCTAGGTATACAGTGAGAACACACAGCTGTTTCATTTAAGCTCAGACTAGCTGTCTGGTTCTGACACAAAGACTCCATTGGTTTGACACCAACACTTCCCAATAGTGGCTTGAATTGATGATCTCAGATTAGGATTACTGAGGCTATGCGCAGGATACTGATGGTAGACCTGCTGTGTGTAGAAGATCAGCGAAGAAAAGCCAGTCCGCTGTGGTTGTGCTTGCCTTTAGCACTTCAGATATAGAAGGAGGCATATTTCTGTGGGTTGACAGTAAGATTTTGTTTCAACAACAAAGATTAAAAAAAGAGAGAGAGAAGAATATCCTAGGGTACCTCAGAGGAACACTTGTATCTGCTTTCGTCTCTGTACTTCTTTGTGTGTATGTGGCGTATATTTGTGTTCACGTGGTTGAGTGCATTTGTGTATGTGGAATTCTGTGCCTGTGTGTGAGCGCGCATGAGGAGGTCAAAGGTCAATGTTGGGTGTCTTCCTCTATCCCTCTCCACTTTATTGTTTAAGTGAGGATCTCTCACTGACTCTGAAGCTCTATTTGGCTAGGTTGGCTGGTGTTTTAGCTAGGGTTTCAATTGCTGTGAAGAGATACCATGACCACAGCAACTCTTATAAAGAAAAACATTTAACTGGGGCTGTATTTAACTGGTTCAGAGGTTTAGTTCACTATCATCATGGCAGGAAGCATGGTACATGCAGGCAGACATGGTGCTGGAGAAGGAACGGAGAGTTCTACATCTGCAACAACAGGCAGAAGGAAGCGAGAGAGACACTGGGCCTGGCTTTAGCTTCTGAAACCTCAAAGCCTACCCACAGTGACACACTTCCTTCAATAAGGCCACACCTACTCCAACAAGTATGTATGGCTCTCATGACCAAGATATCTGAAAAAGTGGCAAAGAAGGCCAGTGAAGTGGATACACTTGAGAAAGAACGATTTGGGTCTCAGTGGGGTCACAGTGAGTAGAATTGTGCGAGCCTTCGTTGTGCTACTCAGAACTGTGTGAAATGTAAACTTAAGGACTTTTTTACTTCGGGGCTCTTCCTGTTTTCAAACTGCAGTTGACTGTGAGTACTAACTGAAACAGAAGGTAAAGGGGGCATTGCTGTATGATTGGCTGATGGTCTGGAGAGGTAAGTGGCTCACGAGCCTGCTCATCTTGGCAAAGTGCATTTCAATAGTAGTGCCTTCTAACCAAAAAGCCTTCCAGAGACATCAAAGAGAAACACATTTTTCAAACCATGTGGCCTATACTTGTTGAGTCATAGATGAAGCTGGGGCTCATACTTTGACACAGGTATCACAGAGCAGACAGACAGCTTTTGATAGGTGCAACCTGAGGTGCCTTCGAGGAGGCAGGGCTCAGGCAGCTATTCGGGTCAGGTTTGTTCTCTGAAATTTCATGTTGACACCTTCAGTGACAACAAGGAAGGACCAGCCCTGGTCAGAGGTTTGGAGTTGACACCAAGAGAGCAGAAATTCACAACACGGACACCAAGCCTTAGCAGCTAATTCTGGAGTCACTTCCTGATCACATGTGTGCAGAGTCTCTCTTTCCAAACCCCCCCTTCCCCATTTCCACCCCAACCCCATCTTCACCCCTCCAAACACCGGCCTTCATGGCATAGGGAGAAGCCAATGAGGCTCTTGTGACTCAACCATGGTAGAATATAGGGGCAGATAAGATGTCAATCAATGGGACAATTCATGATGAATCTATGTTCCAATAAAAGTTTATTTGGCTCATCCTGATCAAGTTTAATAATATTTAACAGATTCTTTTAAGAACATGAATAGTTATAACAATTCCTCTGTGATAACAATTCTCTGTGAACGCCTGGTCAGTCAGTAGCGTGTCCCTTTACTCAAAAGGTAAAGCTTCCCTCTGAGGACAAATGGCACATGAGGAGTAGTGTGCACTGCATTTTCTTAAAGGGGAAAAAACAGAAGGCAAAACGCAAACACTTTATATTTACATTTTTTTCACTTAAAAACCAGTCAGTGTGATTAATTCTATTTTAAAATAGAAGTTTCTAATGCATTGTAGGTTTTAATATACAAATCATAGTTAGCTAGATTTAAGGTGCTGTAATGTGTGGCAGGCATAGCCCAAGGAGATCTTCTCTCAACAGTCCAGCTAGACTTCCTGTGGGTATCTTTGGGATGTCGGCCAGGGGCAGGGGGAGGATAGATACCAGTGCTAGAGTACTCAGGGACAGACTGGGAACTCTTGGCGTCCCCATCCCATGCTTCTGCAGAGGGTTTTGGGCTCCCAGTTCATCTTAACATAAGCTATAAGGGCACGGTTACTTTGAATCCCTTTTTTTGTAATGGATTCTCCACAGCGATAGCGGACTCTTCAGGACACTTGAGGTTGGCACCCCCTTTTAAACACCTAGTTTATCTTTCTGGGTTTCTTACCCCCAAGGTTGCTATCTCTCCAGTCATTCCTTCAGGATCCACTCTTGGCTCAGACTAAATGGACGCTCATGATCAAGGGCACTGTTAATGAAGAATGATATATCCTGGGTGGAACCTTCCCTCATAGCTCATTTGCTTCTATGGAAAGCACCTTATTGCTTTTCCTACAAATGAGCAGTTTGTGCCAAGAACATGTGGTCCCAAAGTAGGCTCAGAGAGGAGTTGTGTGTGGGTGGGATGCTGGGGGGCTGGACAAGAGGGATTCTTGGAATTGCTGTCTTCAAACTCACCCACTGGGCAACGGGGGCCTTGTTACGTGGAGAGTCAGGAGAGTGCATAGGGCATGCGGGAGGAGGTTCTAGGCCCAGGCCTGGAGATCACTACACTCACCCACTGACCCAGAGCTGCTCTGGTTTGAAGGAACAACTTTAGACTGTGCTGAGTCGGGGCAAATACAGGGAGGTGGCAGGTGAGGACATTTAAGCACTTGGAGAGCCATAAAAAATATGCCTGGTGATGCTGAGAAAGAAACTGGTTCCGTTTCCAGTCTCAGAATACAGGAAACATTGTTCTAAATCAAAGGAATGGATGGGACAGATGGTAAGGGACAGCGAGAAACACATGGGACCAAGTTTTCTGACTGAAAAGCCAGAGTGACCCCAGCAGAGGAAGACATTATACTGAGGTTAGTCACTGGTCCAGCGGGCAGGGGCCTGGGATTCAGATTTCACCCTGACACTCACTAGACCTGTGGTCCTAAGCCACTCCGGGCTTCTCTGGGCCTGAATGTCTATTTGAGACTGAGTGGGTCACATGGCTTGGTAACTAGGTCTACAAGCTGCTTCTGCCCCCTTGACTCTGTCAGGGCTGTCGACTGCTGTCCAAGATCCCTTTCTTCCCTGCACACTGTCACTTATAAAACACAGGTCTCCCCTTTGGTGAGAAAGTGATAGCTCCCAGCCAGGCTCCGTTCCAACTCACTCCCAGAGGTTAAAGGCTAGTTATTAAGGCAGTTTAAGAAATGGACGTTCCTTTTGCTCCCCGGATCCTCGTGTGTTCTGCTAACCGCAATGCAGCAGAGACGGGCTGAAGGAATGCTAGGGGAGCAAGGATGTGGTCCAGCTTTCTGGGTGGCGTCTTGCTCCGGGAGTTCTCCTGTACCCCTTCTGTGCTCACCACCTTTCTTTGGAGAAGGCCTCTGTCTGCACTAGGTCACCAGGGTGCTCGGAGATGCAGGCACCATTGATGTCACCCAGTTTGTTTTCCGGCAGGTCCTCGGGTTTGGTGCAGAGCTTTAGAGCACGCGAGATGAACACATCTAAGTCGAACTGGGGACTGGCACCCCCATCGATGGGTGTCGGGTGGCCCGGGGGCGAGGCAGAGAGGCGGTGCTCTGGGGCATCAGGGGAAGGAATGGCGGGCTCAGGGCCACTTTGCGTGCTCTTGACCCACTGCGCGATCTCCAGGAAGAGGCTGGCCGGCTCATCCTCACGTGACACGGGGCCTGCCGCCACTGCAGCCGTCGGGGGCGCGCTGGCAGCCTGCTTCCAGTGCGACAGGTCCAGGATGAGCTTGGGCTCCGAGTAGTGGTGGGGCTTGTTGTCACGCCACAGCAGCTTGTCCAGGTAGGAAGGGGACCCCACCTTGTAGTCGCAGGAGCGCCCATAGTCGGCCTCGAAGGCGCGTTCCATGGACGAGTGAGACTGCTCCAGGAAGCGCTCGGAGCTGCTCTGCGAGTCCTTGCGTGGGTCCACCTGAACGTCCTCGGCCAGCGGGGCAGAGCCAGCTCGCGGGTCACGCTGCACCTCGCTCGCATCCTGGCACCGATCAGGCCGCCACTCCAGATCTGAAGACAGGCTCACAGGATACCTGCAAGGGTGCAAATGGAGACCTGAAGGTACACCTAGGAGGGGTGGGGAGCCAACTCGCCTAATCTTTGCATGCCCCTCACAAGCCTGCTCACTATTCCTAGTCTCTAAGGCGCAGATGCTCTTACCTCTCCGGGTGCGAGGGTGGTGGTGCAGGGGAAACTGAGCTTCAAGGGCTCAGCTAGGGGGACTGATCCCTGAGTTTAGCCTTCATATTCTTTGATATTTAATAAAAAAACTATTGTAGACACTCACTGTGTGCAGGCCTTGCATGATAGACTTAGGAACAAACCAACGCAAAAGCCATCCTTATGGACCTTTCTAAGATTTACCTATGTAACTCATAACATGGGGTTCTGTTAAACAGCAGGTCTGGATCCTACGGCTCTGCATGGGGCCTGGGATTCTGCATCTTTAACAGATTCCCTGTTGCTGCTGCTGATCGTTGAACCACATATTGAGCACAAGCTCTAACCCTGGCTCAGATTTGAATCACACAGGAGGATTAAAAATAATGACCAGGTATCCCTTGCTGCCCACTATCGATGCTCTGGTTCACTGGGTCTAGATGGTCCTGTCTGGGCATGTTTGTGAGACTTCCTCAGGGATTCTAAGGTATGGCCAGGGCTGATAATCTCTGCCATGATGGATCTGGACAGGTGCTCTGTAGCACGCAAGCACAGCAGATGGGGCCTGAAGAAAGATCACAGACACCATCAAGGGAGGCCAAAGATCCTTGGAGTTCTGCCCTCTGCTGACTGTCCTGCAGCCAAGGAGAGGGGAATCAGATAGCCTAGAGCAAACAAAGGGCAGATGGGCAGGCAGGCAACTGGCTGTCAGCTCTGGCTGAACCCTTTGCTTGTGCCAGGTGCTCAGGCGGGGAGCATGGACAAGGTGGCAGCTCCTGGCCAGCTGCTCCCTGAGCTAGTGTCCTGGTGCTCACACAGGGCAATTAGACTAGTCAAGGACAGGAGCACAGGCCAGGCAGCTGCAGCCCATAGACTATGGGGTACTCTGGGTATGGCTGCAGAGGTAGGGGAAAGGCTTGGCCTGCCCACCTCCCAGGGACACCATTAATGTAAGCATGGCTTTCAGAGGTCAGCACTGCCCTTGGCCTGTATGGTCTTAAAATTGCAGAGAAGAAGGAGAAGGATAAGAGGAGGAAGAGGAGGAGGAGGAGGAGGAGGAGGAGGAGGAGGAGGAGGAGGAGGGGAAGAGGACGAGGAGGGGGGGGGAAGAGGAGAAGGAGGAGGAGCTGGGAAGCACCAGCATTTGTCTGTTACACCCCAAGAGCTGGCCATACATTATCTCCTTTGCAGTAATTCTGAGGACTTGGTGTATCACCACAGCCTTAAAGACAAGAAGATTAGCATGCCACAAAGGTGAATGCCACTTCAGGAGAGCCAGGGTCCTTTGTGCAGGTGTGTTAGGGAAGGAGAGGAACAGCAGTATCCAGCTTGCTGCTACCCGAGTTGACTAGTAGTGACCTGGGGTACCCTGCTACAGCCTTCCCTGGTGCCAATCCAACACTGTGTGCCCTAAATTCTGTAGTGTGGGAGGGGGAGGGGGCCAAAGCCTAAGAACCAGTCTAAGGCAGCCCCAGCATGAGGCTGGCAGAAGTGTCTATTAATCTCTATTGCTGACAACAAGGAGCTAGCAAAACCTGCCCCAAATAACAGTGCCCCCTGACCCTCTTTGCGCCCCCTCAATTTGAAACCTATTATCTGTCAAGTGACTAAAAAGAGAAATTGCCTATCTGTCACTTATGTAACAAGCTCTCACATTCCCATGGCAGTGGGGCTCCCAGTTACCCCCCTTGGAGTTAGCACAGCTAAGCCCTCCCTCCACTGCTATTTCTAAACTGAGCAGTAACTGGGGCTGCCTCCAGACATTAGCAGATGGTGGTGCTCCAGTGCCTGGGCTGAGTAGCCAGGACAGGAAAGGATCTATGAGATCAGTACTATTCCTGCAGAAATGGTTTAAAAAGCCACTTCTCCCCAACACTGACATTCAACAAGGATCCCGAAACCTAGTGAATCTTAGCAGTGAAGCTCAGTAGTGCTCACTGATACAGTTTGGGGATCACTCCACAGGTCTGCTGTGTAACGCAGTGTCTTAACCTCTCTAAGCTGAGGCTTTCTCACGGACAATAACAATGACACAGCCTCCTCAAGGGCACTCAGAGGAGGTGTGAATGATGTGCAAAATGCAAAACGTTCTGACAGGGAATTCTGCACTGTTTCCTTGCTTTGCATTGCCATGTTTGGCTTTCCAAGGGCAAAATCTTGACTGAAGATGCAGTTCAGTGGCAGAGCAGTTGCCTAGCACAATCTAGGGCAGTGGTTCTCAACCTTCCTAATGCTGTGACCCATTAATACAGTTCCTTATGTTGTGGTGACCCCCATCTATAAAATTATTTTCTTGCTACTTCATAACTATAATTTTGCTACTGTTATGAAGCATAACATGTAAATATCTGATATGCAGATGGTCTTAGGTGACCTCTGTGAAGGGTCATTCAACCCCCAAAGGCGTCATGACCTACAGGTTGAGAACCACCGCTCCAGGAGAAAAATGTCAGCCTATTGTTGACAAAATAATACAGTAGGTATTAATAACACTTGCCCCTGTGTGCATTGAGCCCTATGTTCAGCGGTCTTAGGGTGTCAAGGAAAGCTGGGGGTATTGCTCTGCAGAGCGGAGGTCCCTGACCCACACGTGCAGCACCTAGCCCGTTACTCTCTGGAAATGTATGGGGACAGGAGAGAGGCAGGGGACAGGAGAGAGGCAGGGAACTCAGCCCACTGCAATATAGTCTGTGAAACAGAGGTCACGGAGGATCAGAGGCAAAAGACAAGTGAGGGAATAGACAGACATGGCTCTGGACACCAGCCTGGGAGCCTTGTACACGCACCTGTCCCAGTTGGAGAGCTGACTCTGACTGGCAGCCATCAGTACTATGTCGTCAATTTCGTCCTCAATGCGGAAGGGGTGTTGTGAGGTGGGCTCATCCTCTGGGCATGAATAAGGGCTCATGTACGGGTGCTGCAGCCCCATCTCAGCTGTTAAGCGGTCCATGGGGTTGAAGGTCAGGATCTTCTCCAGAAAGTCTATGGCTGTAGGGAGCAAAGCAGACAGAAAGGTCACGTGGTGAAGCTGAGAAGAGTCGCATGGTGACAGCCCCTGGTGCCTGCTGACTTTGCGTTCACAAAAAAGTACTCTCTTGATTTTGCAACTGAACTAAATAGAGCTGGTTCTGTGTGAGCCATGAAGTGGTTGCTCATGTTCCAGCCCACACAACCAGGGAGATGGAGCTGAGCTCCAAGGCTGGGGTTACCTGTTTATGTTCCTCAAACTGAACTTAAACTGGCCCCTCATAACAGCCCCCGGATCTCTGCAGGAAACACCACCATCAATGTGTAAAATCAGTGGCTTCAGAAGGTTTACTAGCTTCCCAAGAGGACACAGTGGACTTGTTTGGCCCTAGGCTGGAAGATGAGTTAAGCAGCGGAGTTTCCCTGATGCTCAGAGAGTCTCTGGTTACAGCCCTGGAAGAAGATCCACCTCAAATTGCTCAGGGCGGCACAAATAGGGCAGGGTACAGCTCAAGACTGGTGAGTCTTTCCTCTCAGGGGCTTCCCCTTGGTCCCACCTGGCACCCAGGGCCTTTAGACAAGGCAAGGGAACACTAAAGCTCCATGCTCCATTATCAAAAGGACCAGTGAAGCTGGGAGGGGAAAACCCAACCCCAGGCTGCTCCACGGATGGGGGTGAGGTTGTCCCCATCCCTCTCCCTGACAGCATGGCATCCAACCAGTGCCTAAGACAGAAAAGTCTTCCTTCTATCAATCCTAGATCTGCCCCCTTTACCTTCACCCCTGGACTTCAGCTCTGCTGTCACTGGCCCCCTACCATGGTGACCCCTCTGTCCTATAGTTGACTTTTGTTTTAAGATAACGGTTGTGCACGCCCTGCAAATCCCTTCTCACAGCACCCCACTGGCCTGCCTCTTCAAGGCTCTCCTGTAGTAAGGGTGGCTCGTGACTGGGGCCATTCTAGACTAATATATGTATCCCACTTCATGCCAAACCACCAACCCACACAAGTCTATGTAGTCTGCCTGGCTTCTGCTGGATATGGTTGCCCAGGGTGGCCTTGTATCCTTTCTTTAGATAGCAGATCTGAGGGCCTGGATCCTGGCAGAGCCATTCAATCTCCTTAAATAGCCTAAGGCATTTCTTGCATCATGAGGTTTCTGTATAATTATGTCACCCTCCTCTGGCCCACTGGATCTAACTCAGGACTCTTAGAGCCACAAGCATACTGGAAAGAGTCCCTCTGTCAGATGGGCAGGACTCAGCTCCTCACCCTGATTTGCCCACAGCACTCCTATCTGGTCATGCATCAGGTTTTCTTATCAGAGTTGCCCTTTTGGGTATATTTACTTGTGATTCTACCAAACTAGACGAACCAACTGTGGTATGAGGTCCTACCTCTCTGGTTTTCTCCGGTCACTCAAGCTGCGAAGGATGTTGTCACCAAGTTGGAATCTCTTACCCTTTGAGGGTACAGCCAGGTAGATTTTTTTTGATGTCTCCTGGTTTGGAGACCTTGAATATTCAACAAAGGGAATAGAGCCAAGGGCCACAATGGTTCTATTGGGTTCTCCACCCCGCCTGCTAGTTCAAGTCCATGATGCCTCGTTACTTCAAGAGTGGTGGTCACTGGGGTTATCTTTTAAGAGGCAGACTGGGTACAGTCTGAAGCTGCACAGTGGGAGGTAAAGGCAGCAAGGCTTGAAGGGGGATCTGGTCAGCTTCAGGATGGAGTACGGATATAGAAGCTGGGCTCTGGAAGCCCATAGACTCTGGGCCCTTCCTACTTCTTGTGTTTGACCACCACACTCACTCACTGAGTTCTCCACCTCCTCCAGCCCAGCTTCTCTAGCCTTCCTAGCACTTGATGTCTCCCTTTGGCTCCCCAAACCTTTGGCCTCAGCAGTCCCTAGGATGTGTTTCTTGACATTCATACTCAACCGGGAAGGGCTTCCCTGTCTTCTGAGAAGGTTGAACTACCTTATGGCCCTAGGAATTCTTGTCCCTAATTCAGTTCCCCAGCTTCGGAGGGTTAATAATGTTACTGACCATAGGGAGGAGCTTTACCTTCTGTCAGGCACTGCCTCTGTTTGGCAGTGTCCACCCCTCTCAGAGTCACATTAGTGAGGGGTGCTGGGTGTGGCTGCTTCAGGAAGGAAGGGGATGGGCAATGAAGCCCAGATCCAGAATTCCCAGAGCTGAGGCACCAGGTTTTCCCACCTTTCTCTGGGCGGGGGGGGGGGGGGGGGGAGGGCCACACCCTATGCTGGCAGCAGTACAGACAAGAGGTGTCTGAGTTACCGAGTTACCGAGTGACCTTGTAGAGCAAGTCCGCCATATTGGCCCAGACCACTTACCATCAGATTGTGTGCCAGAACAATAAACTTCAAAACCTCTTTTATTTTCTCAATAAGAAATGTCTTAAAGCCATTGGGATCTTTGTTTTCTCTTAAAATTGGCTGAGGTTATATCTCACCTATATGTGATGTTGGACACACAACCTACAGGACAACTCTTACACCACGGGCTCTGCTGAGCTTGTGTTACTTAACTGTCACAGCCACCCTGTTGTGATTTAGATGGAAAATGTCCCCCAGAGATGGGTGTTGAAGGATCGGGCCCCAGTGCAGTGGTATTCAGAGGGAGGCCTTTTGGACAGTGGCTGACCCGGGGGAGGGGGAGGTCTGACCTCACCCGTGGATCCATGAGTGCATTCACAGACTGTTAGAGGAGAAGGTGAGGTCTGAGTAGAGGCAGTGGGTCCCTGGGGTGTATTCTTCAAGGGTGTACCCTGTTGGTGGCCACTTGCCCATGCTCTTGTGTGCGTGCCACCCTCCTCTTGTTCCTGGCTCGTGGAGTGAGCAGCTTTGTTCTCTCACGTTCCCTCGGCCGTGACGTTCTGGTCCCTAGAGACCCCAAAACAAGGGGGCCGAATGACTGAAACTCCGAAACCGTGAGCCAACGCCAACCTTCCTCCTTTTGTGTGTCTCACGCATTTTTTCATAGTCAGGGAAAGCTGACCAATGCACGCCCTAAAGATTCGCTGCACCTATCTTACAATTAGGGAAACGGAGGTTCAAGGAGTTAAGTAGTCTGCTCAAGGTTGCTCAAGGTGACACAGCTAGTCACTGGGAACTTGAGCATCAGTCTATCCCTGAAGCTGAGAATGCACACATTCTCCGTACTACATCAAGCCTCCAGGGGAAAGAAACAGTAAGGGAAGCAAACAGAAGAGCATGCAGGCTCACTAGTGACTGCCTCAGGGGCTGCCACAGGCCAGGAATCGCAGTCTGAAAGCACAGGTTGACCATCTTTTAGCCAAAGGGTTTGCCACCTGAATCTTCTTTTGAATTCCAGATATTTTTTGATTTTTTAAATATTTACATACTCCTTATTGGTAGTAAACCCCAAAATCCATTAAAAAATGTGAAACGTTTCGAGCTTGTAACTAGGAAAAATACCTGTTGCCAGGGGTGCTTGGTGTCTAAATCCAAGACAATGTTGTGCTCTTTGGATGGAGGGCCACTTGCCTCTGCCTCTATGCCCACCACCTTTCCCCCCACCCCCATCCTGCGTCCGCCCCAGTTCCTGCCCCACAAGGTGAAGCCAGAGCCCATCCTCTTGGGATGCTGCCTGGGTGCAGGCTCGAGGGTGCAGGCTCGCAGGTGCAGGCTCTGGTACCTTCACTGTTGACATCAGGGAGCAGCTTGCGCAGTGGCCTCTTCACCTCCCAGGTACTGCTGACAAAGGATGGCATCACCCTGAGCAGCTCCTCTTTGTCTTCCTCCCGGACCACAGGGATGGTCTCTAGAATGAGCTGCATCTGCTCCAGCTCGTGAGCCCCTGGGGAGGCAAATGCCACATGGGTAAGACATGTCCCTGGACAGCTATGCGTGTGGAGGCTCTGGAGCAGCTCCGGCTGGCTAGAGAGGGATGCCATGGGGCAGTGGGGTAGCACTAGGCTGAGAGCCGAGGGACCTGGGTTCTAATATTCACTCTGTCACTAACCCGCTATGTGGCCATTGCAGAGTGCTTACTGTCTCTGGGGTTGGCTTTGTTAATTGTAAAAAGCAAGGACTTCTTATGGTTGAACATGTAATGTCCTTCAAGAGCCCATGTATTTGAACACTTGGACCCCAGTGGGTAGGGCTGTTTTGGGAGATTGTGGATTTTTGTGATATAGGGCTTACCTGGCTGACACAGGCCAATGCGGGGAGACCTTGTGGTTAATAGCCCTGCTTCTGACCTGAGTTCTCTATTTCCTGTCCACCACAGAGATGTGAAACCACTTTGTAATAAGCTACCACCACCACTGACTGTGCCACTTCAGTCAGCAAGCCTTCCCTGTCTTGAAACTATATGCCAACATAAACCTCTGCTTCCTTCAGGGGATTCTGTCAAGTATCCTGTCACAGTGATGAAAAATTCGCTCATCCAGATTTGTCTGAGGCTTGTCCATTCTGCTAGCATCGGTACCTCTGGAGCAGGATCTTATTTAGACCGAGTCAGCTTTTGTCAAGGAGATGGGAGCAGCCAGGCTGTGGCTTTGCTCACTCCCTGCTAGGCTGGGGAAGGAAACAATTCTAGAATGAGCCTTCCCTACAAGTTTCCAGAGGAGGATCCCATCTAGAAAAATTTTCAGAAGTAAGAAAATAGGGAATAACAGGGTGGGTTTGGAAGGCCCTTTGAGCACATTCCCTGTGTAGGCACAGGGAGAAAGGTGACTTCTGCCAGATCTAAAGAAGCGGTAGGGCAGGATAGAGCCAAGCATTTATTCACCCACTCATTCATTCATTCAATAGTGGTGGTTTGAATGAGAATAGCCTCCATAGGTTCACATGTTTGGATGCTTAGTCACCAGGGAATGGAACTGTTTTAGGAAGGATTAGGAGGTGTGGCCTCGTTGGAGGTGTGTCACTGGGGGTTGGGCTTAGAGGTTTCAAAAACCCACACCAAGCCCAGTGTCTCTCTGCCTGCTGCCTGGGGATCAGCATGTAAAGTTCTCGGTTATTGCTCCAGCGCCATGCCTGTCTGCTTCCGCCATGATGAGCATGGCTTCACTCTCTGAAACTGTCATCAAGCTCCCAACCAAATGCTTTCTTTTATAAGTTGCCTTGGTCATGGTGTCTCTTTACACCAATAGAATGTTAATTTAGACAGGTGCCTTCTCTATGCGAGGGACCATGCTACATTTGTGAATTCTCCCTGGTGTCAGGCGGGTCTGCCCTCCATCCTGTCCTGAGCTTCAGGGCTCTTTCCACTCTTCTCTACCAGGCTGACCCCTCAGTCACACCCATCCTTTCTGGAAAGGCCTCCCTGGCCATCCAGAGAACCTTTCTCTGTCCACTGGCTCCTGTAGACTACCAGTCTGCCAGCAAATGGTGGCTTAGGGGGTATATACTAGTGGCTGCTCTTCCAAGCCCCATCTAGCACTATGTATATTCAAGGGCCCACAGCTATGGGAATTCCCCAAAGGTCCCTTTGGCTTCTCCCTGTCCTGAACTCAGAGAGAGTCAGGTAAGACTCTGGGAACCTCCTCTGGGCTGTCCTCTCTAGATAAGTACTTTAGGTCATTCTCCAGGGACCAGAAGGCTAGGGATGATCAAGTCAAAGAGATGCTGGCATCCTAGACCCTGACTCTTCTCCTCTGTGACACAAAAACCAGTAACACAGCTCTGAGCTGGGAGTCACTTCCTCATGAGGGGTGAGCTGGCAGGGAACTAATCCTTCTCATTTGTGAGTTCCCGTTGGCACACCAGGGGTGCCAGATCATGGCAACAGTGTGGTAAACCTTGTCTTCCACCGCTTTCTAGAGCTGGGGACAGTGAATTTCTCAGAGAATCCAATGACATAAATCCACGTGGAGGACTGATGTCCTTATCACCCCTGATGACCGTTGGTGACAGATGTCACTAGGAGGAGGCACTTCAACATTCTGAGTTCACTAAGGAACCGCTGAAAACTGGGAGCAGGGTGCCGCTGCTGTGACCTCTCTTCCTTCTCTGCTGCCGTGTCCTTGGGGTCAGAGACAATGTTACTAGCTGTTGGCTTTCCCATCTCCCTGTAATGAAGCGCTGCCTGTCACTGCCTGAGCATATGGAGGTCATCTATGAATTGTGTTGGTTCTCCAACAGTGTAGCCAGAGGGACTGGGGCTGGTTTAGAATCCCAAGAGCCAGTGGGAGCATCATTTCATGCAAACAGGTGGATAATAGGGGAGATTGGAGGGATCTAAGACAGAGGAAACAGTACAGTGAGAAGCAGGGGCGGAGACCTGCCCAGAGAGGGAGGGAGAAGCCATCAACCCTATGTGCAGAGTCAGAAGGAGCAGGGGACAGCTGTTGGCAGCCAGCATGACAGGACGAGGGTAAACCGGGTTCTTCTGGATTAAGAACAGTTGGGCCGATGGCCTCAGTGCACAGAGCGTCCATAGCCCCTACTCAGAGGTGATCAGTTCAGTAGTTTAGCGCACCGAAGAGTTCATAGCTGAAGCAGGGGGTGAGTTCCACTAGGAGGAAGTGGCCAACCTTGGGCGTGCGCTTGAAGGGTTTATTGTGTACATTTTATTTCTGGCTCTTTCTGGTCTCCCCCCTTTCTCTCTCTGATGTTTGACACGAAAGGAGCAGCTTTCCCCCACACTGCCTTTCCACCACGGCATTTCTGTCTTGCCACAGGTCTGAATGATTGCAGCTAGCTGACTGACACCCCTGAACCGCGTCACAGCAAAGCCTTCCTTCCCTGTAGGGTGTTTATACCAGGTGTTATGTCACAGCAATGCAAATGGACTAAGACACACGAGCTACAATGCAGAGGATGAGGAGTGGAGCAGGCAACTGCTCCTCCAGGCAAGGAGCAGGACCGAGGGTGAGGATGAAGGGCTGTGGGAGCACAGGGAGGGATGGGTAAACTGCCTGGGCGTTAGCAAAGCCCTCATGGAGGACTGGTCACAAACAAGGCTTCCGTGGAAGTTTCCCAGGCACAGAAGGGTTTCTTTATTTTGTGTCAAGATGAAGAAAGTCATGCTAGACTAGGAAAGCAGTGGGTCTTGGTGTGGCTACAGGACCGGGAACACGGTGTCAGAGAGGGAGGAGGAAGAGCCTGAAACTACTAAGTGGGTGTTTTTAGCATTTAATCTGAAAGTGTTGGAGCATAAGTGTGTTTCAGTTTACTTGAGCTGCTATAACAAAATATCCTAGACCGAATGGCTTATAAACGACAAGCATTTATTTCTTGAGATTCTGGAGACCAAGAAGTCCCAGATCAAGGCATTGGCTCACTCGGTGACTAGTGAAGGCTTGCTTCTCATAGATGATGCATTTCTGTTATACCCTCACATGGTGTAAGGGGTGAGGGAACTCTATGGGAACTCCTTTAAGAGTATTAATCCCACAGACCATTTCCCCATAGCCCCCTCTTTTAAATAGTTCCACACTGAGTTGGTGGCTTCAGACCATAGCAAAATGGCTAGATGATTGCAAAAGTCCTGCACTCCTAAGGCTAATTTGAGCTTTTATAGTGTTTTATTTGTATGAAATTATAACACTATGTCTACCAGAAGTATCATAAAAAGCAAAAGAAGTCATTTCAGCAAAAGATTAGCACGCTTTGGGACCAGTGAGTGTCTTGTACAGTTTGAGCAATACCAGGGAAGGATGCACGTGGCTGTGGTTAGTGACTTACCAGCGAAGAGCATTTTCCCCGTGAGCATTTCAGCGAGGATGCAGCCAGCTGCCCACATATCGATGGCTTTTGTGTAGTTGTTGGGGGACAGGAGCAGTCGTGGAGAGCGGTACCACTTTGTCACCAACCCTTCTGACAGATAACCCTGAAAGATAAAGTCCCCTATATTACTAGCTGGACTCTGCAGATGCAGTCCCTCCCGACTCTCCTGGCTTTCCCTCCCAGAGAGGATTGGCGCTCCTTTCAGAATTCCTTCTGTCCTTGTTCCTTTTGATCGTAGGTGTGGGGAGCTTATGAGGCCCTGGGGTTCTTTTCTGTCAGAGGGAGAGATCCAGGACACCGATATTTTGGAAGGAATGTTGTTCTACACCCCTTGATATAACCAAGTCTGTCCGTATTGGTAAGGGAATAGGTCAATAGGAGCCATGGTTAGATTCATTGCTGCCATCAACTTTATAAAACATCAACATTATAAACACTGGAATTGCATTTGTCTGGTGGCTGAATCTGAGAAGCAGTCATAGATTTGAAATTGTGCCACTGGCATTGGTACCCATGATGGGAATTAACACTGCCCCAAACCCAGGTGTCAGGCAGGCCCCTGCTGAGAACAGGGAAGACCTTCTCAATAGATACAGGCAAATGATGCACCAAAGCAGTCTGAGCCCCAGAGGAATCAGGGCTTCTGCAGGCTCAGGGGTCCTGAGGATTCTACAGAGTCTTGAGGGATAGATATTATGGCTGATTTGGGTCACTGTTATGATTTGTAGTCTGGGATGGAATCTGTCCTAACTGCACAAGGTGATGATCTTTTATGCACAGGCAGGGAGATATATCCAGGCAACACAGTGTTCTCTGTGTAATTCAGAAACTGGGCCCCACAGTGATGTCAGAACTGTCTAAGTGGATTTCCTGGAATAGTTCATCATTGAAGTAAAAGCACAGACCCATTCGTAGGCAAATGTTAAGACCAAGGGGCCCTTAGACAGTTCTGGGATTGGTCTTGCTATTTGCTGTTGCTCTCAGTTTGGGAGCAATTTTTCTTTGTTCTGATATAAAGAGTGTCAGAGACTCAGGTTAAAGCAGATGAAAAATGAGGAAACCCAGTTCTCTGGGAGCTTCTGACGCAACTCTGAAGCCTCTTCACTGGTTGAGCAAAGACGGAAGAGCAGGCCTAGTAAGCGGCACCCCTCCATGGCCTGTGCATCAGTTTCTGTCTCCAGGATCCTGTTCTGTGTGAGTTCCTGTCCTGAGCTCCTTGGCTGTGAACAGTGATGACGTGTAAGCCAAATGAGCCCTTTCCTCCCCAACTTGCTTTCGGTCACAGTGTTTCATAGCATCGACAGTGACCCTAACTAGGACCGACGTCTAGCCGGTGGCCCCTTCGGAACTGTTTACTTTCTGGCTCTCTACTGACATGTTTTGGAGTCACAGAAGTGATCTTTTGGAGTAGATGGGAGGGAGAAACGAGTGGGAATTCCTTTCTGTCCTCAGGATACTCCTTAGCTAGAAATGACGAAAACATGCCAGCCCTGGCCTCCGTGTCTAACTTGCAGTGTTAGAGGGTGCTTTCTCTCTCTCTTCACACCCACTGGATGGATGTCCTCAGACTTGTGACCCTATGTGGCTAATGTAATGCCGTCTGTGGAGCTCCTCAGTCTGTCCTCCCCACCCCCTCCCCGCAAGAGCACTGCACCGTCGTGGGGACCCACCCGCTCTGGCCTCTTCCACAGCTGCTTCTATCTTGCCCAGCCTCGTGTCTGTCTCCCTGGATGACTAAACACTATGAAGAACTGACAGGAGCATTGAGGGGGTGTGACCCTGCTTGTGTGCTCTGAGCCCCTGCAGCGTGAGAAGGCTCTGAAGGGCTCTTTGGTCCCTCTCTTTGACACACTCAACCTCATGATCAGCTCCGATTCCTACTTTCAGTGATGGCTGGGGAGGCTACGTAGGTTGATAGTTTTCATATTTTGCCTTGTTCTAAAAAGGATTAGTGAACGTAATCATTATAGTACTTTCACTTTTAAAAAGTCAGACTTATTAAGATATCATTCATTGAGATATAATTTACCCCTTTAGTGTGTGGTTCTATGATGTCACTCCCCGCCTGAATTTTTATTTTATGTGTATGGGTGTTTTGCCTGAATGCATGTATGAGCCTCACACCTGGAACTAGAGTTATAGAGGGTTCTGATCCACCATGTGGGTGATGGGAACTGAACCTGGGTCCTCTGGAAGGGCAGCCAGTGATCTTAATCACTGAGCCAATTCTCCAGCCCCCTTCTGTGGGTTTCGTCAAGGACTCCTCTACCAACCTAATCTTGGTATTTCACAGTTCAGTTATCTCCAACAGTTCCATCATGTTTCCTTCTGGCCATTTCTAGCCCCAAGCCCTGGCACTCCTCGTTTTCTGTTCCCCTGAGTTTTTTGTATTTGCCTTAAATTTTTATTTACGTATGTATTTACATGTTCATTTGTTTACTTTTGACAAAGTCTTCCTATGAAGTCTACTATGAAGGTTGGCCTTGAACGCTCCTTCTTATTTTTAAGTAAGTAAACATTTTATTTGTATGTACACAGCTGTTTTCCTCCATATATATTTATATATTTATATATTTATATATTTATATATTTATATATTTATGTGCACTAAGTGAGTGCCTGTTGCCTATGAAAACCAGAAGGCCTCAGATCCCCAGATCCCCAGATCGGAGTTCCAGACAATTGTGAGCCACCATGTGGGTGTTGGGAACCGAATCCACATTCTCTTGGCCGATGAAGCATCTCTCCAGCCCCAGCCTCTAACTTCTGATGCTCCTGCTTTGGCCTCCTGAGTGCCGGGATTATACCATGTACCCAGCCTTCTCCTGGATTCACTTTAAATACAGTGTCATACAAGTGGAACCAGTTTGTAGCCTTTAGAGTCTGAGTCTTCACTTAGTACAGGGCATCGGGGACTCACCTTGCTATGTGTACAGTTCTCTGTGATTCTAGAAATCACAGAGACAAGCCAAAGAATTTGTAGCAGTTCTTTACTTCTGGGTGGCTGGGTTACATAGAAAAAATTGATTTTGTTTTCTAGCTAGAGGGTGAGACTGTTGGAAGACTAAAGCAAAGTACCCATTGGGGAGATGGCTTAAGAGTTTTCACTGGTAAGTCAATAAACAGTCTTATATTGAATACAATGTTCTGGAAGTAATCTGGCTCTCTGTAAAGCAGCTGCTCTCAACCTGTGGGTGTCAACCCCCTTGGGACTGAATGACCCTTGAACAGGGGTCGCCTAAGACCATCTGCATGTCAGATATTTACGATTCACAACGGTAGCAAAGTTACAGTTATGAGGTAGTAATGAAAATAATTTTAGGGTTGGGGTCAGCACAACATACAGAACTGTATTAAAAGGTCGCAGCGTTAGGAAGGCTGAGAACCACTACTCTATAGTCCAGGGCTGGACAAAAATGAGCACACAGGGCTTCCTTCTGAAACACCTGCTTATGTACAGGACAAGGCTGCTCGTAGGCCGCGATTTTACCTTTCAATGAAAAGGAACAGCCCACTGGATTAGTGACAACTACAGCTATTTCCTAATGGATGCTGGTTTCCCCCAAGGTCTTTACAGAAAAACAAAACAAAAAACAGAATACATGGTGATGTATTTCAGAAGCCACTGGGCATCGGATGACTTGGGATGTCATAGTGTTCCCTCTGGTAAGCCTTGTAAAAAGAGATGGCCTGAGATAAACAAGAGGCTCAATCCCCTAGCTGGAACAATCTGGGGGCTCCATTCCTGGTTGTCGGGGGTGGACATCAGGGTCAGGTACTCCTGTCTGGATAAACCTCAGAGAGCTGGGAGTGGAAGCTTGGGGCATCCATGACACTCTACTGTGATCTGAAAACAAATGAGGCATCTTTGTTGAGGGTGGGGTGACACTCAGAATTTTCTACAAAAAAGGAGCCACCAATATCTAGGCATGGGACCTGATGTATCAGCAAGGCTCACAAACTAGAGAGGGAGGCCCTCCAATGGCCTGCCCTACCTGTGGGTCCATCTGGATGGGGCCTATCCTCAGCTCTCAGAGTTGTCTTCTTGGGCAGGGCGTGACACTCACAGGCAGGCTGACGGGTGAGAGGCTTGTGCATGGTGCACAAGCGGGCACTAGCAGGGACCAGGCTGCTGCAAGGCTGTGAGGCATCACTGCTCTGAGAAGACAAGAGCCCACACTCAGGCAGTTCTCCCTGACCTCTCAGTGTGCAGAAGTCAAGGCTGGTGATGCTCCTTCGGACTGTCTCATCTGCCATATCCCATCCTTTGGTGGCCAAGAAGGACTCCGGAGGCACTATGGGGATACAGTCTGTGCTTCTGCAGCCATTCCCGCTGGGCCACTCCGCCGTCATTTTGAGTGTGTAGAACTCACAGAAGGTTTTGCTTTCAACAGCTTAGAAGTGATCTAGCAGCAGCTGCCCTGTATAGAGTGTAATTGTGGCCCTGGTCGATCAAGACAGAAGGTGTAATTAAAGCTCTGAGCGTTTCCTCCCACGGGGAGCAGGGAGCAGCCTTCCCTGCTGCCTGTGTGGGGACTCAGAATAGCCTGGATCCGTGTCAGTCTAGCAGCACGGGCTGTCGCTGCTCCAGCAAGCTACGCTGGGCAGGCAGGTGGGCACCGGGTCTGCACGCCCCTTTATGTCCCCCTGCCCTAGCCTGACAGACCCTTTAATGACAAGGTGGCTTCTAATTCCCCACCGGTGTGAGTAGGACTACCTTCCCCAAGAATAAAACCTCAGCCATCCCAATAGGGGCACACACGCGCGCGCGCGCGCGTGTGTGTGTGTGTGTGTGTGTGTGTGTGTGTGTGTATATGTGTATGTGAACACGTGTAAGCGCGTGTGCACACGCGTGAGCTCTCATATTCGTTGTAAATGGGGAACAGGGTAGGAAGGGTTGTTTCTCCTCTTCTGAATGGATGCTGAAGGTGGCCATCATTTCCAGGCCAGGATATAAGGGGCTCTGACAGCTTCTCTTTCTCAGTTGGAAGTCTCCAGGATGTATCCTGGGAATCCAGCATGGGTCAGTTCCCAGTGGAGGATGTACAGAGTATCTGTATGTGGTGGGAATGGCAAAATGTTACTGTGAAGGGAGGACTACCAGGAAACACCATGGTTAATGTGGACTGGGACATACACTGTGCCCAGCACCACGCCAGTGTTTTGCAATAGTTAGTTCGTGGTTCCTCCTCCTCCAACCATGATGTCCGATGTTTCTCATCTTGCTTTCCATTTTTCCTTTTGAGGCAGGGTTTCTCAGTGATCCTGAAACTCACCAACTGAGCTAGGCCGCCTGGCCGGTGAGACCCTGGGGTCTGCCTGCTGGCCCTTCCAGCACCGGGCTTACCATTGCCTGCCGCTATACCTGGCGCTTTTACACCTGAACTCAGGTCTTCATACTTGTCCAGCAAGGGGTTTATCAGAGTTATCTCCCCAGCCACTCCCACCCCGGCCTTTTGAGGTGACTCTTCCTGTCCGGGTCCTACCTGGTCCTTATGCACAGAGAAACTGCTCTGCAGACATGTGCCATCAGGGAGAGAGGCACAATCAGCAGTGTTGGACCCCAGGACTGCGGCAGGCCAGAGAGAGCCCTGGGCACGCTTCGTTGAGAGGGTAGGGGCGCACGTGTTCCCGTCAGATCTAGCGGGAGGAAGCAGGTCAAACCCCAAAGAAACTGAGTAGAGAGAAGTGAGCCTCCCAGCATCAGGGACAGTGGGCCGTGGCAGACAGAGATGTGGAGTAGATGCCGTGGTCCCCAGAGGGCTTGGGTTCACAGGAGCCATCCTCGTGGGCAGGCTGGGGAAATCAAAGGCCTGGCACAAAGGCGTGGTGGGATGGGCTCTCGTAGCCTACGGGATGTGGGTAGGTGACGTGACGGCCACATTCAGACTGAGCAAGGTTGCCATCTGAGGAGCTGCTAAGCTTGTCTCCAGGGATGCACAGGGGACTAGAGCTAGGGAGCGGGACATCTGCCACCTGGAAACACAGCTGACAGCTATTCAGTTCCTCCAACTCCTGCTCTGCGTATACGGACCAACTCACTCTGTGTTTGCAACAGACAACTGAGGCAGGGGCTCTCCCCATAGTCGTCTTACAGGACGGAAACAGGCACACAGACTGAAAGTGCCAGCGGTAGGATTAACCCCAGCTTGTAATCCGAAGAGAGGCTCTACTACCCCTTACTCAAGAGAGACTACCAGGGCTGCCCTAGTGGCCACTTGGCTCTTAAGAAAGGCAGATAACCCAAGTCCAGAATGGACAGCCTCATGATGACGTGTGTCAATACCGTGCTTTTAGTGGGTGCCCTAAAGTGTGGCTTCCCAGACTCTGGAGGTACACCCAGAGCACAGAGACCTTGACTAAACACAGATTCCATTTCTCAGCTCCACAAACTGATCCTAATTGCCACCTTCCTTTGGGTGGGGGCGGGGGGTGTCCGTCTCTTGGGCCAGTAACTCTCTTCATACTTTCCCTTTAGAACACCCTACTGTGTGTGTATGTGTGTGTGTGTATGTGTGTGTGTGTCTGTGTGTGTGTGTGTGTGTGTGTGTGTATGTGTGTGTGTATGTGTGTCTGTGTGTGTGTGTGTATGCGTGTGTGCGCGCAGCTTTTGGGAGTCAGTTCTCTTCTTCCACCAAGCATGTTCCAGAGATTGAACTCAGGTAACGAGACTTGCATATCAAGCCCCTAGATGCAGGGATATACCTTGCTGCCTCCTCTCCCCAGCTCAGCTTCCTTTAAAGGTATTTTTTTTTTAAAAAAAATCTGTAGACAACTTCATACATGTATAGATTGCATTTTTCTCATTTTACTCTCCCCCCACCTCTCATCCTTCTTAAGTCTTCTTCCCACGTTTTCACAACCCTTTTGTTCTTGTTCTGTGACCCACTGAGTTGAACTGGGGTTGTTTGCACAAGCAAATCTTGAGCATGGACAATGTACTAATGGCCACACTACTGAAAAAAAAAATGTCTCCCCTTTCTCAGTAACTAGCAACTGGAAATGTGATCTCTCCCACCTCAATTCAAGAAAGAATGCTGGTAGGCTCTGTCTTGTTCGGGTCTTGTGCAGGTCACCGCAGCTGCAGTGAGTTCGTGATGGCAATGGCCACGCCGTATGCAGCAGACAGCATTTCACAGTCCCAGTCCCCCCCCTCCCCGCTCTTACATTCTTTCTGCCCCTTCTTCTGAAATGCCCCCTTAGCGCTGAAGGGAGAGAAGCAGATGTTTCATTTAGTCTGAGCATTCTGCTCAACCTCTACCTAATACCTCATCTGTTTAGGAACTGGTGACTGGCCTTGCTTACGGGCTAGGGAGATTTTCCCAACCCAGCAGCAGGCTGACCGGTTTCAGAGGTTAATTTTTTGTTGTGGCTCCTCATCAGAAGATCATTTAGGAAAGCAGCATGTTCCAGAGGCCTCATTTAAACAGAATATATATATCTCCTCGTTTAGCATAGTCTTCTCCTTCAGAAGGTGCAATTCAAATTTGTGCTAATATACATCTGAAGCATGTTACTAACCTTTTAAAAAGGAGTCACGGCACATGCACATTCCTGGGTAGGGCAAATATCTGAAGGAACCTGAGCCAGCATACTGAAGAGATACTTGGGCATGTCTGTTGCTGCACTACTCACAGCAGCCAAGATATGGAGCCAGCCTCGATGCCCATCCACAGACAAACTAATAAAGGAGATGTGATATGCTCAGCCATAAAGAAGAATAAAATTAGGGCTGGAGAGATGAGATGGCTCGGATGATGAAGTGCTTGACGTACCAGCATGAGGACAAACCTTTGATTCCCAGAACCCACATAAAAACCATGGTGCCACACAGCTGTCTTCCAGCATCGAGAAGGCTGAAGACAGGTGGAACCCTGGGGCAGTATGGCCAGATATCCTAGCCTACTTTGTGTGCTCCAGGGCAGAGAGAGAGAGAGGAGAAGGAGAGAGAGATTGGGGAGAGAGAGAGAGAGAAAAAGGGAGAGAGAGAGAGAGAGACAAAGCAAAAAGCCAATGAAGTGGGTGGTGCCCAAGGAACAACAGTAGACATGTCCACTGGCTTCCCATGTGCGTGCACACATGTGAGTACACATGTACATTCACCCGAGCGCAAGCGTGTGCATACACAAACAAGAATAAAATCATGTCATTTTCAGGAAAACGGACAGACTAGAGATCTTCATGTAAGATGAAATAGGGGAGTCACAGAGAGACAATATTGTTTCCCTCATACGTGGAAGCCAGATTTACACACACACACACACACACACACACACACACACACACACACACACACACACGACATGAAAGCACAGGAGGTATGCTTGGAGGAGGAGGTGTGAAGGAGTGGGGGGATAACAAAATATTGCATGTTCTCACCTAAGTATGGAATCTAGATTAACTATATTACAAATGCACACACTTGAGTTTAGAACAAAAACAGCCATTCGAGGCGAGGTAGGAGACCAGTAATGGGGAGGAGAGACATGGGGGAGGCAGTGGGACAAATACGATAAGGTTCAATGACAAACATGAACAAAAATGTCCTAACGTGTGCTTGGAGCAACGGCTCAGTGGTTAAGAGCATGTACTGCTCCTGCAGAGGACCCAAGTTTGGCTCCCGGAATCCATGTCAGGCAGTTCACAATTAACTGCCTGGAACTCCGGCTGCAGGGATCTGACCACCTCACCTGGGCTCTGGCAACTGCACCCCTACGTGTGCATACACCTGCCCCATACACATAATTAAAAATAAATCTTTTAAATAATGTCATAATGAAACTTATTATTTTACTAACTACAACTAACTAAAACTACAAAGATTGTACTACGCCCCCCGGACTCCAATTGTCACTCCCTTGTTCCTTTCCTTATTACTGAGACTGGTTCACAGTTTGGGGTGGGGGAGACAGTCATAACGAGGAAGGCATGGCTAGAGTGGGTCGGTCTGAACTGGTGGGAACGTGGAGTGGTGGCTTCTCACATGGCGGCCACTAGAAATCAGAGAGCTGGAGGAGGGATCACAGCGTCCTTCATCAGCATTCTCTGTCTCTAGAGAGAGGACCTCTCACTGACCCTGGAGCCAGGCTAGTGTCCTGCTGTCCCCTGAGATCTCTCTCGTTGCCCCTGTGGGGAGTGGAGGAAATCCTGAGTCAATGTGTGTTGTTGACATGGGTAAGGGTCCATGGGAAAATGGCGAAGCCTGTCACCGTACTTTGGGTGAGGCCCAGAGGGATGGCATCAGAGGGATGACAGAGTCTTCCTCCGGTGTCCATACGTGAATGCTGACTGTATGCAGAAAATGTCCATCATAGCCCCTTCCTCACCAGATGATTACGGCCTGGAGACTACACCCCGACAGAGACTGCTCCTTCTGTGGTTAGCTGAACCTGTAGCCTTGGTCCTGTTGTATGGCACAAACCCTGCCTGTTGTTTATCTACATATAATGACCCCACCTCCTTGTTCAGTGGTGTGCAATAACTCCATTTCCCTGTTCAACGCTATACAGTGAACACGCTGAGCTTCCAGGGTGCTGCACCAGAGAGCAGAGTCCACTCCACCCCAGCTATTTCTGTGTCCGTATGTCTGTCATTTCTTCACTCCCTCACTGCCCCAGTCAGATCCAAGACCCTGGAGCCTTGCTAAAACTTTGTCGTTCCCCCACTGCTCCAAGCTTTGGGGTTACAAGCACACAAGTGGCCATGCCAGGCTTTCTTCCAGCATGCCGGGATCTGAACTCAGGCCCTCTTGCTTGTGGTTCTCAAACCTGCTACAGGTTAGAAACACAAGGAGAGTTTAAAAAAAATCTTGCTGTTCAGGCCACCTGCTACATCAGTGACGAAGGCATCTCCAGGGTGAGACTCAGACATCAGTGCTTGTTAAGTATCCCCAGTGGCCTCCAGTGTTCGGTCACGGTTGAGAACCAGGATTGTTCTCACCTGCTCTCAGCCACCACGCTACTCTCCACCCTCCCCATCACTTCTGTTGGAGACAAGGTCTGTGGCTTGTCTTACATGCCTACGTGTTGGGATCACACACACGTGTCAGCACACCTGCTGGGTACACACACATCTGTCACCACACCTGGGTGATAGGATAACGTTTTATAAGATCAGTTTTTAATCGTGGTAGGTTATGCAAGCCACAGAATTCACCATCTCAGCCATTTTTAGGTGTGCAGTTCAGCGGTATTAAAACATTCACAAAGTTGTCAAACCACCATCGTCAAACTCCAGGGTTCTTTTCTACTGAAACTCGGTCCCCATTTAATGACAAATCCCCTTCCATTTTCCCTCCACCTGGTGACCACTCTTCCCATCTCTGAGCTTGCCTCCTCGAGGGTCCTCCTATTAAGTGGAACCACAAAGGACTTGTCCCTTTGTGTCTGGCTTGATTAATTTAGCATAATGTGCTTCCCCTTGTTCTTAAAAGCCGTGACAGTGGGAGCATGGAGCTGGGCTGCTTTCTAGAAAGTACTTTAGTGAAATGTGGTCATCTTCTAATTCAACTGGGGTTTACTGACATAGATAAAAGCTCTGGGCCTTTTCCCTATAAGATCCAAATCAAGAACTCTGAATTCTATTACAGTTCAAAGACAGGAAAAAATGTTTGCTTGTTCAGAGATGTATTAGGATAACCTTTGCCACCCTGTGGGGCCAATGGCTGGGATGTTTAGAGAGCGGGTAGAGGTGGGGTAGAGAGAAAATTTGGTTTTGCCTTTTCTAGCCTTATTTTTCCCACTCTCGGTGCTGCTGCTGAAGTCTCCAGGTTTCCTCTGTTAACGGCTCCCCAGCCCTGCCCTGCCGTTCTTTTTGTCTTTTTTGAGACAGACTCTTGCAATGTAGCCCAGGCTAGCCTGCAGCTCAACACTGTGTTTACACACCCACCAGCTAAGTCTACTTCAACAGCAATCTCTTAAGATTTGTGCCCTGCTGGACCACAGTGATGAATTTTTAGTGAGCCAGTCTTCCAGAAAATTTCTCTTTTCTGTGGTAACTGTCAGGTCGTAAATAGATGTTTGCCTCACTGACTTTCAAGGGGAAATCTGAGGAGCAGTGCCTCTCAAACCCGCTGCAGGTTAGGGGCACCTAGGGAATCGAGAACAAAACTCCTGATGTTTGGGCCACCCGCTGCACCAGTGACATCGGAATCTCTGGGATGAGATCTAAGGCATCCATAATTGTCCCCTGTGGACTTCATATTTGAGAAGCGGGGTCTTTCTTAGAGATTTCGAGGCCACTGGCTTTGGAAAGGTAAGCAGCGCTTTCATAGCCCCTAATTAGTGCAGTTTTCTATTTCTAGCTCCACTCAGAACGGCACAAGTCCCCGAGCAACTACAGAGGCTCTCTGCACACAGCTGATCCAGGGGATCTAGAAAATAATTCCTCAGACGATAGCTAGGATTCATTGGGAACGCTGCGTGTGCCAGGCATGGTGCCCAGTGTTGCTTTCGTATTGGTGCACTTAATTATCAAAACGAACCAAGAGAGTCTAAGGAGCTGAATGATACAGCCAAGGTCAAATCCAGCAGTAATGTGCAGAGTGGAGACTTGAGGCCAGCAGGGAGCAAAACAGAATCTCTTTTGTAATAGTAGTGTATATTTTAGTAGGAAACACAGCTGAGCGAACAAACGTATACCATGTTCATGAAGATAAGTGTGGCAAAGGAAACAAAACCCAACAGGGTAAGGCGGTGGGGTGAGTGGGCCAGGACAGCAGCTCCCACAAGAGGGCACCTGAGCAGAGGTCAGCTTATCCCGGGACTCCTGTGACCACCTGGGAGAGCATCAGATGAACCCACCTCTGAGCAGCAAGTCTCACCTCTCTGTCATCTTCTCCTAACCCAAAGGAGGCAGCAAGCTTGCTGTTTCCTCCCACCTGCAAGTCTTCCTCTCAGGGTCCTCATTTACATGCAATTATTAAGCTCTGGGAACATCTTAGGGAGGAGGAGAGTGACACTGATTGAGCACTTGCTAGCCACAAAGGATTTGACAGCAGCAGCTGACAGAGTTCACTTCCTGAGGATCCCCAGCATTCGGGAGGCTGAGGCAGGAGGATGATGACTTCGAGATTAGTTTAGGCTACATAAGTGTGATCTGACTATCTATCTATCTATCTATCTATCTATCTATCTATCTATCTATCATCATCATCATCATCATCATCATCATCATCATCATCATCTTTTCCACTTATATCTGTGGAAATTAACTGTAGACCCCTTTATCTGATGTAGCTGATAGGCTTTGGTGTTCCACAGCGGTCTGACCTCTGTACTGTTGGTTCTACAGTAGGGAGAGCAGGTAGAGACCCCTGAAGCTATTTTATTTCTGCTTCTCCAGTATACCCTACACAAGGTAGCTCATTTAACCTCTGTTGAACGAATGGAATACAAATGTTAAGCGACAGGAATAATTGCTATGTGCAAGATTGCCTACTTGAAATTCTTGCTTAATGATACATGCCCGAAGCAAAGGGAATGTCAGAAATTGATCACCATCTAAAAGGGAACTACTCAAAAAAGTCAGTAACCATAGGACACGGGCAGCAACCCTGTTCAAGTCCAGACCTTGAAATCTAGGCACTGTGGAGTGCTGGCATAGATTCCCATTTCAGTGGACTGTGGTACTACCATGTGCTAGGCTCATCTTGAAATTCTTTTCTCCAACAAAGCTAAGAGTCCAGCTTGACCTGAGCGGTGGTCCCTAGGCTGCTCGTGGCACTTGTGGGCTGTGTCTCCTGATGCACCAATGACCACAGCCCCTGTGTCATGGGATTGCATGGGAAGGTTGAGGCTCAGGGGGAAGAGGCTCTGTTGCAGGGGAACCCTGAACGGAACACAGGATCTGTTCAAGGTGGCCTAGATCTGTTGCTTTGGGTCTGACGGTAGGTGACCATCATGGTGGTGGGAGCTGGTGGCAGAGGCTGCTCATGTCGGCCAGGAAGCACAAAGACCAGCAAGAGGCCGGGGACCTTTGTGGGCATGCCTTTAATGACCGTCTTCTTCCCAGTCAGGCTCCAGCACTCAGTGCTACAAGTCAGGAGCCAAGCTTGCAACACATGAACTTGAGGGAACAGTTAATATTCTCACTGTAACAGATGCTCACAGGCAGCAGAGGAGATTAAGGCACATGTCCAAACACCCTTGGGATAGGTGAGCAAGGACTGACATATTTATAAAGTTTTCAGGACAAAGGGAAATGCAGGTTATGGTCTTACAAATGCCTCCATTCCTGCAGGAACCAAACTGACACCTCCTTTTAGATGATGAATACTACAACATCCCATGAACCCCCTCTAAGTGAGCACACTCCCACTGTCCCCCCGACTTGTCCCTAGAACCCCTGAGGCAGGGAACCTAACTACTTGCTTGGTTTGCTTGGGGATAGCAGACAGAGAGGCTGAAGGCTGATGTTAGAAAAGCTATTAGAAGCTGTTAGCTACTCCCATACACCACGGAGGTTCTAGAAGGGAAACACGGATGACAAGGGTTGCTAAGGGAGGCTGGGCCAGGTGGGGGGATGCAGGGGACTAAGGAGAAGAATTGTGAGAAAACTCGAAGAAAACAAGACAGTCTGTGACCTCAGTTTCTTCAAAAACACAGAATGTTTTCGAGCGCCTCTCAGGTGTAGCAGACAGGAGTGAGTTTACTTCAGCTGTTGTTATTCGCGCGCCTCCACGGCACACGCGCAGCTTGTCCCTGTGATGGTATACAGCTTGAACTCGAGAGGACTTTACTCAGGCGACCTTCCTGACCCTCAGAGTATCAAACTGTCTGACGCTCTGAATAAAGTTGGCCATTGCACTTGACTTTAGTCTGCCTCGTTTTTAGGCCCTGCTCTCCCAGGCTCAACTAGAACCATAGACACATCTCCAGACAGGGAAGAAGTGAAGGCATGCAGGGATGGGGAGATGGGTCACAGAAAGGTTCGATACGAACCTCTTCAGTATGGCTTCTGTCAGGGGGCTCAAGCTCAACTTCTGGCTCGGCAACCTTGTCTTACCTTGGCCGTGAGAAGGGTCTTTTTACTTTGGCACACAGAGTTTGTGTTGGAATTTTATTGGCCAGAGAGCACATGTTCTTGGCAGAGCCACTGTCTTCCTGGGGACCAGGCATGCTGACTATTAAGTGCCCAGTGGCTGGAGGGTGCCTGGGCCACCTGTCTGTGAAGTTACCATGGATCGTACTCACTGTTGCCAGTGGTGAGGCCTGTCTATGGTGTTCTGAGTCGGGGGTATATCTTTAAAGAGTTTACACTTCCAGGTGGGCAGAGAACTCATTAGTTCAATCTCAAAGACTACCTTTAATCCAGGAACCATCAAGGCTGAGGAGAGAGGGCAGTCAAGGCAGTCACTGAAGAAAGAGAAAGGGCCAGGGTGGACCCAGGTTTGGGAATCTTTTAAAAATACCAAATTAAGAACATAAAATTAGACATGAAAAGTGAATATTTATTTTGCATCAAAAGAAGTAATGGCAACAAATCACAAAAAAGTTGGCAGATACCGCAAACACCACAGAATTCATGAAAATCACATTTCTACTAATTAGCCGCTTGGCAAACCGCAGGTAGCAAATGTGTACTGCATAATTTTTAATTATCTCTTCTGGGAGAAATTGGTAATATAATTTTCCACAGAGAGAATTTAAAGGTAACTCAGTGTTTGAAATATAATTGGAAAGATAATATGTTCTCTTTCTCTAGTATGGGTGATATTTCAGTATGGTTGATATTTGAGATGTTTCTCATGTTCAAAGTCAGCTGTTGGTAGCATCCTGTGCATTTGTAGCATTATCATCAGACATGGGGCAGATATCAAGTGCCCTTTTGTCTCTGAATTGTAAGATCCGGGGGCATTTTTAGTTTCTGTGTGTGATAACGGTAACTGATGTCAACCATTGCCAGGTTGTTGGTTATGTTCTATGTCCCATGCTCTGAGTCTCCGGACTGGCCTTGTCTCTTTGTTGAATGACCTTAGTGAGGTGGCTCAGCCTGTCAGAGAGTTTGTGGAATAACTTAATTGCTTAAGTGTTGATAGTAACTGAAGAGAGAGGTAACCGAAATCAGCATACATACATCCCACTAATCCAACGAAATGGACCCCTAGCTCCACCTTCCTTGCCCTAGGTTCCAGCAAATGCCTGGCTGTGGGAGCTCCTGCCAGTATGGAAGGTCACTGTGCCTTCTTGAAGGCAGCCACAGCAAGGATGGGTTTCCTCAGAAGAGGGACTGTGGGAGTGGTGGGGGTGGGGGTGGCTTCAGAGCAGCCATCACGATGGCTTTTGAAAAGGGATTCTTCCCTCCTTGCACCAGAAGGCCGGAGAGATTTTGGTCACCAGAACATTCTCCCTGGCTTGCTCCCCTTCCTACTCAGCCTCCTTCTGACTCTACTTTTAGAGGAACAAAGAGAAAATCACACTCTGGCCTTACCCTACAAGAACGGGCAGGGATTTCGCTCTCCATCTGGGCAATGCATCTGAAAGGATTTGGCTCCACGAAGGGAGCAAGCGGCATGGCAGCGCCGGTCACTGTGGGGAGCAGGTGGAGCTGAGAGGAGGGGGTCACGGGAGGGTTGGTCGTGTTCATGAGGCTCTGTCACTCAGGTCTTGTGTCCTGCCACTGATGATTCTGCAGAACAATGGTCTCTGCTTCATGGTTAACTGCACGGCCCTGCTGGAGACTTTGGCAGCCACAACTGTAGTATGTGCAACAGCTGATGAGGGATATAGCTCATTCATTTCTGCAGCTGGCTTATTCCAGAGAGTAAAGAGACTATTGATTTCCGTCATTATTTACTCTCAGCTGCTGGCTGCATAGTAAAGAATATGGCTGACTTTTCGTCCCAGTTCTTGGGAGAAAGCCTCTACCCTCGGAAAGTCGTGAGTGGAGAGTGTCTGTTATTCATGGTGGGCTCCTGGGATCACATCTGAGTTTGTACTAAGGACGTAGCTCATGGGTGGTCTCAGAGCAGAACCCAGATGGATAGAGTTAGGTGGGCACAACTAGGTCATTGGTGCCCAGGTAAGGGACCTGCCTTCCTGAAACCAACCAACAAAAATCCCCTGGATACTGAAGCTCAACTGAGCGACATATGTCGTCCATGTGGCCTGAGGTGATGCCTCCAAAGAACAAAGACACTTTGTACTTGGGACCTCTCCTCTCACCTGGTCCTAGTTTGTATCTCTGTAACCATTTCGTAATCTAAGTATAGGACTCTCTTAAGTTCTGCGAATCAGATAAGTACACTGTTAAACCCGAGGGGAGGATGGGTCCCCACCAGTGGGCAGAGACAGCCCCTACCCCGTGAAATCTGCCCTCACTCAGTCAGAATCACAGTAGCCAAATTGGCAAATACTATTTACTTGCTATTTTAAACTTAAATGGCATAGTATTCAAACTACGTTGTGCTTTTCGTCAGCATGCAGAAATAAAGTTGATTTTTGTATATTGCTATTACATTTAGCAACATTGCCAAAGTCTTTATTTTTTTTTCCTCAAAAAGTTGTTTTTAATCATTATGTTGAAGCACTACTTTCTGTCTAACTGAACACTAAATTTTTTTTACCATACTGTCAGTCTTACCTGGTGAGAGAGGGAAAATCAGTTTTCTTCAATAGAGAGAAGCTGGGAATATCAACCTCTCTGGACAGGCCTCAGGTTCAGGAGTATTGACCAATATACAATGGACTCCACAGGGGTGTGTGTGGGTGTGTGTGCATGCACACACACACTTTTGGGTGTGGTTGTATTTACTTGGTTGGTGGGGCTGTTAAATTAGGGTTTTTTGGTTGTTTTTTTTTTTTTAGTAAGAACTTAAAAGTTGGGTAGGTAGGGAGAGGAGTGAATCTGGAAGGACTTGGGGGAAAATATATTTAAATTTAAAATGGTTTTAAATAAGAAAAAATATAAAAAAGAAAAAAATTTACAGATAATGCTGTTGACTTGTACAAGCAAGGGTATCTGACCAAGTGGACACTTTTGTGCAGATGAATGTGTGAATCAGGTTTCTGAACACTGATGTCATTAACTATCCCCTGGGAAAATAATAATACTGGGTCACTTATTGAAATGCATAAAGTCTTTGCTTTTGTTAGTTTGCCTGCAGGTTGAAGTTTCGCCTTATCTTGCCTGCTAGGACCACTGGTGCAGTGCTGAATACGGATCCTGGGCAGAGACGCCCATCCTACATTCGTCATTCATCCGCTACCCTGGCAGCTCAAGGATTCTCACTGCTATTTTACAGGCGCACAGAGTGAAGTTTCTAAAAGATAAAGTGATGGCAATGAATACAGGCAGGTCCTGTTTTGAACAGTATGTTCACGTCAGCAATTCTCAAGCTCCAGCCCCGTTAGCCACCTGAAACCGGGAGGGCTGGATCCGCCCCACAGCTTGGAACCCATTGCACTTCTAACAGTTTCCCAGCCAGCCTGAAGCTTCACTACAGAACCAAGCTTCTGTGCCGCCCTGCTTCATCCAAGCCCCGCCTCCTTATCTGTTCAGGGTCTCGGGAGCCACGCCTCTCCTCCATGCACCTGCAAGGGTCTCATGGCAGCAGCATGTTCCCTGGTCCTTAAGCCCATAGCCCTCATGAGCGGTTGCTCCTATCTCTTGTCCCTGCATATAACTACCCCCATTAAACACATTCTACTTCCTATCCATGTAGACAATCTCTGCCCAGCAAGGGCTGTGTCTGCACCGGATGTCCAGGCTGTGTCTAGATGGCACAGCAGCTGAGTCCTTGCCTGTGGGTCGGGAGGTTCTCTGGGGTGTGTTCAGGGTTAGGGCTACCCTGAGTTGTCCTTGAAACCTTGCAGGCTCTGCTTCAGTTTCCACTTCATCTTTCCAAGCGAGCCTTGAGACCTGAGCTGGGATTCAAGGTCAGGGCAGGTCTGTGGCTTGCTGTTCCCAGCCCTTGGCTCAGCAGATCTATGGGGCAGATGGAAGCCTCTAGAAGCCCTTGGGGTTGAGGCTGGGATGGTGACCTTCTCAGGAGCAATTCAAGTAAATTCATCCCAAACCATAAAATAAGCGGACAGAAGACTGATAAAGGGCTAGCTTTCTTTTTGCTCTGACTAATCTGTTAGTGAGTGAGTATGTACTGTGTGTGTGTACATGTATGCCATAGGTCAACACAGTGTCCTTCTTAAATCCTCTCCAACCTTTTTGGGGATAGACAGTCTCTTACTGAATGGATTCAGCCAGGCTAGGGGGTCAGCATGCCCCGGCATCTCTGCCTCTTCAGTGCTTTGACAATAAGAGTGGGCCACCATGCTTAGCTTTTTGCATGGTACCAGACATCCAAACCCAGGACTTTCTGCTTGGGCAGCAGGCACAGCCATATCCCCAACTCTATGCTTTATGAGAAATCAAATCAAAATTCCTTACAAATCCCTGTGAATGCCCCTGTTTCGCCAGAAGCCTGAGTCTCGGTTGGGGATTCACGGCACAGAAAAGTTTTCGATGTGGTCGTTGCTTTTGCAGCAGAACTTGGCTCTCATCTCACTAGTGCATCAGGTCAGACAGAAGAGTCCTCAGATGCTGCGCATCCGTGTTGAGAAGACGTGCTTTGGATCTGGGTTCAAATCCTGTACCAGCAACTTACTTTGGGGTGACTAACAGTCTCTGTGAGGCCGGGCCCCTCATCTGCACAGTAGGGACAGTAACTGCATCATCAGGTTGCTGTCAGGACTAACAGGAAGCAGGCAGAAGCCCCCAGCCACTCTGCCCTCCCTTCTCAGGCTCCATATTGATAGGTCCCTGTTTTGTTTATCATGTTGTATTCAAGCTTCTTGGCTTCTTTCTCAACCTCTGGCCCCTCTTCCCCTCTCCCATGCCATGCAGTCTTCTGTCCTCTCCCCAGGCACCCTCTCTCCATACACAGAGGTCACCACCTTTGCGCTTTGGCAATCGTCCCTGCCTGGAAGGTGGCTTCCCCTTCCCCGGCTTATCTAAATCCATAGAACCCACAAGGTCACTTTAAGAGCCAGGTTCTCGGGGTGCTTATCACATAGGGGAAAACGGGATATCCACAGGAAGGGGTGAGGGCTGTCACTCACTCCTGTCAGGTGTCTGTCCACCTTGTCTGCTGGATGGTAGTCTAGACTCTGTCTTATTGGAGCTCATCCGCTCTGGATCAGAAGGAGCAACAGGAAGAATAGAAAGCATGGTATGTCCTCTAACTAGAATCTGTTCGTTGTTAGAGGCCAGGAAGAGGAGGTATCATTTCCACAGTGCACAGCTCAGCTCTGCACTTGAGGTGGCTGTGTGGTAACAGTGGTGCTAGGTGACAATGGCCAGCAGCTGGATGCCACTTTACCCTCTTTGTCTCCTGAAGAGGGTGGAGCAGGAGGCAGGGATGAGGAGTTTGCAGGACAGAAGCACGGCAAGAATTGGCAGGGCCAGATCTTCCTGATGAATCAGTGGCCACCTATATGGTGTCATTCAAGGCTTCCTCATCCAAGTGACTCTCCTTGGGGCCTGACGTTTCCACATTAAGAATACATTCTGTCGGGCATGGTGGTGCACACCTTTAATCTCAGCACTCAGAAGGCAGAGGAGGCTGGTCTCTGGGAGTTCTAGGCCAGCCTGCTCTACATAATGAGTTCTGGGACAGCCAGAGCTATGTAACAGAGAGACAACAAACAACAAACCCCAGAAGATATATATATTCTATTTGCCCCTCAGTATCTATAGTGGGGGTTTGGGCACATGACCCCTAAAGACACTCCAATGTGCAGATTCTCAGTCTCTTCTATAAAATGGCATAATATTTATTTGCCTATATCCTATTCTGACCCCTCTGTAGGCTTTAACTCATATCTAGATGGCTTGTAACACCTAGTGTAATGTAGGCACCACACCTTGTTGTTACACTGTATTATCAATAACAATGGGACTAGAGTTCAGTACAGAAACCAGTGTTTTTTTCTGAACCTGCTTGGTCTGCACTTGATTGAATCTGTGGGGATGGCACCCCTAGGTACAGCAGGCTGACTGTATTTCCAGCAACATTCTGGCCGTGCAAGAGGCCACTGTTGAATACAGAATGATACCTGTCATTCATCACGAAGCTTCAACTGCTCACAGCTGGTGAAATTCAGGTGCGTGCCACCTAGAGGTGCACTGGAGGGCTCTCAGTGGGACAAAGAGGGCCCAGAACCCCAGCTGGGGTGGGGAGTCTTGTGAAGTAAGAGAGAGGGACGCATTTGGCTCCTGAGAGAGGTGTTATTAAGGGTGCCAAGGGCTGTGGGTGTCCTGAGGATGCTTGGGCGAGGGGCGGAGAGTGGAGAAATGGAAGCTTAGCAGCTGCCTGGTGAGGGGTTCCTCAGAGAACCCGAATCCTGAGCACTGCACGCACACTGCTTAGGGTGGGGAGCCCCATCCCAGACAACCCCCATGTCCTCACACAGACCCAGCAAGTCAAGTACGATACTTGGAAACGTCTAGGAGGGAGAGCCTTGTGGCTCAAGACAGAAGCCCTGGACTTGAGCCCGGATCACCACTCTTTGGTTCTCTAAGCCTGGGAACGTCAGCCGCTCGAGGCCCCAGTTTTCTCATCTATAATAAGGGTCCAATAACATGGGCCCTTCCTGTACTACAGGATTGTCACTGGAAGCAAAGAAGGGTGAGGGAAGTTTGCACATACTGGGAGTTATGGCCACCGCTTGCAGTCCTTCACAGTGCAAACTCAACTGGCTTCTTTAAATACACTGAGCTTAATTTACTACCTTCTGGAGGGGCAAGATTTGGAACACTGACTGCAGTCTAGGCCCCGGTGCAGCTCTCAGAATCTCTGCTGAAGATCCTGGGACCTGAGCCTGGCAATGCTATATCTGCTTCTCAATTTTCTCTGTCTCCTTACCTGTCAGACAATCAGCCGCCACTTTTCTCTGCTCAGAGTGTATCTGTTGGTTCCCATTGCTATATTTGACAAATGGATAAAGGTGTGTGTATGTGCGTGCGTGTGTGTGTGTGTGTGTGTGTGTGTGTGTAAGTAGGGCACATTGGCTCTGCACCATGTCCCTTTGTGTGTGTATATTGAGCTGTGTTCTGGTTAGGACATTTGAAAAAAGAAACATTTATTTGTGTGCAAGTACATGTGCACGTTGTGTGTGTGTGGGGGGGGGGGGGATGTACCATGAAGTGTGTGTAAAGGTCAGAAGGCAACTTTGGAAAGTCAGTTCTCTCTCTCTCTCTATTATGTGAGTCCTAGTACCACTCATTTTGTTAGGCTTGACAGGGAGCCATCTCTACCTTGTCAGCCTGTGTAGAGCATGTCAACCTTTTCCTGCCTGGATCTCCACATCTCTACTCAGGAATTTACAACTTGGACTCCAGCTGTCCCTACCCAGACTTCCTCTCTAGGGAACCCCAGAGGAGGGCACTCCGTCAAAGCTGGAGCAGGTAGAAGCAGGTATCTTTGCTCCAAGTCCCTGAAGCCTAGCTTCTAGCTTATTTTCCTCGTTCAGGTCTTTCTTCCATGTGTCCCTGGTTCTTCTTTCCCATCAAAAGTAAGAGCTTCAAAGAGCTCCTGCTCCCCGCCCCCCCCCCCCCCCCCCACCACGGTGCAGAGCACTCTGCTGTAGTACAGTCCTATAAAGTTGATACCGTTTGCCCTCAACAGGTTGAGAAAGGCAGGCTCAGAGAAGGCTTCATAGCCTACCCAACCACACGGAGTCCCTAAGGAATTGAACTGGGCCTTATACGCTCTCTGCTGCTTCACCATTAAACTTCCAGGGTTCTCCCCAGCAAAACCCAAGGAAATCCTCTCCTTTATGTACAGTGGCTTGTCCTGTAGAACTCATCAGCATCACCAGGCCAAGGGCAAAGTCCCTGCAGCAAGGTGGAGGGGGCCACAAGGAGTTAGTGTAAATGCCCGTGATCTATACAGGTTGTAGGAAGACAAGTGAAGTGTTGTGATTTCTATAGCAGGAACGAAAAGGTTTCTTGAAAAATATGAGTTCCACTGCTGGCTGATTCCTCGGGGCTCTTTCTTCGGGCTGCAACCTTCCTTTTCATAGCGAAAGTACGACTTACAATGTAAATATCTCCGAAATATAAATGGCTGATGCTAGCCACTGTGTTTTAATGTCTAGAAAAAGTTTTGAGAGTAGGTGTGTGTGTGTGGGAGGGGGGAACAAGGTATGGATGCAGGCACTAATATGGAGATATTGAGAGATTACAAAGAAGACTCCAACTTCACAAGTTTGTCTAACAGTAGTCCTGGCTATGCACAATTGCTGTCTCGGAGGAATTCATGGGCCAGGACTTGTTGAAAACTTTCATGCGAGGTTGATGGAATCCTTTTGGCTTCATGTATCCACCTCACATGCCCGTCTGGAGAATTCTAGCTCCAGGAAAGCTGTCTCAATCTGCATGCCACCTGGGTAGGTGTAGGACCTGACCTCCATTCAGGCCTTGCTCCTTGGTCCCACTGCCCGGAATCTGCAACCTCGACCGAACTCTGCTCCCTTCTCTTCCAGCCATCCAAGGTCCTGAGTACCCCACACAGGCAAACAATACACAGGGACTTCAGGAAAAGTCCCATTTCACACAGCAGATGGGCTAACAGGGCCCAAGCTGGATGGAGGGAAACCTTAAGACCTTCAAATACAGGAGCTTAGAGGGCCCTGGCGGAAACCTGTCCTCAAAGCCAGCAGCGGTTCTGTGACGTGAGCGGATGTCCTGCATTTAGCGATGTGGTTAAGTGCAAAGCGGCATAGACTTAATCTGTTTAAACCAGGAGCCACATCCGAGAACAGCTACTGTTCAAAGTGTAAGGCTCCAAAGAACATATGGTGGGCAAAGCTTTGGTAGGTGGTTGTGGAGTGGGGTGATTGAAGAGACAGAACAGACTCCATTTTAGGCCCGAGGCTTCATCTCAAGTTGCCTTAGGCCTGACCCTGCAAAGTCATAAATTCTAAGAGAAAGCCATAAAAGCCCCCTATCTGAAGGGCAACCAGTCAGAGATGAGGGCGACCACGCGTAGGCACAGGAATGCAGGAAGGCCTTGTCTCAAGGCCAGACATCTGCGCCCACATGCCAGGAGGTACGTGAGTGTCTTACCTTGAAGTTAGCCAATCACAAACCGACCCATGTAACTATCTCACTGACCACTAATCATGTTCCCTATTACATCACCCATGCTGAAATTCTCCTTACGACTTATAAAAAAGCCAGTAAGCCTTTGTTCAGGGTCGCCGTTTCCTTGAATGGCTGACTCCTGCATGCAGGGATTTTCTTTTGAGAAATAAACGCACCCTTGCTGATGGCATGCGTGAGTGGTGTTCTCTGTGCAGCGATTTCGGACTTAACAGTGATGGTCTGGCCACACGAGGGTTAAGCAGAAAAGACGTTGTCTCAACCCTTGTAGCTAGAAATATCTCTCAAATGTTCTCATTCAATTTCCGGCCTTGGTACATAACACCTAGGGAACAGAATTTAATTTTCTATGACTGAACAACTTCCTTCACTTGCAGGACTTTCTGAATTTTAGTATTATGGCGCAAGCCCATAGGTAGGAACAGGGAACCTTAAATTACATTTGGCAGCTTGGACTGACTAGAAACTAATTTGAAGTTAAGAGCCAAAATCCAACAGAATTCCTGAAGAGGCTTGTTTTGATTTTGCTGTCTGTTGCCTTTCTCCACAAAGCCGAACCCTGCCAGCGCCTCAGGCAAGTTACGTTTTGGAGGGTCAGGAGCTGTGTAAGGTGGCCACCATGTAGCCATCTCTCTCCACCTTCTTCTCTTCTCTTCTCTTCTCTTCTCTTCTCTTCTCTTCTCTTCTCTTCTCTTCTCTTCTCTTCCCCAACTCCTCATTTCCTTTTCTGAACTTCCTTTTCTAGAGGTCTCTCTGGGTACATGGCTGAATTCAGAGTTCTGACCTGGTTGACAGTTATGTGTCTGTGAACTAAGAGTCAATCAAGGGTTGTCATTAGCCTTTTGCTATTTGTGGACACGTGGTCTCTGGCAGGACTTCGCAGAGGCATCAGACACCGGTCACCGAGACACTAGTGTGGTATTCAGATCTTGGGGCTGAAGGCTGACTGTCTGGAGCCACACTTTAAACCAGGCATCTTCCCTAAACACAGTCTGAGAGTGGGAAGCACACAGAACTGGTAATGGTTTCCTGGTTAAGACACCACAAACCAGAGTAACAAAAGAAAATGAGTAAAATAGGTGTTGCCGAAATGAAAGCCTGTTTTCTTTTTTCTTTTTCTGAGCTGAGCATGAAACTCAGGACCCTGAGCACGCCAGGGTCAGGGTGGCTTTCCCACAAAGCAAGACCCCCAGCCTGAAAACTTGTGCTTCTAAGGACAGTATGAAGGAAGTGAAGCAACAAGTCACAGAACTTGAGTCAAAGAGATTTTAGAAATTAGTCACCTGATAAGAGACTTGCATTTAGAACACATAAAGACTCTCCAAATTCAATAATAATAACAATAACAATAATGATTAATAATAATAATAATAATAAAAATATCCAACTAAAATAAGCAAGGATCTCAGATACAAGGACGACATCTAAGAGGCTAATATGCCATGAGAGGATGCACCCTAAGGGATGATCGGCACCATTAACCATGGATGAAATCAAGTCAAAACCACAGTGAAGTCCTATTCACACCTGCTGGAGGAATAGGGACAAACGAAGAATGGGTCATGGAGAAAACAAACCCTCCTACTTTGCCTTCAAGACTCCTTGCAATGGAGTCTGATACTACAGTTCCTCAGACAGAAACGCATGGCCTAATCATGCCAGCCTGTGAAACATGCCCAGAGAAGAGCTTCTACACGAGTGTCCGTGGTGTTATCACTCATAATAGCCCCAACGGAAAGAGCCCAGATGCCTATCAATGCACGAGCTATGAGACAGCTATGATATAGACAATTATGAGACAGTGAAGAGAAACGAAGCTCTCATGTCTGCCTCTACCACTGAATAAATCCGGAGAGCACTGTGCTAAATGCAAGAAGCCAGGCTCAGAAGACACGTATGTCACGTGTCCATGTGAAATATCCAACAAGGCCAAATCTATGGATCCAGAACTAGACAGGTGGCTACTGAGAGTAATGGTGGCGAGGACAACTGGAGAAGCAATGTTTTGTGGGGGGGTGTCTAGTAGTGAAATGCTCTAAGATAATGTCTGGCAATGGATGTACAAACGGTAAATTCTAAAAGCCATTCAGTTAAATGGGAGAATTGTATGGCACGTTTTGAAAAGAGTTTAAAGACAAATACAAAGCACAGTCCTACTGAAAGGCAGCCTCTAGCAGGTGGTCTTCCACCATCCAGCTATGTGTTGGAGCGGGCTGTGCTGGGTGTCCATGTGGGAGTCTATTTCTGAGGCCTGGGTCTCAGCACATTTCTTGTGGAGAGAATGAAGTATGATTGTTATTATTAATCCTACCCATTATTAAGGATTTTGGCTATCATTCCATGTGCAACTTCCAAGTAGAACCAGCCTTTGGCCAAATTGCAGAAGTGGAGGTACTTCCTTCACACCCCACCCAACAAGCCCAAGTACTTCCTCATCAACCCACTGTAACAACTTTATTTGTAACAACTTTTTGAGTTCACTCAAATAAAGGTTTTCCTGCTCAATTCCACTCTTCTTTATGCCTTTGTACCTTAGAAGAGAAAGAGGGGCATACCTCCCCCATTTACCATTAGTGGTAGAAAAACTGGTATCTAAGACCCAATTAAGAGTCATGGTTAAAAAATAGCCACTATTTATTGAGTACTTTCCAGATGCCTAGCAAGGCTGAGCATTTCACACATCATTTGGTGTCTCCCGCAGCCCAGCAAGGGGACTCTGTTATTTCCAGGGGATGGAGCCAGCCACAGACAGGCTGAGAAGCTTGCTCAGGGACACAAGGTATCAGTTAACACCTGCTTACCCCATCTGAGACAGCGGTTCTCAAGAAGTGGGTCGTGATCCCTTTGGGGGTCGAACGACTCTTTCACTGGGGTTGCCTAAAACTATATGCATATCACATATTACATTATAATTCATAACAGTAGCAAAATTATAGTTGTAAAGTAGCAACAAAAATAATTTTATGGTTGGAGGTCAACACAAGAGGAGTTGTATTAAAGGGTCGCAGAATTAGGAAGGTTGAGAACCACTGATCTAAGAAAAGAGTCTCCTGTTCTTTGGCAGGGAGTGGGGAACAGTGCACCCTGTTCCAGAGTTCCCTCAGAGGCTAGGGCAGGGCTGCCAGTCTGGGTGGGTGGGGAGGTAAGGCTTATCCATATGACCCAGTGCACAGCTAGCTGGATGTAGAACATGAAGGTCAATTTTCCCAGATTTCTGGGCCAGAGGCAGGTGTACATGGCTATTCTCTCTTGGTAACTGAAGGATTCAGATTAAACATTCTTTTCATAATAAACACAGTTATGTGAACTTACTTTTGTGTCAAATTTCCTGAATTCTTGCTAGAAAAACTTTCTCCCACGAAAGCACGCATATTCACATCCTGTGGTTTGGGGGATTTTAAAAGCACAACAAAAATGAAAAAGCCATCTATTATCCATCATCAACATGTTAGGGTTTCTATATTTAGTCTATTTTTCAAATTATTTTTAAATTTTTGTATGTGTTTGAGTGTATGTCATGTGCATGCAGGTGATGGGGATGGTGTAGAGAGAGCCTTCTCCCCTCAAACCCCAACATGGGTGTTGGGATCAAACTTGGGTCTTCTGGATGAATGGCCAGTGCTCTTAACCACTGAGCATCTCTCCAGCTCCTGTAGTCTACTTTTTAAAATACTTTATTTTTGTGTACATTGGTGGTTTGCCTGCATGTATGTCTGTGTGAGGGTGTCAGATCCTCTGGAAATGGAGTTACAGACATTTGGAAGCTGCCATGTGGGTGCTGGGAATCGAACCAGGGTCCTCTGGAAGAGCAGCCAGTGCTCTTAACCGCTGAGCCATCTCTCCAGCCTCCCTGTAGTCTATTTTTAATGTATATCTCTTCTCTCCTTTTTTTCTCAGCTGCTATGATCATATCCCCTATACAGTTCTGTGCATTGCTTTTTTAAATTTATTGGTGTGTGTGCATGTGCACCTATGCCACATGTGGAGGTCAGAAGACAACTTTTTGGAATGGGTTCTCTCCTTTGACCTTTACATGGGCTTCAGGGATCCAACTCCGGTCCAACTTGTGTCAAGTAGTTTTACCCACTTAGCCATCTTGTTGGCCATTTAAGCCTTTTATGCTCATCATTACATAAACCTTTTCTATGTTATTGTAAACACCTTAAAACATCATTGAAAACGGTCAGATAACATGCTATTGCGGGGATAAACATGATTTGATAAAGTTTATATTTTTCACCTATCAGATTTTCTTAAAGTAGTAATGTCTGCCAATACCCATGCTCCAGGAAACTAGGAGTTAAATTGTTGCAGCTGGCCATGAAGCTTTATTTTACTTCAGAATGAGCTTCAGTTGTACTGAGGCAGAAGGAGAGGGTTATGAGACCCATGCCCCTGTGTCTCAATAAAGCATTTAGCTATATCTACTATGATAACTTGTGGACAATTTTTTAAAATGTGGGTTAAATGACTATATAATTATGCAAACTGGTAACTGGTTGGGCAGCTTATAGGTCAGAGGTGCCCAGTGGCCACAAGGTTGGGCCTTTGGCCTAATCTCTTTATGTACATTTCAATTAGTGATATAGGTGAAGTCCTAGAAGACGGGCTTATATATATTATGAAGCTGTAAAGGGCAAGATTCTACAATAGAACAAAGATCCAAACAGATCTCTTCCTGTTGGAATATTCGTCTGAGCCACGAAGATGAACTCCACCAGGAACAAAGGTAGACAACCTGTACTTGAGCTTAAAACCAAAACCAAACAGCAACAGCAAGACACATACACAAAAACCCAACCACATACATTTAAAATAGAAAACGCAGAACTAACACAAGTTATTTAGCAGCAGCCCAATAGGAGCCCTTACGGTGACATACTGACAAAGAACCCTCAGGAGCAGAGATGTCACACTCACGGTGACTCTGCGCTGATGAGATCACATAGGATCCATTCTGCAAATGGACTTTAAGAAAGGCTCTGACAGGAGGAAGAGGTCAATGAGAGGGCAGCCAGGATGGCGTGGGATCTGCAGTGCAGTCAGCTGAGGACCATCAGCGCATCGAGGAACACGTGTCCTCTGCAGCCAGCCTCTGTTGGGCTCGGAACTCCAACTCTGCCATAGACTACCTGGGTGACTGTTGTGCCAAATGGTAGCTCCTATTAACATTACCTTGAAGGCTGAATCACTGAGCACGAGCAAGTAATGAGTCACAAAGCCTGCAGACCACTGTGTGGAGACAAAGGGGCTCCAGACTGCAGGGTTGCAGAAGGGACAGAGGAGAGGAAAGCCATTCTGAGGATAAGCTACGCTTCACCCCGAAGCTCTGGAGACCCACATTCCAGTTAATAGAAAGCAGAGACATGGCGTGTTCATTTGTCAACCAGTATCTATTGAGCGCATTGTATGGGTCAGATACTGTGCTAAAAAATGGTCAAGAATGAGATGCGTACTTAATCTCAGGGCCCATTAGGTGGATCTGGGAGGAGGCATGCAAAAAGGCTACTCAACGGTGTGGATGAGTGCTTCGGGCAAGAGGCGCGAGTGCTCCTCTCATGGAGAGCTTGATGACTCGGAACACTGGAGCAGAATCTGTAGGGATAAATGGCAGTTTATGTGGGAGTGAGGAACAGTGTGTGGGACCAGAGCTGTCGCTGCTTCTGGCATTTTACGGGGGCAAGATGACAAGCTGGTGATGTTACATTAGGCGAGGTGGGTGACTGCAAATTATGCTCAAGATAAGAGCTGGTCTCCCGCTCAGAGCTGTGTGAGCCTGACTTAGAAGGAACTGTAAAAGTCAGACCATCCACAGCAAAGTGGTTCTCACCCTCTGAACCTTCTGTTTCTATATCACCGTCCTCAAAGGTCCAACACAGCAGAGGCTGGATAAAAAGACAATGCTTCAGCTGCGGAAAGTTAGGCAGCAAGAGAAAACCTTGAAAGTGGCCAGAGGAAAAAAGATGCATTACCTACAGGGGAATAATGACAGGAAGGAAGACCATCACCGGGTCTCACTGATAGGATACTGATAGGAAGCACAGAGGTCATTCTTAAAGACTGAAAATCTTGTGAACCTTGAATCCAGGGAACATAAACTTTTAAAATGAGAGTAATAGAAAGATTCCCATAACAAAGAATCTGCCACCTGCCAGCCTGGAATGCAAGCGTCCATAGTGGGCTCAGTGTTCCTGCACTTTGAGCCCTTTGTGCTCGCCATAGCAGCAGGTAGCTGGATCCACAGGTGAGCCCCAGGTGGGTGTCCACAGAAAGGAGGCTGGAGGAAGGAGCTATGGATCCCTTTGAGCCATTTAATCAGCTGTTTGCTCCCCAGGGGAGAAGCCACCCCCAGGCACACTCAAGAAGCTGAGCCAGCAGCAATGTGTGGATGTTCTGTGCCACTTTAGCATGATGAGACAGCAGACTGGTTGGTAAACAGCTGTTACTCCAAGCCCCTCACTCCCTGTTCAGCTCCTTCATGTGGTAGCCAAGGGGGAATCACTCTAGCAAGCTTAGTCCTGACTGGCTGCTGCTTGGGCGGCCCCGGAGCTCAGTGCTTCTCCGGAGCGCCTGGGTGTAGCAGGTAGAAAAGGCCACTATGAAGCTGAGATACCGACTCCCAGGACTTCTACAGTGAGAAGGGAGCCAGGAGGTCCCGAGAGCCAAGAAAATTAGCTTTCCAAGTCTGCCTGGGTGTTCAGATACTTGACTCTTCAGTATGGCCTCTGTTCTAATCCCTTGGGTCATGTTTTTCCTCTTTCAGAAGGGATATTCCATAGTCTTTTAAAGACATCTTTTCGGCTCCACTGATTTGGAATAACATGTTTAGCAGCTTAAGAAGAAAGTGACCTTCCCTGCTGGCTGGTCCTTCAGCAAGATGTCCTTCTACAAGTCCATTTTCCCATGGTCTCTGTGGGTGTCTGGGTCCCTTGTGGTACCAGTACAATGGACTGTTCTAGGGTCCTGGGCAGGTCAGTCCCCACCAGCTGCACTGGGGGCTTCGCTGTCTGCCATGTAGAGACCATTCAGGATATAAGCAAGAACCGAAACCCCAAAGGGTACTCTCCTAATCACAAAGATTCGCTCGCAGCCACAGAAATGAGCAGCCTAGGTTCAGTTATAAGGGTTTATGTCGGGAGGGGACACTTTCTGGGTGTCTTCTCAGGCAGATAGATGGCAGAGGTCATCAAAGGCAGAGGCACAGACACGGGGGAGGCAAAGTGAGGCTGATCAACACGATCAAGGCAGCATCAGCTACTGAGCTGTCCCTGGCAGGGTTTCCCAGGCTGCTCAGCCTCCTGGACTCCTCTGGGGCCTCAAATGAACCGCAGCCTTAAACAAACTTCAGCAGTTTGCTGAGGCTTCAATCACTCATTCCTATCCAACTGTGAAACCAGCGTTTTTGTTTTTAAATAACACAGTGGTTTACACTGGGAAGAAAAGTCTATGTTTTCCAAAATCACTGTTCATAGCCCCTAACTGTTAAAATCGAAGTATAAAAAGGCAGGGTTCCTTTTGTTTGGGTTCCCGGTCTGTGTAATGTTCTGCCAAACTGTACCACGGGGAATAGGCTGTTTCCAAGGTCATGCCATCGAGGCTCCCCAAAGCCATGCTGTGCCTCACAGCCCCGCCATGAACAAGTCCTCCACTTAAGGCTCATGCTCCAAGTTCACCCACAGGGTCTTCCCAGTGCTGGTGTGAGCACCACTGGTCTGAACATTAGAGAGCACATCACAACAAGCGCCAGCTTCCATCCACAGGCAAGGCACCTCACTTCTTTAGATCAATGGCTCTTACATGGTCAGGAGCATGAGATTCCCCCGGGGTTCTGTGGACACACAGATGGCTGGACCCGAGCTTCTGACTCAGGAGGTCCGAGATGACAGCTGAGCGTCAGCTTCTCTGAGGAGTTCTCAGACATAGTCAAGGCTGCTGGTTTGTAACCACACTTGAGCCCACCAAGCTAGCTGGTTTTTAAGGAATTGGAAGGACCTAGGGAAGTCAAGGGTGAACGCATCCTGGTTGAGAATGAGATGAGAAGGCAAAGGAAGAGGATGCAGGCATGGGTTCAAAGCACCAACCTGGCAGGAAGCATGGACTTGTTTGAGAGACCTACCAAAAATAAGACCTTATGATGCCTAAGTTCTCACGAGTCTGCTCCTCTTTCTTATTTGCCTTCCTTTCCCACCTGCACCCCATGGAAGCTGTGGCTGCAGGCAGTCTTCTAGAAACCCCCGTGAGGGCTTTCGAGCAGGTTCTAAGGCCCTGGGTGGCCCTTGCTGGAGGATATATTTACTCAGACAATGAAGCTGTCAGTGAGTGGCTTGAGCCTCGCTTGCTCTCCAGAGAGCTAGTAACACTTCTCAGAGTTTATACAGGACTCAGTGAAGTCTTAAACAGGTTTTTTTTTTTTTTCCTTTTGGGATCCCTCATCTCCTAATATGATAAATTCAAAGGAAAATATGCTCTGATCATTCAGCCACCTCTTCTAGAGGAAGTGGGCAGAAAGGGATTCGAAACAGTAGTGGATACACTCTCAAGAGGCGCCTCATGACTCATCCAGGGCCAAGCTGACAAGAGTGGGTCCATATCTCAGCCCAGGTAAACTGACGCCTGGCATCACCATGACATCTATTTGGACAAGGAGCTCTGTTCATAGCTGAGTCCCTGGTGCATCTGAAAGTATGCTGGCACATCCCCACTTCCAGCTGACTAACAAGAATCCTAGGAGAGAAGCAGACCGGAAGCTGGGTGCAGGTGCGCATACCTGTAACTACGGTAGGGGGCTGAGCCAGAGGAGCCTGAGTTTGAGGCCAGAGTGGGATACATCCTGAGTTCCCGGTCAAACTCGGCTGTTAGTGAGTAGCCCCAAACAAAAACAGAAGCAGTGGCAGCATGGGAATAACAACTGAGAAGTAGGGTTCGGAAGAGATAGTGAACACTATATGACCTCGGGGGGTGGGGGGCTCTTCCTCTTTCACACTAATACCAGTGAAATGACAGGGACAGGCATGGAGGCCCGAAGCCTGTGCACAGAGCTCACACACCGGGAATCTGCTGTGTAAGGAAAAGGAATCGTCAATCGTGCAGTAGGCTGAATAGTGACTGTCATGGTTTGAATCTGAAATGTTCCCTGGAGCGTCATGTTCTGGGGGCCTGTTCTCTGGCAGTGTTGCGGCGTCTGTGTAACCTTTTAGGAGGTGAGGCATGCCTGGCAGAAAGTCACTAGTTATGGTGTTTCGTTCTAATTGTCATTTTGACCCAACCTAGAATTATCTGAGAGGAGGATCTCAGTGAAGAGTTATCTGCATCGGGCTGGCCTGTGGGGTCGTCTTAGTTAAGTTAATTGATGTGGGAAGACCCAGTCCACGGTGGATGCAACCATTCCCTAGGCAGAGGGCTCTGCTCTGTGTGAGTGGAGGAAGTAAGCGGAGCACAGATGAGCCTGCACGCATCCCTTCCCTTCCCTGCTAAGACGCTCTGTCTACCATGGCGAGAGAAACAAATCAAGAACACTAGGGGTGGGTGTTCGAAGATTTTACCACCCCTGGCTCCTATTGCTCTGTCTTCTTCCTGGTCTACAGTGATTCGAGGAGTTCCTTGCCCTTCCATCCTGCTGCCATGAACTCTGCCATGTCTCCCTCACCATGGTGGACCGAGAGAGACCCTCTAAAGCCATAAACCAAAATGTCCTTTTCTTCCCGTAAGTTTTTTTTTTTTCTTTTTGTTAGATACTTAGATCAGAGTAACGCAAAAGTCACTAACTCAATGACACTGGAACCGGTGTTTCCCAGGCTGCCTCTGTTGAGGGAGAACCACGAGTCCTCGAGTCCTCGTGTGTTATGGAGACTTAACTGCCTCCTGGCTCATGTTAGATCCCTAACAATGGGTGTGGCATCCCCAGAGAGCTCTTGAGTGTGCCTTGGGGCTCTTTTGGTTTAGCTGCTCTTTAGAGAAAAGAAGGCCATATCCTCTGGCATCTCCTCTATCTCAGCAAAGTAGGTGCTGCCCTAGAAGGTCCTGGACAGATGGAGGATGCAAGGGTGAAGAGAGACACTATCTACCCATGAGAAAGACAGAGGGGTGAGTACCGGACCGCTACACACTGCTAGGTGGGTCATACAGTCAAGAGCCCCGCCTTAGCCAAGAGGTCCGGCTGGATCAGTGTGTGGGAAGGCGAATCCCTTCCTGAAGGCCAGGTACATAATGGTCCTCTTCAAGAGAGATTAAGTGTCCACGGAGCACATGGCTGTAGACATCGTCCTCCAAGCACACCGGCAAGTGCAGAATAGCACAGCAAGTGCACACCCAGCAGATGTCTGAAGAGTGTAGAGTTCCTCTTCTGAGTCAGACTCTCTAACCGTGGAATCCACAAACACAGTAGCTTCCTATCTGCAACGCTCTGGCAGATAACTGTCCTTCCGTCTTTCCAGTGTAGCCACTGAATCAGCGAAGGTCCAGACCTCAGAAACACGGGTAAAGTTCCTGGAGGAAGCCATTACGAACAAAAGACAGCCTTCAAAGAGCAAGGGACTCTCCCAGGGAGAGCAGAGCCCCAGACACTAACACCCACAAGGCAGAATGGAGAACGGTCAGTGCTAGGAGAGATGGAAGGACCAGAAAGGCCGTTCCCACCCAGGATCCAGTGCTCTTCAGAAAGAAGAGTCCTTGCCTAGAGGTGAGAAGCCTCCTGCCTTAAGCTCCTCCACCCGATCAGCACTCAAAACCTCCTGCTTTCCCATGAAGCCATTTTTCTGGGTTGTCAAATGGACCATTTGCCCTAAGTGCCTCACAGCATTGTGGGGATTAAGTGAGAACTGATTTAAATGCACATTGGATAGATAAAAGCACTGAGTATGAGGCCTTTCATCATCCCTGAAGGGAGGGAGCAGCACTAAAAGCAGCAAGTGAGTGAGGACAGAGGGTGGAGTGAGTGGTGCCCGACATACCCAGGGGGCCAGGCTGATGCGAACATACCCCAGGTAGCTGGCTCCACTGGTTGTTTTTAACCTCATACAGATCCCCCTCTCTCTTTTAATTTAAAGAGAGCACAAAAAAGATGGAAGTGAGAACACGTGAATTCCTTTGCATGGGCAGAATGGAAGTCCCACCTGTGATCCCAACACTTCAGGAGCCCCAGCAAAGAGGACTGCTGTGATTTTCATGCCACGGTGGGCTACAGAGTTGGACCCCGTCTCAGACAAAACCAAACCACTACTGTGGCCAATCTTCACCGCAAGGAGCCATCTTCCCGACTGTACTATAGACCCCACGTGCAGGTCTAAGCTCTAAGCCCTGTGACACTTCACCTCGTCAGATGGCCATTCCCAAGAGTTCTGGTTCCCTGCAATTAAGAGATCTGGAGGGTGGGGGTGGGCTGGAGAAATGACTCGGTGGTCAAGCGCGCTTGCTGCTCTTTTAGAGGACCTGGGTTCGATTCCCAGCACCCACACATGAACACATGTAACTCCAGTTCCAGGGGATCTGCACCCTCTTCTGGCCTCCTCAGGCACCAGGCACACACATGGCACACAGACATACATGCAGTCAAATACTCATACACGCAAAAATAAAGATCCTTAAAAAGAGAAGGTTTTATGTATCCCAGGTAGAAATGTTGGAGATTCTCTAGATTTTTTTGCCAAAACAAGAATTAAATAAATAAAGACTTGATTTGGGTTAAAGCCATTGGTTCAGTGACTTGAGATCATAGCTCCTTAGAAGAAAGAAACGGAACAAACAGCCTATGGGATTAGGAAGACAAAGTAGGGTGATTTTTTTTCCCACGGGCTTCTTGCCTACAGCCTCGGCTTTCAATCTTGACAGATGACTTGGCTGCAGGGATGGGTGCGGAGGGCAAGCACATGGTTAAGGCAGCCAAGTAATTTGTGATATAGAGAAGCCAGAGGCGATGAGGTTGGTATGGGGTCTGAAATTGGGGCAGAAGCCCAAGTTCCAGCCAGTGAGGGTGGAAGAGGAGTTGTGGATCTCCTGCTTGTTATACCTTCCCACTGCACAGGGGAGAAGAACAGGGCGGGGGACCCCAAATAGAGAGCCAAACCATGGTCAAGGTCAGAGCCGCCTCAACCTCCCCGGCCCACTCTCCCCTTAGCTATTAACATTTCATGGTGTACCTGCTTCCTACAGGATGTTTTATTCTAATTTTTTAAAAAAATCAAGGTATAAAGATTTTTCTGGGAGACTGGCTCTGTTTTGGGGTGCCTGGTAACATGCTCAGGCCGAGGCACTCAGGTACCCTACAGCAGCAGCACGTGGGCACCAGAAGGAACAGAATGTCAGGGAACTTGCAGTTCCTGAAGACACAGCGGGTCAGGAGGGAGGAGGCCTGGACCTTGAAAACAAATCGTGGTGACGTGCGTCTCTATCAGAGCAGCTGAGATGATTCTATGATGCACCATGGGAAATTTTAACAGAACCATCCTCAAACACGGCTTCCCGAGCACGCTGAGGGGAAGAGCATCATAGGACAGAAGAGGGCAGAGTCGTCAGCTGTTCTGTAGTGAGCATCAGTTTATTAGATTAGCCCCACACCCCCCACCCCAGTGCTCAGTCTTCACTGACCGATTGAAAGGAACCCAGAATGAGCCAGCCCTGGTGAGAGGAGCCGATGAGACAACCCAGAGCATAATGCTCTTAGCGTGGGGAGCCTCCCCGGGCCTCTTGAGCAGACGGTAATGGAACGAGATGATGATGCAGACATTCAGTATCAATGGCTATGATGGTAAAATTCACCGACCACGCACGATTAAAACCACAGAGCTCAGGGCTAAAAGGAAGTTTAGACACTGTCTAGTCTGATCTTTCAGTCGATTGGCCCAGGGTTATTGGCCACAGTCACGTGTGACAGAGCCATAACTAGGAACCAGATCCTCCCTCTCCCAACAACTTTTTAGCCCGTGGGTTTTTCTTGCACCCTTCCGCCTCCCCCTAACACTGATAGCAGTCCCCTGATTACAACAGGGCAGGACACACGCTCTGAAACACTGTGTGTGTCCTTGGAGATCCCATAGATCAGCAGTGCAGCCCTTCTAGGCAGACATACCTTGTGTGAATAATGCTGATCCACGATTCTCGCCAACCCGAAATCCCCAATCTTGAGCACAAGGTCCTCTGTGCTGATGAAAATGTTGGCGGGTTTCAGGTCCCTGTGCAACACGTTGGCAGAGTGGATGTACTTGAGCCCGCGGAGCAGCTGGTACATAAACAGCTTGGCGTGCTCCTCGGTCAGCGTGCCCTGCTCCAGCAGGCGTGCCAGGTCAGTCTCCATGTACTCTTGGACAATGTAGGCCACGCTGAACTTGAAGAGCTCGCCCTGCAGATCGCTGCCCTTGGGTCCTAGTACCTCATACACCTTGACGATGTTGTCGTGGTCCAGGCGCCGGATGATTTTGATCTCTCGGAGCGCATGCTTCATGCTTCGGGCATCGCTCAGAGCGATCTTTTTCACGGCTACCTTCCGGCAAGCCCTGCTGTCTACAGCTGACAGCACCAACCCGTTGACCCCAAAGCCTAGGGGTTGGAAGTCAACGAAACGCCCGCCAAGATCATAACCATAGACACTGGCGATGCAGTCACCTCTCTCGGCCATTGTTGACTCAGTGGTCTGGGGCCGGCTGTGGGATGCAGGGGCAGTTGGGGAAGGCCAAGTTCTGGCTGGTGACTTCCACAGCACACCTCATTCTGTCAAATTTCACGACTCAGGGATGCTTTTGCTCCTGGTGAGGAGGTCACCGCTGCCAGCTGTCAGGGAACAGGACCGGCCATGGGCCCTTGCTCAGCGACCTGCTCAGCTGGATGCTGCAATGGTTCTCACTTGCACTGGGAGGGGCGCCACCAACTCCTGTGCTCGGAGAACCCTCCTTAGATGCTTAATATGGTTCATGCTTCTTCCAGATTTGTCATTATTAGAAGGAAAAGCCACTATCTTTATCTTCCATCTCCATGGATCTCCAAGTAAAATGTGCTGCAATCCTCCTCCCTCTGAATAATCCTTCTGTCTGGCTCAAGTGCAGGAGCTGCTTGCTGAGCCGTGTTGCTTTGCTTAAGTGGGTCCCAAGCTTAATCGGATCACGGCCTCCCTCTGTGCTCTGAGAAGTAAGAGGGGATGTGGTTAATGGATTCTAGATGCTTCTAGGGGTTTCTTTCCATTTCTGTCAGTTCATCTTTGTACAAGTTCCCTTTAGATTCCAAAACCCCAACCAGTCTGGGGAGTAAAGAGCTGGAAAAAGCCACCACTCTCTCACGAGCTCTGCACCAAGTCACATCTGCTGTCCCAAGTCCAGAAAGAACTCAGCTGCCAGGCCAGGACCCTCCAGAGGCTTCGGATGGGGGGGCATCCTCTTTCACCTACTTATCCACGCCTCCTTGACTGAGACGGCTCTGCTGGATGCGTTAGGGCCGCAGGAATGTAGCATCTTTCAGACAGAGTTCCCTTCCCTGTCAAAGAAACAATGTTGGGTAAATTTCCACACTCCGGCTTCCAACACCTTCCCACTTGCGTCTTTTGTTAACTAGCCCAAGTGTTATTTGATCTGCCCAGCCAGCTGAAACGTTGCTTGCTCAGGGGATTCCAGCTTTGCGCGGCTCAGCCACCCTCATGCTGTGTACAGCAGTGCCCTGGCAGAGGAGGAAGATGGGTTGATTTGATAAGCCATCAGATGGTGTGCGTTTATGTCAGTGCCTGCTCCCCAAGGGGTAACATGTGCAGGCTCGGGGTAGGAGCCATCCCTTTTGACCTTTGCAAAATTAATTTGTTGTGCTTTCCAGACACACACGTCAGGACTAGCTAGGAAGGTTAAGATTCGAAAAGAAATAGTTACAGGTGAAAACGAGGGCTCAGTAACCTTGTTTTCCCATGAGGGACCCTTCCTTTTTTTTGCAAATGCCTTTGACTATTTTAAGAGAGAATTCAGCTCAGACTGAGATTTAATTGCATTTGTATTATTTGTTTTCCACATAAGTGGCAGAAACACACATACAGAACGACAGGAAAACTCTCCTGCCACTCACAGAAAAGGGCCTATCTGTGAGCCCTAGTCTTTTTATGACAGGGACATTGGGGACATAACTCCTTAAAGCAGTTGGCCACATCCAGACTCGACTGTTCCCCTCTGCTGGCTGCTAACGCAAATTACAGGTATAGGGTATTAGGCGGTAAGGGAAACAAACAAACAAACAAAACCTACAAAAATTAGCCAGGTCAATTGAGAACTCCAGAGCAAAGGCAACATGGTATCTCTAAGAGTGTGGCAGGTGCCCGTTGGTGGTGGCGCACACAATTTTAATCCTAGCACTTGGGAGGCAGAGGCAGACGGATCTCTGTGAGTTCGAGACCAGCCTGGTCTACAGAGTGAGTTCCAGGACAGCCAGGGTTACAACAGGGAAACCCTGTCTCGGAAAAAAAAAAACGTGTGGCAGGTTTCCCAAGTGTACAAAGTTCATAGGCACACAGAGACAGAACTTTGTATCCAGCACTGGCCAGGCCCCTTAACCCTCAATTCCCACCTCATTCATCTCAAATCTCACCACTCAGCGGAGCTCCATGTTAGCACACGTACCCATCAGACTCTGTATGATTCCACAAATAATAAATGAAGCAAAACAACCATGAATTGATGCTCTGAAATTATAGTGTGTGTGTATGAGGGTATATGTGTGTATGATCAGAACAGCGAATAGTCAGATTCCCACTGAGGTCTGAGTGTGTGGACCCGCACATGTCTGTACTTGTGGCAGTTGGTCCCAGGAGCCTCCTTGAGTAGCCTCTCCATCTTACTTTCTGAGACACAGTCCCTCACTGACCCTGGAGCTCCCTGATTTGGCTAGCGGCCAGCAAGCCCAAGGGACCCTCCTGTCTCTGTACCCCCAGATCTGAGGTTACAGGCATTTATGTGGGTGCTGGGGAGCAGAACTTCGGTTCTCGCCTGTGTGGCAAGCACGTTACTGAACGAGCCGTCTGGTCCTTGCCCTGTCTCCTCTGAGGATTTCTAAACAAAGAAAGTTGCCAAGGCGAATGCTTAGCTCCACAGATGCCAATGTTATGGCTGCTGTCCAACAGCTTCTCACACCTGAATGAGATGGGCTGGCTCTTCTGACAGCCTGCCATATCTACAGTGGTTCCCCTCCGAAGCTTTCATTGGGCCCAGAGGCAAAACAGTCATAGACTCAACAAAATTTCAGACTTGGGAATAGTCTGAGTGAACAAGTCCTATGGTCCTTAGCTGAAGACAGTACTGTCCTTCTTGGCTCATGTGACAAGGGGTCACTATTAGCCTTTATTGGGTAGGGCCAGGCCGCTAAGTATTCTACTGAGCAATTCCATTAGTGACTGACACCTGTCCCCGTGTCCCCAAGTGCCAAGAGCATGTCCTCTGGTGCTGCTTCTTCTCACAGAAGCTCTCACTTCGCAGAGGAAGGACTGGGAGGTTTTGGGAGCCCTGGCTTAGTGGTGCCAGCACAGAGAGAGACACTTGATGTGCAGATTTCTGAGCCACTTAGAAAGAGGCACATGAGACTCACGCAGTGCCACAGTCCTCTGTGTGTCCTCCTGGACACCTAACTCAGAGACACCCCCCCCAACACACACACACCAACACACACAGAGCTCTGGTTCTATCCTGATTCCAGAGGCCAAGTCAGGTGATACCACCTCAGCTGGAACTTCATATAGGCCTCATTCGGCCCCCAGGGTACTGCAGAGGGAGCTCATTACATACTTCCCTCTATGAGGAGCAATGCCCGCACCTTCTCCCTTCCCAGCTCCTGCTGGGTGGTAAACAGAGATTGTAATGGCCCATCAGACTTCACAAACAGCTCAAAGGAGGACTTGTTGGCAATGCAGATAATCTGTGAATAATTAAGAAGGGCTTCATTTATTTTTAACTTCTTTCCTCTTCCTGCCCTCTGTGGGAGGGAGTGTTTTCCTTGTGTGTCCCTGTCTTTTTCTCAGTGCTCTTCCCAACACACTGTCAGCTAGAGCACGCAGGAAACATGTCACCTTGGGAAGGCTCCATTCCAGCAACACCATCTTCCTCCAGGGCGTCTAGATAGATCCTTTTAATCCTTGCCTGGCTTCTTTGCGCCTTTCAGATCCCTTCCTGTCTGATGGATGTGTCTCTGTTCCAGCCATTTCCTGGATGGTGGGCCATCTCTCTGTGTGCTTCGAGAGTGCAGTCGTTCAGTGGGCTCTTCATACCGTGATCCCTAGCAATGCAGACAAGTCCACAGTCCTGCACTTGAACTTGGACCCTCTCGGCATCACCTGCCCCACCAATACTGCCTCTTAGGATTTCAGCACCCTGTGCAGGTGGCCTTCATCCACACATTCTGTTCTCACCTGTCACACATATCTTCCCAAACTGCTTCATTTTCTAAGTTTCTTTCTCTAGTTCCTCTGTAATGTCTACTACAAACCTACTGCTCCACCTTCCCATCCCCCACCCCACCCCCTACACACACAGGCAGCTGGCTATAAAGCATCCTCTCTAACAGGTCACACAGTTCACTTCTGACATGATATGCCAAGAAGCATGCCTATTCGCCCCCAGAGAAGGGCAGATGACACTCAGATGTGTCCCTGGGTAGCGGAGTAGGTTCATCAGCAAAGGCTGGCCATCTCTGTGAAGAGGTGGCAGCTCAGATCTGCTCAGAATCCCAGATTGGATTTCAAACCAAAGGACTTGGCATTCACTGTATGAGACAGAAAGGTCACCTATTCAGCCACGCTCACATGACAGGCAGCAAGATGAATGCACGTAGCTCCCCCAAGGGCAGAGCAGGCTCCCACAGTTCTATAGCAAACACCGCCATAAACACGGAAATTAAAAACCTCTAGCCAAGGCCTCCCTACAGTGGAACCCCAGCTTCCGACTGGTTTCTCACAGACAGCTTCCCAGAATTCCAGTGAGTTAATCTCTCACTCTATAGCCGCTTGACAGATGGGAGGCAAACCAGAGGTGAGGTGGTATATGGAACTCCTGGGGCTCTGGTTTACAAATTGGCTTTGGAAAATCTTAATTTAGACTCACCCCTCTGCCTCCCAAACCTTACACCGTGACTTCAGCAGGAACCAGTCCCACAGGAGACGCTGACATTTCATAGCTATTGCTCCCTTCCTTCTCCCAAGCACCCCCAAAACCTGTAGTTAATTCTCAGATGGGACTGAGTTACCGCACAATTTCAGGTGAACCGTTTATGCCACACTTGGGCCTGACTGACTTCAAGGGTGATGGTTCTACTGAGTGAAGATTAGTAAGCCATTTCTCTAAAAGGTCAAAATGTTTCTGTGGCCAAACTTCCTCCAGGTGAGCTGCTCATAGAACTCCTGCCTGGTGTCACCTCTAGCTGACACTGGCCACAGGCCCAGGTCACTATTGCTTCCTCCATAGGAATAGAGGTCATATCTGGTTTAGCCATGGAGAAGCTCTCTCTACCCTGAGCTTCTCACATGCAGGTCTGTGGACATTTGGGTCCAGGTCACTGTCAGTAGGGCTTATTGACAACCATGAGTAGCTGAGCCACATCTATGGGTACCCAACTCCAGCTTTCTGGTCAAGAGAAATGGTCACGTCTCTGAATCCACTCTAATTGGAGACACTTAGTGCTCCTGGAAACAGCCACACCTGGACACAGCCACACCTGGACATAGCCACACCTGCACACAGCCACACCTGGACAGTCACACCTGGACACAGCCACACCTGGACACAGCCACACCTGGACACAGCCACACCTGCACACAGCCACACCTGGACACAGCCACACCTGGACACAGCCACACCTGCACACAGCCACACCTGGACAGTCACACCTGGACACAGCCACACCTGGACACAGCCACACCTGCACACAGCCATACCATCTGCCATGGACTGCAGTTCCCTTATCAAGTTTCCTTAAGAATATGCTCATGGGGACCCCGAAAAGGAAGACCTGTTGTCCTTCTCTGAGTAGGAGTTAAGAATAAAGCAATAAGCTGGGTGCTGGTGACACATGCCTTTAATCCCAGCACTTGGAGGCAGAGGCAGGCAGATCTCTGTGAGTTCAAGGCCAGCCTGGTGTACAGAGTGAGTTCTAGGACCGCCAGAGTTAAAACAAAGCTAAAACCTGTCTCAGAAAAAAAAAAAAGAAAGAAAAAAGAAAGAAAGAAAAAGAGAAAATAAAGCAACAGATGGCTTTGATAAAATAGTTTGCTTAAGGAACATCTGATTTGTGCTGGGGTTACCTTCCATAAAAGAGCAAACTGGAGCCTGCAGGCTTTGCTTAATTCTTATTTACTACTATCACTACGATGACAACGACGATGACGACTATTACTACTATTACTACTATCATCTTTTTGAGGCAGGGTCTCATTATGTAGTTCCAGTTGTCCTGGAACTCACTGTGTAGACCAGGCTGGCTTTGAACTCACAGAGATTCACCTGCCTCTGCCTCCTGAACGTTGAGACTAAAGGTGTACACCACCACACTGAGCTTAGTTCTCTTTTAGAGTATCACGTAACCATCCAGGAGAACAAAGACCTCCCAGGACTCCCAACACACTGAAATAGCAGGGAGAGAAATTCTGGCTGCTTCATGGAAGTTCCAGCCCCCACCTGGGGAAGCTGAAGGGGGGACAGTCTGGGTCCCCATATATAAAGTTGCTCTCCATGGAAACAGTGCCAGCTGTAGAGACACCTGTCTAGACACACCTGCCCAGCCTGACTCTGGGAATACGGCTTCTAGGACATCTCAGGGAGGTGGAGTGCATGTGATGGCTCAGTTCTGACCCTAGATGGCTGCCACATTTATCTCTGTAGTTTTAAGGCAAAACTTTCCATTTTTTCTCTTTAAAGAAGGGTATCTAGGAGAGTAGAAGCTGGAATTTTTCTGTTGTGGGGAAGAAGGGATGACATGGGGTTTTGTTATGTGGGCCAAGCTGTCCTTGAACTCATAAACCTCCAACCTCAGCTTTCCGGGCGCTGGGATCACAGGGGCATGCCACCATGTCCAGCTGAAGACGGCAGCTTCTTTCAAAAGCTAACTCAGCAGGATGGTGACTCTGGCAGCTAACAGGTGAGGTCTGTTTGTGGCTGGCCTTGTTGGGTTGTGTTCTAAAGGGAAACCAGAAGAGCCAGGTGCTCAGTTTCAGAAGGCAGAGCCTGCCTCTTTAATTTCCCAGGGGCCCCACTGCCCCCCTCCCCACTGAGTTGGAAGCTTATTCTTCCTGAGCCCGCACACAACACATAATCCTAGGAAGGCCCAGAGTTTGCACCTGATTTTTCCTATCAAACTTCGGGGGACCTTCAATAGGACCAAGTCCTCCTCATCCACAGGGTGAGCCTAGGGCAAGGGTGTTCAAACCACAGGAGTTGGTATTACTTTGATTTTAGATCAGAAAAGGCAAACGGTCCCGTTACTCCAGCCTGTGCCTGTGGCAGACATTAACTGTCGATTCTTACTCTTCCTTTTCTGGTAAGCCAGGAAAGTCAGAATCTTTCTCAAACCACACTCTATTGACAACACCTCTGCCCACTGCTAGAGCTGGGGCTCAGAAAGAGTGCTCTTCACCCCTGACCATGACCATGATGGCACGCTCCATCACTGTGCTCTCTACCCCTTCTTTATTCCTGGGACCGTATCTGGTTGCTCCCAGGCACCCAGTCCAGCTCGAGTGGCACTTACTGATGACCTGCTAGGTACTGGGCATGATCACATGCACGCCACGACGCCTGACTTGATGCTTCACATGAACAGAGGAGGTGGCGCCACCGTCCCACCAATGAGATTTCACAGCAAAGTGCATGCCTGGTAAAGAGGGGCTCTACGGGTGCCACCCACCTCTTCCTGCCAGATTGAAGAGGGAGAACGTGACTTCCTAAGGTCACAGGGCACAGTGGCAGGGCCTGGATCCTGGTCAACCCCGGCGTGTTCTGTGAGTGTGGGGCTTCTGTCCAATAGTGCTCCTTGCCCTGTCGTATTTGAGTGCTGGCTTTCCTGTTTCCCTAGTTCCTTAGAGGAGGATCTGTCCTCCTTCCTGAGTCACCGCGGGAACTGATGCCCTTCCTAAGCACTTCCAGCCTCTGAACTCTGCCAACCACATAAGGTGCCTTTTTTGTAAAAAGAAAAAAAAAATTGTGCGTGGGTTCGAGTGTTTTGCCTGTGTTTATGTACCTGCACCACATGTGTGCCCGGTGCCCTCAGAGGTTAGAAGGCAGCATGGGATCCCTTGGAATCACAATTACAAACAGTTATGAACACCATGTGGGTGCTTGGAACTGAGCCTGGGTCCTCCACTAGAGCAACAAGTGCTCTTACCCGCGGAGCCACCTTCTGCCCCACAGAACGCCCCTCCATCCACTGACCACTTCCTGCTTTCTCTGTCGCAACCCCACACACGCGGTTCCTGTGGCCATGGAGCTTTTCCTTCTTCATCTGGCTCTTCTTACCCATTCCCTAAATCTAAGCTTTAGTAATTGCTCCTCCATGAGCCCTTCCCAGATGTCTCTGGAGGTTCCCTCACCACATGAGTGACCTGCTCAGGCTGTGTCCCCATCATCCTTTCTCAGGTCACATTTCTCTCTCTCTGTTTCAGGTTTTATTGCTAGTGCTCAGGGTTGGCTGGAAGCTCGGTGGGGGAGGGCAGGAACTCCCTTGACACTTCTCCTATTCCTGGTGCCCAGTCTCTAACTAACCATCTCAGTAATATTTGAGCAGGACAAGTGCGTCCTGAGAAGCACCATGCTCCATGCTTAATTCAAACATGTAGTACTTCTTCCTTCAACAGGGGGTGCAAGCACACGAGATAATCATGTGCTGGTCTTGGCCCCTTTAAATTTCAGACTTCCAAGTCCGCACCAGTCACACTGCCTGCTCACTACCTACTAATGCAGTACACGGCTACCTCTGCTCTTACAACAGAGGCTAATCATTTACAGGGGTGCACTAAGAGGCCAAGGAACCATTCCTAGAACAGAGGGAAGTGTTCCTTTCCCCAGAAACTGCATCTGCCCATCCCACAAGTGATCAAAGTGGCATTTTGACAGCTTCAGTGAGAAAGCAGCAATTCCAGGCCATTCAGGAATGTCACAGTTGAGTGAATCTGGGGGCTGGGAGCCAGGAGGCTTGGATTCTAGTACTGCAAGCTCTCCACAACACAGGTCTCCTTTCTGGGCAAGAGAAAACAACCCCTTGCCCCATCAGAGAAAGAATAAAGGCCATCAGTGAATACACTTCCCCAAGAAAATGTACCAGTCAGGAGCACAACTCAGTATATCAAACCTCAGACCTTCCACAGTAACCCACACCAGGCTGTAGGATCACCGTTACCCAAGCCATGACTCAACACCCCTCTAATAGCAATGGCCTTCATATGGCAAAACATGAGTAGTAGCCCATGAGCCACTGAGTCTGCTTTGAGCCTCTTTTGGGGGGCTGGAGGAGGAGCCTGAAGGGATCTTCAGGTTATGTTACCTGTACCTCTCTAAGCACACACTAAGACACCCAGCTAGCGTGGGGCATACAGGAAGGAGTCTACCTGTAAGCACTGCCACACTGGGTGTTTCCCCACACACTGCATCCCTGCCACCATGCACCAGCCCACTCTCCTGCCCTTCTCTGTGAACATCTCCTTCATAGAATAGGTTTTTTAACTAGAGAGTTAGAACCCTGTGCCAGAGGAAGCTGGACAGGAGACGCACAGTTGTGCACTCTTTCATTTTGCCTCTCGTTCTATCAGGAGATTCCAAGTTATGCCATGGATCTCTCGGGGCAATGAGATCCTTGAAGCGCATTTCACTCACACAAGCCTCTGGGTCCTGATGGTCACAACCCCCTGGGAGGCCATTGGTCCATAATGTACACGAAGTTGGGACGACAGAAATGACCAGCAGTCAGACAAGGAGCTCCCAGAGGGAGAAGACAAGGTGAACGCAGATGGAGAGAAGGGTGCAAGAGCCAGCAACACAGTCGGACCTCAGAGTGACCACACTTGCTTCCCAGGACAAAGAGCCGAAGTGTCATGTGACATGGGTTTCCCACCAGCAGGCATCTGTTTTCTCAGCTCATTTTGGTTTTACTTGGAGAAAGCTGAATATTCAGCCTTTATGGGTTACATAAGTGCAGGTGGTTCCCACTGATTACAGTTGAAATGGACACCTCTTCCACAACTGGGAGGAGAAACCAAGGTTTAGACACAAGAAAGGATTCTCCCTAGGTATTGTGTGATTTTCTCTGTAGAGACATGAACACTTGAACATCTACTTATCTCACACAAGGCACGGTGACAAATAGATACAACACCGAAAAGACCACCTTAGCGTGGGTGAGAGCTCACAAAAGCTGCACCCCTAGAGCACCTAGCCCGGCCTGCACTAAGCTTTCCCCCCAGCCCCAGTCTGTGTCTGTCTGTCTGTCTATCTATCTATCTATCTATCTGTCTATCTATCTATCATCTCAGCAGTTGTTTGATATTTATATAACCCTGGAGTCTTAGGAACCTCACTCCAACCTCCAGGAGGGAATGCTTTAAGTCTGAGGGAACAGCCACAGGACACCAGGTCACGAGAGTGGCAGGGCCCAGCTCTGCACAGCTGCCTGACTAGAGAGCAGCCCCATCCAGACACTCCTTGGCCTTTGGATGATCACAACTGCCAGAATATTGGCCCTGTCTTCAAAGAGGATGTGTAGAGCTGGTGCCCAGCACTGTACCTGGGGCTGGGCCAGGGTCTGACAGTTAAGTTAGCTCCGTTTCATTTTAGTCTGAGGAGAGCCAGGTGGAAAAAGGCTCTCCTTCCCTCAGGTGTAACCAAGGCAGCGAATGACTGGGAGGTGTGGACAGTCTTATGCTATACAAAATCCACAGGAGTCAACCCACTCAAGAGTTCTGGTGCACACACCAGTGTGTGGGCCTGAGGTTAAAGAGGAGCAGCCAGGGAGAGAGAGCAGGGGAGCAGGGGCGGAGGATCAGGACTGGGACAGAAGAATGTAGAAGCCACCTCCACATCCAGGGTAGCTGCCTCCCTTCCTGAGTCACCCAGCTGTCACCAGCACTGGGTGCATACCACCACCCTCACTACCGGGGAGCTTCTGCTGAAAAGTCCTCGTTGCAGAAGATGCTGGAACCCTGACATAGCTGGCATCTACAGCACATAGTCTGATCAGTTCTTTGTGGATCAGGACCTGGGCTTCCTCCACACGATGGAGGGAGTTAGTTGGGAATGCAGGGTAGGACTGGCGCAAGGCCGACACCCCAGCTAGTGCACTGGAAAGTCTGGCCAGTGGCGGGCAGGAAGGTGACACAGTAGAGTGTTCTCTTCACCTTTTCCTAGATACCTTTTCCAGATAAAGAACTTTGGGAATTAAGGAGTCCCCAGAACCAGCCGGGGTTCCTGGGAAAGGTAGTAGCCACCCCAGGCCGTGTACAGACCCTACACAAGTTCCAACTTGCCCTCACCAGTCCATGGGATCAGCAACTTGGGGCTGTGGGTTCCTGCATCATAGCCAGAGCTGCCCCACCCTCCGAATATGAGAGAAGCAGGGTAGGGGTGGTGATATGCAGTCAAAGAAGAGTGAGAAGCCGCCTCTCCAGACTGGTCATGTCCCTCCTAGAGCAAGCTGAGTACAATTCTGCTCACTGGGGAATGCAGACAGGACGGAGACCTGATCGCCTAGCAAGACTTCTGGATTGAGAGAAGGCTGCTTTTAGAACTAGTGTTATTTTACCACTAACAAAGTAATTTTCTTTTTGCCGAATTGTTTCTAGTTCTGAAGCTTAAATTTTAAGCCAGGATTTCAAATGTGGACAGGCACAGTGGCTTCAGTTCCCTTGACTCCAGGGGTCACACATTTCTCTGCTCCTTTGAGCAGGCAGCAAAGGTGCCTGGGAGCAAAGGCAGGAGTTGCACTGGTGCCTGTACCTAGGGGCTCTCTCAGCTCAGAATTCTTCCTCTTTAACCTCTGCCCAGGGTCAGACTATGGGGCCCTCACAGGGATGTGACCCAGGAAGCCCCAGGATTGGGGTATCTCTCGATGTCTGCATTTGCCACCTCTCATCACCATGGCCACCGCAGAGTAGGGAATCATCCTTTTCTGCTTCCTTGTCATGAAAACACTGGGATCTGGGGATCCTCCGAGGAGCAGGTTTAGAAAGAGCCCCGCAGCTCTCTGCCATTTCCCGATGTCCCGTCACACCCTCCGGCTTTATTTCCAAACAGCATCTATCTGTTATTCTACTCTGTGACTGTAACATTTTTTGCATAGGTGTCCACTATAGAGGTTTCAGCCTGAGCTCCCCTCACAGCACCCCGACATAGACAGGTATCTGTGTTCCCCTCAACTCCAACCTCTCTGTGAACAACACGGCACGGCCCCACAGGCTGGAGTGACGGTCTTTGGTTATTGACACAGTCCTAGAATGTGGGAGACCATCCACCCACATGTGGCTTGGAGCCTTGCAGGGGAAATGACACCTTCAGAGCTGACGCTTCCTTCTTGTTCACAGAGCACACACCTGTGACAGCCAGCCCACGGCCTTCCACTCTCTCTCTCTCAGCAGGGTTTTCTTCCCTTAGACTGAGAATCCCAAGGAAAGTGTAGCCACTGCTCTACCTCAGTGTCCCCAGCTTTGTACAGCTCCTGGAACATTAGAACGTGATAGTGGCTAAATGTAAATGCAGGGTAGTGTTGGGGCTGGGACCTGAGAGAGGGAAATGCTCAGAAGAAGGGCTCAGGGTAGCCATTCCTGGAGCCTTGGAGGGTGCGACTGCCAGGGGAGCCACAGTCAGTTCCATAGGGAAAGTACAGAAGGCCTACAGGGCGCAGTGTGAGAGCTGCTGACAGTCGGTCCAGCAGCTGATGCCTTAGACTTAGAGATCACAGCAGGACAGCGTCTAGGAACTGAGGCAGAAGAGAGACCAATGGCAGGGTCATGGGGAGAGGGGGGGGGAGGGAGGGAGGAAGGAGAGAGAAGAGAGAGAGATGTCGTACAGGACTGTGGGTCTGGAGCACACAACATGAGCGTTCTGACGGTTAGCAGGAGAACCCTGGTAACTGCACACTCTCTTGAGCATCACCTGCAGGCAGATTGTCAAACAGCACAGTTAGAAGTCCACTCAAGCCAAGCCAAACCCAGAGAGCAGAGCCATCCCATGCAATTCTCTCTTTCTCTGCTCTTCTCTGGCTATCAGACTACACACCAACAAACTGAGGTTGTTTCCGAGACCAAAGACAAAGTGTCCCCTCAGACTCGCTGTCGAGCACAGCTATTGCACAAGAGCCCGTGTAGTTCAGGGACCATCTTGAGTAAGTCTTCCTTACAAACTGTTTTGTTTGATTTCTTCTGCAAGTCTCAGCTGCTCTAGACAGCTCTTTTATTGTTTGGTTACCCCAGAGATAGCAATAAAGTAAATACGAAAACACACTTGCAAAGCAACTTTCCACTGTCCAAAGCACTTGCCCGTAGTACTGTTTAATATTTAATATTTTCATGCAATATTTATTTAGCATCTCTAGGTTCCAGGCAGCGGGGATTCAGGTGCAAATAAAGCAGGCACAGTCCTTAGCCCCATGAGTGCAGGGGTGGACAATGTGACCCAGAGATTGCCTAGAGCACAACCGTGATGCCTGTCTGACTGGAAACCACAGTGCTCAGAGTAGAGGTAACAAGAGGACCAATTACTCTGGGAAACAATGGCAGACTTCCCGAGGAAGTGACATTTAAGTCGAGGCTTGCAAAGTGAATCTGGGCCGAGAGGTGGCATGTACTTGGGGCAGGATGTCAGTATCATGACCTTGAGGAGTAAGTCTGATGCTGGAATAGCAGAGAAGGCTGATAGGATGTTTCCTGGGAGCCACAGATAGACAAATGAAGCCAGGGAGCAGGTTGGCCTGGGTCAGGAGGATTCTGCTTTAAGAGAGCCTGAATAAGAGCCAGCAACCTCTCTGTCCTTTGAGAAAGAGGAGGTCCGATGATGCATCAGGAACTCTTGGGTAAAGAGGCCATTGGAGAACCCACTGACGAAGCAGGCATGGGATCGGCTGGGATGCTGCTGCCAAACCTCCCCCCCCCCCCCCACACACACACACTCAGAGCTGATACACAGGCTGGGACCGGCGAGTGGAAAGTTGATGAGACAGAGGAGCTGAGACAGGACTAATGCAGTGCGTGTTCCTTCCCCACCTTCGACCTCTCTGCGGAGAAAAGCAGGAGCCTCCACCCTCCTCGCACATCCATCAGCTTCTCTAAGCCCCAGGTGGAAGGCAGGAGGCGTTGTTCTGAGTTGCAGTGAGCAACAGGGATGGGATGAGACTTAGAAAGCAGGAACATTACGAAAAAAAATCAGTGGCTAAGGAGAGGGTCCAGTCAGCAAAGTGCTTGCTGAGTAAGCCTGAGGAGCTAGGTTTGATCTTCCTTGTAAGAAGCTGGGTATAATGGCACACACATACAGCTCTCGTGCTCAGGAGGCAGAGATCCTGACTACAGGAGGAAGATCCTCACTGTGTGTCTGTGGAAGAGGCCTGTGGAAGAGATGGTAGCAGTTGTTCTTTTGCAAGACCGTCCACAGCATGTCTTGCAATCAAGGAGAGACTGTTGGGAACCAAAACCAAATGAGCCAAGTCAGGCTTCCTCCCAGGTCAGCGTCTGTGACATGAGCTAAGACCCAGACGTGATCCTTGGATGCTCATCTTTTCGCGTGAGCCATTTCCTGGAGCACTGGGCCCCCAACCCACAATGCATAGCTGGCTGGGCCTGTTGGGGCTCCTGGTTCAGTGGCCCTGGGGTGAGACCTGAGAATCTGCATTCTCAAGTTCCTAAGTGAAGACAGACTTTAAAAACTGCTGACTGAGGGGGCCTGGAGAAGGAAGGATGGATAGTGGGTTTAGACTCCCTGTTTCCCAAGACATAAAAGCAGGGCTGGGGGACGTGGGTCAGTGGTAGAGCTTTTGTTTAGTATGAATGAATGGGTTCTATCCCAGGAACACACACAATCACACACACACAATCACACACACACACACACACACACACACACACACATTTTTCTTGTCCCAAGGATACAAAGGCAGCTACTGAGGTGACTTGGTCTTCCAGGCCTTAAGTCTCACTGTGAAGTCTGAGGCTGGTTCCCAATGACCCCACAGTCTCCTGCACGGTATTAACAACAGGGACCAGCCAGGCTTGGACCACTGGAGAGTCTGAGCCCAATTACCATGTTCCCTGCTCAGCCAAACCACAGGCCAGATCTATGGCCCAGTGTTGTTGGACTGGTTAATAAAGATAATTAAATGATAGTCATGCGTTGTGCAGGGTGCTGCCCTGGGTTTTTATTTGGTGGCGAAGCTGCTCCTGAAGAAACTTCCTGCTTGCCTCGGTAAGCCTCGGGTTTAGAAAGTTTCTTGGAATTTTATTTCACTTAGTATACTGGTGTGGTCAGTTTAGAAAGTAAGACACAGGAATCCAGCAGAACCCACACACCAGCCAAGTTTTCCTAAGCCAAATTTAAAGCCAGAATTTTGTAGTTTAATTTAGAATGATCAATTGAGCGGTCACCCGAACCCTATTTCTTAAAATTCCCTGGAGTGGAATTCGTCGGCTTTGGCGCTTGGTGCGTGGGCTGGCTTTCAGAGTCTTCAAGTAAATTTCCTCTTCCCAAATACACAATAATATGTTTCTGCTGACAGCCAACAGCAGCCGTATAGTGAAGAAAATAATTAGCAGATTCATTAATTAGGATTCTGCTTGCACTTCTGCAATGGTTACCATTTGCTTATTGTAATTATAAATCTCCTGCCATTTACTAAAACCATTCATGGTCTTCGGCACATACTGTTATGTTTGCAGAGCCAAACATATTTTGTTTTGTATGTTGAAAATTTTTGTATGGTGTTCTGTCTGAAGGGCACTCAGATGTCACAGTTAACACTTTAAAATAACAAAATCTTACAGGAAACACACGCGCGCGCGCGCACTATAACAGACACCAGACTGTACTGCTTAGGATAAACTCACTTTTAACCATTTAATTACAAAATCAGCCAACGAGAACACTGAGACTTCTTCTTACGTCACACTTACCTAGATTATTTTTATATTATTGAGAAAATCCTGATCCTAGGTTGTGACAGGTGCCATAGCAATTTTTATTTATTTTTTTATTTTTAAAAATCTCACATTGAAAATCTCAAGTAATTTTTAAGCTATAAAAGATAGCAGCCTAAACACTGAGGACAGCTAAAAATCAAACGAGCACATCAGAGAATTCAGTTAAAAAATCGGGAACCTAATGGTGTTATTTGGGAAGCCACTTTTAAAAAAGATAACAATCTAATCTTTGAAGTTCAACTCTAATCTGTGGAACAATAAAGCACCTTTGAACACAAGTTGCAAACTGCAGATCTTTCGGAATCTCTTCACAGATGGGAAATGGGCTCCAGAAAGGTAGAGAGAGGGGTCCAAATTCCAATGGGATTAGTGACATCATGAGATTAGAACTGGAACCTCCTGATAAAATGCCAGCCTGCTCTGCATGCCCCGGATTTCAGAGCTAGATAGTGAGAACAAGAGGGGGAGGAAGAGCAAGAGAGTGAGTGGGGAGGGAAGGAGAAGAGAGCAAGAAAGGAAGAGGGAAGAAGGGAAGAGGAAAAGAGAAGAGAGGAGAGAGGATGCTGATGGTGTTGGGGAGGAGATGCCTTCCGGGGCCAGGGATGGAGGGTGCGTTGTGATTTTAGGTGTCATAAACAGGACTTCTCACTAAATCCCCCTCCAGGTTTTCCTGAAGTTTCCCCCATATTTCCTGCAATTGCCATAATTTTACAATCACAAGAAGGTCAGTAAATGCTGTGTATGGTGGCATAAGCCTTTAATCCCAGTGCTCTTAGGGAGGAGTGCCATGGGTCTGAAGCTAGCCTGGGTTCCATAGAGCCTGCCTCAAGAAAAGCCATTGATAGAAGTGTTGAACATTGAGAGCTCAGCCTTTCTCGCTTTCCCTCACTCCGCCCTTGACAGAAAGCCATGCTCACAATGCCACAGGGAAGAGTCTTCTTAGAGTCAGGCTGTGTATGAAAAAGGGAGATGACAGATTCCTGTCTTGGAACCCAACTAGTCTGGCTCGGGTTTAAAGGTTTCTGTTTCTGGTTCACTCCCATTGGCAGTCGTCAGGCTTGGCATCAGCCCTCGGGGAATTGCTTCCCTTTCGTCAAGGCTGCTCACTTTTACCCACAGGCTGGGCTGGGCTGCCTTCTCCAGTCCTCAGGTTTCTGAGGCAGCTGGGTCATTTCAGGTCTGGGTGCCCGGGCGCTCGGGCGCTCGCTCAGATGGAGGAGGCTGCTATTCTCTCCCTGTCTACCTGGTTACTTCATAGCACCCCCAGTCTGTGCCTGGAGTGCTGCCCTGCCCAGTATGAGGTCTGTGCCAGGACTCTGCTGTCTCCTGCTGTAGCGCCTGGGGAGTGTTCAGCATCTTTGAGCTGCAGTTTCTCATCTGGGAGAAAGGGGGTCACTAAACCTTCAGGGTGGTACAAAGGTTAAAGGTCGTGCACTAAGGACTGCGTGGTGCTGGGTGGGTGCAGGCATCCAGGAAATAGCTGTTGCTTTTACTCTATGGAGCCACTGAGCTCCTTCTCGGCTCTTCCTTCCAGAACTGGCTTCCTCTGAAAAGGCTCCCTGTGCGTCTGTCCACAGTCGCTGCCATACTGTGTTAAGGCATCCTGACTAAGTCAGCCGTGTGCCCTTCTCCCAGCCTCTTGGCTCCTTCTTCATGATTCACTTCTAACCTGCTGTGACTTTGGGAAGGTCTCCCAGGAGGGAAAGAGAAGTCTAGCAGGAAACACTGGAGCCTACAGGGTGTGTGTGTGTGTGTGTGTGTGTGTGTGTGTGTGTGTCGGAGGAGGGGTGGGAGCAACAGCATTTGGCATCTCTGAGTCACCTGTTTGCTGCTAATCATTTTGAAAGAACTGAAGCCTCCCCTAGTCAGCTGTACGGGGAAGAAGCAGCTGGTCCGTTCTGAGAGTTAATCCATTTTTGAAAACCAAGCTAACATCCTTAGGCAAATATGCCATGCAAGTTTGAAGGGCTGAAACGTATCATAATATTTTTCTAAGACTTCAAGGCATCCAGTGTTAACTTGAGGACTGTAAACCATGCCATGAGCAATCTAAAATATGGGCTTTCTTCTACTCTAGAAATAGATGCCAAACACACAGTTTCCACGCTTTGTCACTCACACGCTGCCAGCAGAGCCTCACACCCCGTCACTGCCCAAGGATAGAAGAAAGATGGCTCTGAAGTTAGAACTGGCAGCGCGAGGAGACACAAATGCTCTTAAAACTGTAAAACCCGCTTGTCGGGGGGACAGAGCTGTGTCTCCCAAGTTTCAGTCTAAGCCCCCAGCACCTTAGATTGTGACTATAATTGGAGACAGGATACTTTAAAAATAATTAAAGTAAAGTGAGGGGGATCACAAGGGCGGATCCTAAGCCAGCAGGATAAGTATCCTTACAGGAAGAGATTATATCACTGACAAGACACAGGGTAAGGGGCCCACAGGGGCCCAGAAAGACAACTACCTATATGTCGGGGTCAGAGCCATGGAAGAAATTACCATTGCTGGTTCAGACCTGTGCGGAAATAAATTTATCTGTTGCTCAGTTGCCCAGGCTGTGACATTTTGCTTAGTGGTCCCAGCAGGCTCTGTACCTCGAAGCAGGGCTTTCTCGTTTTGCATGCAGGAAACAGGTATACAAAGGTAGACTGACAGGCCACACAGTTCACTAGCAGAGTCAGTCCTCTAACCTTTAACCCCAAAGCCTATTCTCTGTTCTCTCATGAGCTACTTAAGAGTGATGGTCTGGCTCTTCCAGCCCACGTCCGTTCCTTTCTGCCACCGACTGGCAGAAGCCCTCTCTACTGTGGGGGTCGGGACCCTCACCTGGGCCTAAGATTCAGGTCCCTAGTATAGAAAAAGACCAAAGCAGCCAACTTTAGTCAGGCTTCTATGAGCACCAAAATTGTATAGGCCCAAGTCAGGGACAGTGTGACCCAGAACAGTTCCCAGAGTTAAAGAAAAACAATTTCTGTAAGAAAAACACTTTCTAAGACAAATAAGACGGCCTTGGGCTAAAAGAGTTTCCCCATGTAGACAGCCCATGGCCTCCGGCTAAGGGTCTTCCCCCAACCCACATAGACTAAGACCCTAAAGTTTACATTTTCTAGGAACCCACAACCTTGCTATATGCCAGCACCAATCAGTTTGAAGGTTAATTGGCCCTAACCTATCAAAATGGGAAAACAATTTGGGGACCAATCGACTTGTACCAACTCGGTTTGTGCCCAGCAACTGTCTAAATTGTGCATAAAAAGGCTCACTTTGTGTTCTTCTGGGCCGCCTTTTCCTGTGAACAGGGACGGCCCCAGTGCACTGGAATAAATCCTCTTGCTATTTGCATCGATATCCCGTCTGTGAGACTCTGTGGGGGTGCGGTGTCCAGGTTTGGGCCTTTGGGGTCCAACACTACCAGAGATCTCAGCGGCCACTGGGACTCAGGTAGTCGATTTCCACTATCCTTCCTGTCCTCTATGGCAATCTCTACAGCCTGCTTGCAGGAGCCCCACCTGTCCCACACCCCATACACAGACACACACACATACACACACACACACATACACACACACACACACACACACACACACACACTCCAGATTCCCTGGGGACTCTTAATATTGGTGCAGATCCCAGGCACTCTTTCCAGAGACCCCTATCAATCTTTCTCCTTCCCATTTCCAATTCCTTTCTGTTACCCGCTGACCCACAGGGGCACTCTCTGCCTGGGATCCAGAAACAGCAAGAGCAACCAAAGAATGGATACCTACCAAAGACAAGACCAGATATCAACAGTAAGAGACACCTCAGACATCGTAACTCCAGAACAGCCAAGACAATATGCTTCCACCAGAAGCCAGCAACCTTATTGCTGTAAGCCCTGAAAATTCAATGTAGCAGAAGCACAAGACAAGAACTTCAAAATACCTATTATGAATGTATTCAAGGACCTTAAAGAGGATATAAATAAATTCCTTAATGAAATCTGTGAAAACACAAACAACTTAATGGAATAATAAAAACAAAGATGCGAAAGTGGAATTTAACAAAGAAATAAAACCACTTAAGAAAACCTAAACTAAAGAAAAACTGGAAATGAAAAATTTAAGGTGTCAGACAAAAACCTCAGAGGCAAGCCTCAGCAACAGATTACAAGATGTGGAAGGGAGAATCTCGGGTCCTGGAGACAGGTAGTTCGGTCAAAGGAAATGTTAAATCTCAAAAAATCCAGGCACAAAACATCCAGGAAATCTGGGGCACTATGAAAGACCAAATCTACAAATAGGTACAAGAAGCATACAGGATACCAAATAGATAGGACCGGAAAAGAAATTCCCCACAACACAAATTTCTACAACGGATAAACATTTTCAGCCAAGTAGAAGGATACAAATTAACAAACAAAAAATTATAGACTAAGAAAGAAATTGGGAAAAAAATACCTTTCACAATAGTTTCTCTCTCTCTCTCTCTCTCTCTCTCACACACATACACACACAGCCTTGGGTTAACTCTAAGCAAATGAAAGACTTGCATAATAAAAACTTTAAGACTTGTTGGACGGTGGTGGTGCACGCCTTTAATCCCAGCACTCGGGAGGCAGAGGCAGGCGGATCTCTGTGAGTTCGAGGCCAGCCTGGTCTACAGAGTGAATTCCAGGACAGGCAGAGTTACAACAGAGAAACCCTGTCTTTTAAGACTTTAAAGAAAGAAATTGAAGAAGATATCAGAAGTTGGAAAGATCTATGCTTATGGATTGGTAGGACTGATACACTCAAAATGGCCATCTTACTAAAGCAATCTTCAAATTCAATGCAAATCCCTATCAAAACCCCAACACAATGATTTACAGAAACTGACAAAAACAATTTTTAATTTCATATGGAAACACAAAAAAATCCAGTATAGATAAAACAATCATAAGTAATAAAATATTGTTGGAGGTATTGCCATCCCCAATTTCTAGTTGTACTACAGAGCTATACGAATAAAAACAATATGGTATTGGCATAAAACAGACACACTGATAAATAGAATCAAATTAAACATCCAGATATAAGTCTGCACACCTATGGACACCTGATTTTTAAATTTTTAAAAATTTTTTGTGTAAGGAGCGTTTGAGACAGGGTTTCTCCGTTGTAACTCTGGCTGTCCTAGAACTCACTCTGGAGACCAGGCTGCTCTCGAACTCACAGAGATCTGCCTGTCTCTGTTTCCCAAGTGCTGGGATTAAAGGTGTATGCCACCAACACCTGGTTGGACATCCAATTTTTTACAGTGAAACCGTAAGTATACACTGGAGAAAAGATAGAATCTTCAAGAAATGGTGCTAGTCAAACTGGATGTCTGCATGTAGAAGAATGAGAATATAGATGCATATTTAACACCCTGCACAAACTCATCTCTGAATGCATCAAGGGTATCAACATAAGACCAAGTACCCTGAACCTCATAGAAGGGGAAGTAGGGAATAGCCTTGAACTCACTAGCATAGGAAAAGACTTTATGAACAGGACATCAATAGCACAGGCACTAAAAACAACAATTAATAAATGGGACCTCATGAAACTGAAAAGCTTCTGTACGGCACAGGATACCATCATTCAGACAAAGGAGCAGGCTACAGAGTGGGAAGAAATTTTTACCAATTACACATCTGATAGAGGATTAGTATCTAGAATATATAAAGAACTAAAAAAGCTGAACATCAAGAAAACAAATGACTCAATTAAAACGTGGAGTACAGAACTAAGCAGAGCTCTCAAAACACGAAACAACAAATGGATGAGTACTTAAAGAATGTTCAACATCCTCAGCCATCAGGGAAATGCAAATGAAAACTACTTTGAGATTTTGTCTTACACCAATCACGATGGCCACGATCAATAAAACATGCAACAGTTCATGCTGCAAGGATGCAGAGAAAGGGGAACACTTATTCCTTGCTGGTTGTTGTACAGATTTATACAGCCTCTATGGAAACCAGTGTGGTGGTTTCTCAGGAAGCTGGGAATAGATCTATTCAAGATCTACCTAGAGTGAGGTAGTCTAAACCCAAAAAAACAAATACTGATTTTTTTTTTAATGTATGTGGTCGTTAGCTTTTAAGTCTTCAATACTCTAGAAAACAGCAAAAGTTAGGTACCTAGTAAGGCACTGGGGGGAGGAGAGGCTCTCCCAAGGAAGGGAAAATAAAACATATTGTTATAAAGAGACAAAGGGAAAACTGGAATGGGCAGATTAAATCCGAAGAGGATGGAAGAGACAGGTAAAGAGGGGATATGGGAAGGGACAGCGAACACCAAAGGCCATCTGATTATCCATGTGAGAACCTTCTACTAAAGAAGATTCCTAAGATATAGACATTTATGAACGGACTCTAAATAGTCATAAAAATAATAGAGGAGACATGCCTCATCTAGACATCTTACACTACCAAGGAAAACCTCCAGTGCCAGGAAATTTTTGTTGATCCACTGACCAAAAGGACCCCTGGAAACTCCCAACCATCAAAGGATACTGCCAAGGCTGTTGGTTACTCTCGCAACCTGACGGTAAGGCCCTATCGCTGAAAACAACACTTACATAAGTCATCAAACTAAGAGTTACTGAGCTGGTTGCTTATCTAGAAGCTTCACCCCTACTGACCAGCATACATGGTACTGGAAGATACTTTGCACGCTACCAATAATTAAATACCACCTTGCTACAAACCCTGCAACCTACAACAGTGAACTACCTGCAAGATATACTGGTCCAATGGTGGCGCAAATGTGATGGAAGTAACCAACCACCTTCTGGTTGGATTTAACATCCACTCCATAAGACGGAGCCCATACCTGGCACTGCTAAAGCAGCCACGAACAGACCCGAGACTAGCTAAGTCATGGACCCTAGGGTAAAACCTACTACTATTATTTTGCTAAAGGAGCATAGCAATAAAACGACTCCTAATGACATACTGGTAAGTCACTAGTGCCTTGTTTAGCCATCATCAGAGAAGCTTCTTGCAGTAGAATTAACACAGAGATCCACAACTAGATAATGTGCAGAGAGTGGGAGATCTCAGAACACTCAGCCTTAAATGGGGTGTCTTAATCCAAGCTCTCAAGGATCAGCGATCTGTGTGGAAGAGGAAGCAGAAAGACTTAAAGAGCTAGAGGAGATGGATGACAACAGGGAAACCGTGTCTTCAAGACACTACAGAACTGATGCATATATGAACTCACAGAGATTGAAGCAGCACCTCCAAGGCCTGCACAGGTTGAATTGATGGAGTCTAAGCACTAAGATGGGAAAGTGGCCACAGGCTCCCACCCCTAATGAAGAAGCTACCTTCAAGTGATACCTCCTGGAAAAGGAAAAAATCAGTTTTCTCCAATGGAGTCTCACCAGGCATATTAAACATACTTCAGGGCAGGCCCCATGCCCGGGACTAGCTGGCCAACACGAAGCAAACTTGATATTTTTATAGACTTTTGGTCTCATTTTTCTTTGTTTTGGCATTTTTTTGTCTTATTCGCTGATGGCTTATTTATTGTGATTTCCACTTTTTTTTTTGGAGTTTTGTATGTGTGTTTCTTGGGTTTTTGCTTTGTTTTGTTTTTTCTTTTGTGTGTGTGTGTGCGCTCGCGCGTGTGTGTTTAAAAGAGAGAAAGAGACAGAGAGAGAGGGAGAGAGAGAGAAGAACATAAATTTGGGTGGGTAGGTAAGTGGGGAGGATCTAGGAGGAATTGGAGGAGGAGTAAACATCAAAAAATAGTGAATGAAAAAATTAAAAAAAAAAAAAAAAAGAATGAGAGCTGGGAGCCAGTGTTACGGGTTTGAATCCCGGCTCTACCACTTCCCAGCTCTGTGGTTTAACCCCGCTGTACTTGAGTTTCAACGTTCCTATTTTTAAAAGGCCATAAATCTCTGCTTTGTTTGCTTAACAAAGGGAATAAATAACTTTAAAATGAACAGATAAAATATACATAAAATATTTAGTGCTTGGCTACATGATGTATTTAATAAATGTCAGCTAATAGAATTACTGTCATTACTGTTTTTATTATCATTAATATTACTGAGAAATTCCCAGTAATCCAGCCCAAGCATCTTACTTTATATATAATCAATCAGTAAGGTAGGGCTCGGAGACAGAAAAGGTCTTAGAAAGTCACAAAACCAAAAACCTGAGGTCTAGTCCAATTAATTTCCATTGTTCTAGAAAGGTTCAAAGAAACAAGGCAGGGTCTTATTTACAGTGTATCTGAGACTAGAGGGAGGTAGGTGCAGGAGAGACCACCAGGCTGCTGCAGGAGCCGGGAGATCCATCCTGATCATCTCTCATACCGAGGCCTGAGACCACAGGGAGACCGCAGACCCTCAGACACCCAGCAAGCACCTGCGTGACCTGAGACTGTGGTGTGAAATTAGAAAATGAGAAGAAGCAAGTGCAGGAGGGAGACGGCTCCAAGGGTGAAGGCGCTTGCCCTGCAGTCCTGGAGACATGAGTTCGATTCCTGGAACCCACATACACGTGGAAGAAGATAGCTGACTCCACAGAATTATCCTGTGACCTTCACATGTTGGCCGCAGCATACGTGTGCTCTCTCTCTCTCACGCACACACGCCATGCATCTATACAACTATAATAAATAAAAACTAAACCAGGCAAAAAATTCTTGTGAGAAAATTAAACAAAACACCCTTGTGGACTGAAGTGGTGGGGGGGGGACGACAGAGGGTGCACCTCAAAACCTGAACTCAGCTTCGGGGGAAGTTCTAGGAGCTGAAGAAACAGCCAAAGATTCCCAGAGAAAAGCAACTGATGGATGTAGATATTAATAGATCTTTAGGAGGCTGCTAAAAACGGAGCCACGCAGACATGTCATACGGGCTGTTTTACGTAACTGTGCTTCCAGGAACCACATGGGGGGGGTCTCAGGAAGGAGAGGCAGCCCCACCCCCATCCCCCACCTGAGAGGAGAGAGACAGGACGATCTGATCACGCAGCAGCTCGACCAGTACGATTTCGAGCGGTTCTGCAAGAACAACGGCTCGTCCCTCTGGCTACTGTTTACTGAGCGCTGTTTTTGGTGACCCTGCCCTCTCTGCTCAGTGCTAGGGTGAACGTGAGTAGCCACGGCATCTGCATATGTGGACTTCAGTGAGGTGGGCAGCAGAATCACACAGACGGAAGGGGAGCTACGGACGGAAGAACGCTCTCACAGAGATGGGAGCGTGGTGTTGACAGCACGGCAATGGAGCCTGGGGTGGCTGCGCCAACTCAGGGGACCATAAAATGAGAAACCATGGATTACCATTACCAGCAATCAACTAGGCAAGGAGGAACACGAAGATGGAGGAAGGAGTGTTCAAGGCACCAGGGATGCAGGCAGTCAGAATTAGGAAGTATGTCAAAGGTAATGGAGGGAGCGCAAAGACAGAGGGTAAGGTGGATTACCACACACACAGGGGCTTGCGGGCCCGACCCCAGGTTACTGTACACTGTTCCATGTGATCTTGTAGACCAGACTAGGGTCCCTGGTACACTAGAACTCAGCAGTACATGGAGTCTTGTGGGTCAGAAAACGGAATCTGGGTCCCCGAATCTGGGTCCTCTAGGAGCAACAGAAATCCACAGATGCATTTTAATCACTGGATCACATTGACATTATGAAGGGAGGGTCCTGACTATCGAGGAGAGTGGCTTGGTTGCTCTAGGAGATGCACTGACAGCTCAGTTCGGGAAGCAGTCCGGGGCACGGGAGATAGCATCTGGACTTGGATGGTACCGATGGGTGTGCAAATAAATGCACTGACATACGTGAGAGATATTCAGTATGGAAAAATCCGGAGTACAGTAAAGGACGGGAGTGTTGCAGGTGGGTGGAGGGGTAGAGATCAAGTATGAATCCTGTTTCTGACTCAGACTCCTAATATGATAGGGTTGCAAATCCCCGAGGTGGAGAAACCGGGAGTGGCAAGGCCTGGGCTGGTTAGAGTGATGCGGTTCGTGCTCACAGGCACACGAGATGCTGACAGGAGGGGCTGACTGCTGCAGAGAACCCTCGAGTGCCAAACACTACATGGAGGTCTGGAGAGACTGCACTTAATAAAGCAGGTTTCCTGCCCTCAGATACCTCATGCTTAGGAGTGGTTGCTCTTTAAGTCACCTGGGGAATTTGTCAAATAAAGGTACCTGGAGCCCACCCCCAGAGGGACTCGGCTAACTGGCCTGGAAAACTGACAGGGCATCAGGACAGTGAAAAAGCTCCCCTGGGGGTTCTAACAGTGGGGGCTGGGAACCAGGGTTCCCGAATCTGGAAGACCTATGCTAGACTGCATCTAGTGGGAAGTGGCCTTAAGAAGTTACAGCAGAAATCCTGAAGTACATGACCATAATGGGAACAGTGTTATTTGGATATTAAACCAATATATTTTCATCCCTAGTCATTTCTGGTTCCTGGTGTTGCCTGTCTCATTAATTAGGATTGGAGCTGGCTGTCTTAGATCAGACAATTCGTTTCAGTTACATAGAGATACTTCTTCTGCCTCTGGGGGAATTAACTATGGATAAAAGGTGACCTCTACTTCAGAAGATTTGATATCCCAATATTATTTTATTAGTAAAATAAAAAGCAAGGCACGACCCATGTCACTAATCTAGGAATGACATAATGCTAAGGAATTTCAGAGAAGCCTGAGCCCACCTGTGTCTAACTACCCTGTCCAAGTCGCCACAAGGGACCCAGTCAGGTTTCTGGCTCCTAGAATGGACCTTGCCTGTCCTTGACCCAGTCTGAGAGCACATGCCTCTCAGTTTTCCTGAAGAGCAAAAACTAAAACAGAACTGAAAACCATGGTGGAGAATAACACCCCCCCCAACACCTCCCAGGCAGCCGGCACTTCACCCTGAGCCAGGTGTTCGCACCCCATCCTCCTCCGTAACAGAGCCAAGCACTGTTCCAAACACCCCACTCTTCTCTGCAACAGGCTGACAGTCAGGGAGGTGCTGGTGTTCGTCAGCATAGTTAGAAAGAGAGAAACAAAGCGCCTGAAAGATAGAAAAGGGCATATCGGTCTGAGGACCATAATGACCTGGGTAAAAACGAATCCAGAACTTCATCCTCCATTCAATGCTGTTACCTTGCTTCTTGTCCCGGGTCCTGGAATTCTTCCTAAAGTTCCACCTACTTACAAACATCAGTCCCCCCCCGCCCCCCAGTGGATCTCTAAATGTGGTTGACTGGTCCCTTTATACCTTAGGAGACAGAGTTGGCTGTCTGAAAGAAAATTCTTGGCTTGTATTCTCCACAGTGATCAGAGATAAGATCCCACCCCCACACCGCTGACCTTAACCCTTCTGAGGAGACCATAGAGGAGGATCAGACAGAGTTTATACCTTAAGGACTTTAGGGTAAGATTTAAGGAATATAATTTTATCCCCAATGTGAAGCTACTTTAGGTACCTGAGCTGTAAAAGCAAGGTGCTTCATGAGATTAATAGACAGCTACATGCCCCAGTGGCTTGGGCTGGGGACCTACTCAGCAGGGAGCCCCTGCCAAGAATCAAGCCCTCAGTGTTATCGGGTATACCACTGATACCTAGAACATCTGAGCAAATACTTGTTATGATAGCGAAGTCTCTTGAAGCAGGACACGGGACCTAATCAGAGCCTTCTGCCGCACGGTCCAGGGACTAGGTTATTTCAGCTGAGGCCAGGATGCTATATAGGAAGGAATAACTATCCATTCTCAGAAGCCCACTGTTTCTGAGAAACTGGTCAAGACAGATAGCTAGCACTTTCCCCCTAAAGAGTCCTATGGAAAGCTATTCTCCAGTGCCTCTGAGGAACTTCTAGATTCTAGAAGAGTTTATTTCCTTCTGTTCTCGTTCATATCATAAACCAAATCCTTTCCTAATCACAGTAGAGATATTTGGAAGGACACTCATGTCCTTTTTTATCCAGTGGCCCAGATGTAGACCTATAACATTTGTTAGGGCTTTTAGTAAATTACTCCACCCAATCAACAGATAACCATCATCATCATCATCATCATCATCATCATCATCATCATCATCACAGTAATAATCATAAGATCTAGGAGACACTGAAAATTGTACTAGGCCCAGTGGTACATAGACGATCACCAAACTAGACTCAAAGTCTGTCCTTAATGAATGAGTAAAGTTGAGAGATGTTTGATAGAACTCAAAAACACCCAGAATAGGACACATGAAAGAACATGAGAGAAAAGGTTGAAGGAAGTCCCAAAGACAGAGGAGACTTGGAAATGACTCAGGGGAATAGGAAGATTGGGAAATTTGTCTAGACAGACAAGGGTGACATTTTAATTGGGCCCTAGAATGCAGATTCTAACAAACACAGAAAAATTCCTGATCTAATTATCTGGTAAGCAAGCAACAATAGCAAGAAGAACGTGGGCTTCTCCGATTGAAGAGAAAGAAGCTCAGGTGTCGCGTTCTACAAGCAGCCCGTGCAGCCCACTGCTCCAGGGATGTCTAGTCCTTGGTGCTGAGTCCCATTTAGAACTGCTTGAATCATGGAAAGGCACTGGAAAGCACATGGGCTCTGCAGCAGGAAGGCCAGACTCTTATCCTCTCCCCTTAGCACCATGAAGGATTTGATGACACCATGGTCTGCGGACCTAGTAGTAAAGCTGTTCTCAGATGCAGAGAATACCTAACACACACACACACACACACACACACACACACACACACACACAGAGTCCAGGTTCATGGTGTGCTGAGGTGGTGAGCACCCTTCTTGCTGACGAGAGCTCTGTGCTGACTTCCTACTGGGCTTGGAATCCATCAGCAAGCACAATTTTATTCAAACACTTTCTCCTGTGTATCTTCCTTGTCCACCTCCCTAGGAAGGACACTGTGTAGGTCAGCAGTTCTCTGCTTTACTAGGACTTACTGTCCAGATGGAGATTTAGAAATAATAATAATTCAAGGGGATCAGAAGACCGAGTGGGTACGTACGTTGCAAATAAAACACACAAGCGCTGACACAAAACAGTATCTCAGGGGCAGCCCAGAACCTGTTCCCAGGAACTCTGGGACACTGGGAGAGTTTGCATGTGTGCGGCACTTGGTAGAAACTCCGCTTCATTATCTTTTCATCATTTATACAGGTGATCTTGTTAGCTGTGGCGGTTGTGTTCTATAAAGCCACAGAGAGCAATGAATAAGGAACGCTCACTCACTGCTCCTACCGGAGACCCAGTGCTGCTCACACCAAAGCCTGGGAACTCTTTGGCAAGGCTCCTCCTCCTCTTCCTGAATGAACCACCCTGTTTCTCATTAACACTGACACTACAGAATCCTTGTCTGGTCGAAATGCGAGGGGACGCAGTAAAGAAGCTGCCAACATGGCTGCTCCATGATATGGGTAGATATGAGAGAGAGAACAACACGAGGCATCTGGAAGATTCCAGAGCAGAGAGAGGAAGAAGTAGACAGAACATGGCCAGCAGACTGGACATGGTCAGGGTCAGGGAAGCAGGAGAGTGGGAGACAATAGTGGTGATACAGAGACAGCAAGAGATGAGGCACAGAGGAATGAGCAGAGAGAGAGAAAGAGAGATGAAGGGAAGGAGAGGGAAAGCGAGAGGGAAGGCGGGAGGGGGAGAAGAGAGGGGGATGCAGAGAGAGAGAATATGAACAAGGCAGAGGGGACAGTCTTGCCCTTATAGAGAGAAGGAATGGGTCTCTGGGAAGCTGAGAAGCAGCATGCTAGGGTGGAGGTTCTGAGAAGTGTAACAAGTTCCTGCAATACTGAGGAAGCCTGGAGGACAGCATGGGCTTTGCTGGGCAACCACAGGTAGCCATTTGTCCCTTCTGCCAGAGGTAATGGAGATGACTCCTTTTGGCCAACAGGAACTGGCTTCACAAGTTCCTGAGGAATGCAGGCTGTTCTCTAATTGACAGAAATCTTAAGTCCAGCCTGAGCTCATGTCTAGGTATATGATTGCCGTTTGGAGTTCGGGGAATTGGCGTTTCCTTTGGACCTGGCAGTATGTAACACCACATACTTCTCAGCTAGGCACATGGCAGCCTTCTTGCATGAAGAAACAGTAGACAGTACTTCAGCACTGCCTTTAAGGGCTGTTTTAAACTGTAAAATCAACAAAAATAGCACAAAAATGTAGCATTAAATAAATCACGATGACACTTGTTTCCAGTAAGAGCCAAGGCCAGGGAGAGTGTCAACTTGTCTGCCTTCAGCTGAGCGATGCAGGTGTCAGGCCAGCGAGGGTGCTCACCATTCCAGACCTACCCAGAAGCAACCGTGGACCGGCTGAGAGCGATGATCTGGGGACACACGTCAGACCCAGTGAGCAGGTGAACCCGGCGTGGAGCTCTGAATTATGCAGTCTCTGCACATCTCGGTCCAGAAGGGATAAAGGAGAGGCTGTATAATTGCAAGGAGACTACAAAGCCAAGTGAGACTGCCAGATGGGAAAAGCCAACCAGAAACCACAGAAGAGCAAGGACCAGGTGGCGCTGGGTAACAAAAGGACACAGCTGGACAAGCAGCTGTGGGTAGAGGAGCCTGTCGGGTCTCACCCACACCCTGCTGTCCCCGAACCCCCAGGATGACTAGGGAGAAATTGGTCCAGACAAAAGGAGAAGGTCAAACAGCTTCACCACCAAATGCACGCCTCTGCCAAACCTCAGCATCCATCTAAAACCGGGCAGTCCAAGATCAAGGTGGGATGAAGGCCCTGAGGGGTGGGCTTGGCCCACTCCGTCTTCCATCACACCAGGGAGGTCTCAAAGGTTCCTCTTGGCGCACTGGTGGCTGTTCCCTGCCTGTCTGCATCGTTAACTTCACTAACCCGCTCAGTGAGTGGAGGCTCTCACGGGCCTAATGTGTTCAGAACAGTGGAGGGTGTTATAAGGGACAGACAGTGAGGTGGATCTCGAGGCTTTGGCTCCGAGGCCTCGGCGCTAACGGATGCCTGTAGCTCTTGCAGCTCACTGCTCTTGGGACAGATTCTGTACATCCAACTTCTTAGGCAGGAGGTTAGGTCTAGCAAGGTCTGGTCAATAGGCCCCTCAAGTCAAGACATAAAGAACACTAAGTGATGGCAGTCATTATAGACAGACCAGCCAGGACCCCCAAAATAGGACACAGAGGTGGTGGTGCTCTCTGTAGAGAGCAGCCGAAGGAGCACCCACAGTGCACTACATCACCTTTCCCCCTAGTGAACGTGTCAACTTTAGGGGTACTTAAACCCCTATACACGTCCTTATACTTTACACACCTACTTATAACAGACTATATTCTGGGTAAAATGCGCTTCTGAGAAAAGCACTCGCCTTCCCTGGAAATGCCCGAGCTGAAGGAGGCACAGGGGTGGGGAACAGAGAGGAATGCGAACCCCATGTCTGTCAGGATCAGAGCTCTCCACTGCCGCTTGCTCAGTCTGCTCTTTCACTGAAAAGTGCGTACTTCCTTTCTTGCTTGCTCTAAGTAAACTCTAGGCCAGCTACTCTACTACTGTCCCCCACATGAGTTCCCCTCTTTGGGGAACACAAGAGTTGAGACCACTGCTGGAGTGGAGACCAGAGGAAGCTCCAGATCTCCCCATGGCTCAAGCATCCGTGGCTCAAGCATCCCTGTAAGCGTGAGGTAAAGGCCTCTGCCTCTCAGCATCCCGCTGTGTGGCATGCGGATCATTCCGGACCACTAGGCCCCCAAACCCTACCCTGCTTTCCCCAGCTCCCAATCCGGGCTCTCTTCAGAGGCCGTCACCCACGCCACTCACGGCCCTCCACACATACACACATCATCTCGTGGACTCCTGTCGTTGTTTTGGAATTTCCCACGATTTCTGAGCAATTGGGACCCAGTGATCAGAAACTGAGTGCCTCTGGGCCCCCAATTTCCTTCTACCGCAGGTTGCTTTGGTGTTGGCTAGCCTCGAGGACAAGGGACGCCTCTGAGCAGCCCTACACTGCTGAAAAACTTTCCACCCTAAACGGACTTGTGCATTTCTACCCCGGTTACGGAGCCAACCAGCGCGTGTAACTTAATCACACTGTTGTTTGCTCAGTCTGGCTGCAAACTCTGTAAACTCCATGCTCCCAGGAGCCTTCTGCTGCCGGCTGGGAATTAGCCACACACGTCAAGCTCGTTACACGATTCTCTCTGGGTTCTGCTCTCCGAACCTCCAGCCTTTGGTAGGCTGCGTTTCAGCCCTAAGCAAGGTCCTCTTGTGTGTCAGTGAACTTGAGCACTTGCCCTTGAGGAAACCCAAACAATGAAAGTCTAAGCTTACAGTCCTCTACCCACACCCTCCAGGTATATGATGGAGCTTAAGTCTCAAAACCCCTTTCAAGACCGTTTCCCACATCTCTTCTCCCCAGACCAATCGTATATAAAATGAGATGGGAAGTCAACAACTAACTACAGGTGCCAGTGCCTTAGTTTATTAGACAGTGTGTTTAAGCTACTCATCTAAAGTTGACATCGTGGCCAAACAGATCTGAAATTGGCTGTTAGTCAGGAAAACTGTGATACACAAAATTGTCTAGCACTGTTGGGGGTTACGGCTAAGGCCAAGGGAAGGGCAGAGCAAGGGGAGAGGTTGACAGGAGGCCTTGGTTAGAGTCTTACTGCTGCTACTGACTACAACCTGGAAGTGGATTATATCTCGCTCTCTGAGCCTCAGTTTCTTCCTTGGACAAACATTTTCCAAAAATATTTGCTGAACGTAAGTTTAAACAAGGCCATGTGTCCCCCAAATGCTTTGTGAAATCTTACAGCCTTACTCCAAGATTACAGGACAACGTGTTGTGTAGGCTCGCAAGGCGGCAGACCATTCGTGTTTGAGTTCAGCATGTCCTTGGGAACTGCCAAGACCCTGAAAAGATTTCAAGGGAACCCAGGCTCCCAGGGAGGTAAGATCACAATGCGATGGAAAGAATTTCCACTCCCCACGGCCTGCCAGCCCTTGGCCTCCTATAGCAATCAGATGCTGGATTTGGAAGCAGTGAGCATGGCAGAATTCTTCACACTTCTAATTACTTCATGATTTGTACACATTTTGGCGGTTGCTTGAAGGCTGCTTTATTAATTCACAGATTTTTACTATTTTTTTTCCTCTCCCTTTCTTGCCAATTAGCTGAGCTAGCTGCAACTGGGCATCTGGGGAAAGCTACAATGGGAACCAAGCCTCCTTCTGCCCCAGCCCCCACTGTTTGGGGAATCTTTCCTCAGATAATGCACCAAAGGTCACTACGGGGAACAGATGGGGAGGGGCGCTGGTGGGAGCTCGTTTCCGGGTGACTAAATCTCTGCTTCCTCTGCTTCAAGACAAAGTCCCCAGTTACCCCTAGTCTGTCTAACACCAACACGCGCACACTCTGGGTCCCATGGGCTCACGCCAGACCAAACACATAAGAGAGAAGGCTGTGGTTGGCAGACTTATACATGCCATAAAGATTCTCCCATCCAGCCTGTACACATCAGGAGAGGATCCTAGATGGCTGGGTCTCCACTGTGACCTGTAAGTAACATCCAACCAGAAGACCTGGTGAGACCATGCAATTGTATCTTCTCCCACACAGGATACCCCATGCACTCGGTCTGTTTCAGGTGCCGCTGCTGACTATGAGTGAATGCTGAGTCCCAGGCCTCTCTCTGCTCATGTGACACAGGATGGTGAAATGTCCACCATCACTGCCAGGTTACCTTGCCGAGTACCGAATACTGAAAAGTGTTGATCACAGGCACAGGATCATTGCATCTGGGAAACTGGGTTTGGAGATAACCCAGTGGCAGAGTTGCTTTCAAACGAGAAGGGTCTCGAGGCTGGGTGTCGGCAGGAAGTGGGAGGAATGGCTGAGACCTTCAGAGCACAGGCCAACTCTGAAATTGGTGGTGAGCAATAAGGGAGTGTCTGCGGTCTCACCAGGCAGGGCCGCTGCTGGCCGCTGGACCCTCTTCGGATCGTCTGTCAGCCTCTTTTCAGACCCTGCCTTCAGAAAGACGTCTCAGCAGAGCCCAGCTGAGAAAACAGCAGGGGCTGGAACAGAGTCCATGTGGAGGGGCAGAAGGAGAACATGGAGCTGCAGGCATAACTGCCCCTCCTTTAGTTACAAGTCCAATGAAAACAGCCATTTGTCTTGCAGATTGATGGGAGCCTGTGGATAGCTAGGAGGCTGGTTTCCCTATGCAGCAGGCTCTTGGTAATTTACACCTACATGATGAATGCCCTTGTGCCTTGTTAGCAAAGAGCCCACAGATTCCAGTCCTTCAGAACACTCGGGGATCTGACGGCAATGGAGGCGGTGGTTTATTCTGAGCATTCAGAGAGAAGCCTGAGCTCCTTTGCAGGTGCCTATGAACCTTGCCTGGTTTCTGCCTCCCAAGGCAGAAGAATAAAGACAGAATGGAGGGGAGGAGAAAGGAGGGAGAAAAGGAAAGAGAAAGAAGAGTCGACTCCTACAGTTTCCATGACACTCCTCACTCCACCCCATAGCCCAGCACAAGTACACAAGGTACCTGGAAGTCCACGTCACCCTACTAACCCACCCCTCCCCTTGGAGGCAAGAAGCTTTCTCTAACCATTTGGTTCAAAGCACTCGGCCCTTCCTTCTGTGTCTGGCGGTGGCTTTATGCAGCGTAAGAGCTTGGTTGTTCTGGACGTTTCTGTGAGAGTATTTTTGAATGATATTTACAAGGAAATTAGTGGGTTAGGAGTGAAACAGATTACCCTCGACATTCCATAATCTGGGCAGGCTGTATCTAATTAGCTGAAAGACCTGGGCTCAACTAAAGAATGACTCCCCCTAACCAGGAGTGATTTCAGACTTCAACTACAGTATCAGCTCTTCCTGGGTCTCTAGCTCTTGGCTCAGTGTGCAGGTTTCAGACACACCAGCAACCATAACCATATAAGCTGAATCCTTACAATATACAAATACATGTGTATGTACCCAGAGAGAAAATGAGAGCCCTGTTTCTCTGCGGAACACTGACTAATACGCCAGCATTAATATTAATATTCATGTTAATATTAATAACGAAGCACAAGCTGAAGGCTCCTCACTTGTGAGTTCTCCTTCCAGAGGCCTGGGAGAGTTCCAACAACTGGCATTTCTGCTTCATAGTTGAACTCGCTCACAAGAGCATCCCTGCTCTCTTGAATTCAACTAGAAGCTCTGTGAAGGGCAGGCTGTGAATCTGCTCCGTCCTCTGCCGTGGTCTGTGTCCCGGCCTGCGCATGTGCTGAGGACCTAAGGACTCAGGCCTTGTTTGTTCTTGACTCCTGTGAGTCTTTAAAGAGGGAGGCTAGGAAGGAGCTCCTGAAGAACAACGCTGAGGGCCTGGGTAGGAGAAGGATGGAGAAAGCGTAAGGGAGAAGGGAGGAAGGATACAGGCTCGCCTCAGCTCACACTCAGAACTTGCTGACCATAAGCATGCTGGGATTTGGTCTCTGGGGGTTATGGGGGCAGGCTGCCCCTGATGTGGCATTTTCCATGACAGACCCAGTTCCTTGTGACTTGTCTCCTCTCCAGCACCAACAGTGGCTGTGCTGAGTTGGCTTAGGGAAAACACAGAAGAACTGAATCCCTAGGCTGCCCCAGGGTCCCAGGGTCTCCAAGCCAGCATGTCACAGATTCTCCATGCTGGCCTGCTGGGCACATACACATCAGCCAAGATATGAGTTTCATCTTTTGGGTACCCAAGAAAGAGAATTAGCATGAAATTCAGTGCCCGGGGCTGAGAGAGGAAACAGGCTCTTCTCTAGCCAGGCTCTGGGTGTTGACAAAGCTGACAGCTGACTCAGCACTTTGAGCCTGCCCTTGGGCGCTGTCAAGAGTCCTTTTCTGAACTCAAGTTCTCTGAAGACCCAAGCCAGCCTTGGCTCCCAGGAGGCTGTACCAGGTTGCAGAGCTGACAAGGCCCTCCAGCAAGGGCACCTGTACTCCTGGACAAGCTCAGCCTCAAAACCATGAATTCACACCCGAAGCGTTGCCCCCAGCAAGCTCCTAACTCCCAACTCATCTGTACAAGTCACAGGCCAGGATATACACATTTGGATTCAGACAGAAGACAAGAATGATTGCCAACTCTTTACCCCATGAAAGGATTTGCCTTTGGTTTTTTTTTTTTTTTTTTATTTAAGAACTATCATGATTGTTGCTGTTGTGTATGTGGTGTGTGTATGGTTGTATGCATGTGTGTGCAGGTGCATGCACATTTGTGCAGACATGTGGAGACTAGAGGTTGCTGTTAGGTGTCTTCTATTACTCTCCACCTTATCTTTTGAGACCATGTCTTATTTTTGGAGGACCTGAAGCTCACCAAGTAGGCTGGGTGTCTGGCCAATGAGCTCCAGGTCCTTCCATCCTGGGGTTACAGAGAGCTGCCAAGCCTGGCTTTCCTGTAAGTGCTGGGGTTTGAATCCAGGTCCCTACACTTGTATAACGGGCACTTTACTAACTTTACTGAGCATCTATCTTCCGTACCCTAATTGTTGCTGTTCTTAGATTACAAAGTTATCCTTAAAACTTAGAAAATAGGGGCTGGAGAGATGGCCCAGCTGTTAAAGCACTGGCTGCTCTTCCCGAGGACCCAGTTCAATTCTTAGCACCAACATGGCAGCTAACAACCATCTCTTACTCCAGTTCCAGAAGCCTCAATAACCCTCTTCTGGTCTCTGAAAGCATTAGGCACACACATGGTACATAGACCTGTATGCAAGCAAAACACTCATAAACATAAAAACTTTAAAAATCTAAAACAATATTTCACAACTTTTTCAGAAACTAAATAAAAAGCCTTTTTAAGTTTTCAGATAATAAAATAAGAAAGATGAATCAAGGCTGGAAAGATGGCTTAGTGGGCAAAAGTCACTTGCTGAGCAAGCATGAGGACTTGAGTTTGAATCCCCGGGACTGTACAGAAAGCTGGCCGTACCTACGCATGCTTAGTCTCCCCAGTACTGGAACGTGGGGGGTGAGGGGATAGAGAAAGGTGGCCCAGCAGCCAGGCAGCCTTGCTGAGACAGCAGCCTCTGGGTCAGTGCGAGACACTATCTTAAATGAACGAGGTGGCCGATGATGGGGGAGGAGGATGCCTGGCATCCTCTTCTGCTCCCCCGTATGCCCCAGTGATTTTTAAAAATTAAAAAATATTAATTAATATTAATTTTTTATTAATAGATAATAAAAATATCTTTTTATAGAAATGTAATAAAAATAGATAATAAAAATTATCACAGAATCATCTTACAACCCTTTCAACAGTTTCTACATGTATAACAAAAGGTTTTTAAAAAAGAAAACAGGATGCTTCAGTATATGCTATACTGCAAAATTAAAAAAAAAAAATTTGTGAACATGGAACCTGCTCCATCATGTGAGAAACAAGTCTTTGCTTCAGTGGAACTTACACTCTCACAAGAAGACAATCAGTGCTGAGTAGCTGGAGGTACGTCAGACCAGACAAAGGGCCATGGGGGTAACAGACAGGGGCAGGCCATGTGCTCCCATATCTTGGCAGAGAGGTTATTTTAGACTTACTTGAAAAGATACAACGTGCTGGGTAGTGGTGGCGCATGCCTTTAATCCCAGCGCTCAGAGGGCAGAGACAGGCGGATCTCTGAGAGTTCGAGGCCAGCCTTGTCTACAGAGTGAGTTCCAGGACAGCCAGAGTTACAACAGAGAAACCCTGCTCTAGAAAAAAAGAAAAAGATACAACTTGACTAAAACCTGAAAAGTAAGAATAAACCATTAATTCATTAACCCGAGGGAGGGAGAGCTAAGAACAAATGCCCAGGGACAGGTCAGTGTTTGGAATACTCAGGTAATAAGCCAGTGGAGATGAAACCAGAGCATGAAGTAGGGGCTTGTGTGTCACAGGAAGAAATTCTAACTCCATCCTAAGCACCCTAAGAAGCCATGAGCTGGTCCAAACAAGACAGTAAGGCAACTGATTTGTAGGTTTACAAATTCCCTTTGGATTATCCCTGAAACTTGATGAAGGTTCTGGACCAAGCAAGAGTGAAAACAGAGAACAGTCGGGAGGCCACTAAGGTATTCTGGGGTGGCCATGGTAGTTCCGACTTAAATGTCAGGAGCATAGCACTCCTGATTTTCCTGTCTGACTCATGTGGTATAGTTTCTTTAAAGTAACACAAGCATGTGACATCCTTCATTACTAATTACACAGCACCACTTCCTTCCCCTGGTGAAAAGCAGGTTAACATCAGTGAGGCTGAGTGACCTCAGGCTGGACCATGACCTCAGACTGCAGCCACACGGACATATATCCAAATTCCTAAAGCAGAGACCTAAGGGTCTACATCTCAGGAAACAAGTTCCTCGGGTGACGAAGTGCCCTTCAGGTTTGCAATATCCTTCAATAAGAAGAACAGAGCTTGGAGTCAGAAGGTCCAAGATCGAGACTTGGCTCTGCTGCTGTCTTAGAAAGCCACGTGTTCTCTCGGGTGCCATTTTGCTTTTCTGCTATAACAGTTCCAATTTGATGACTGCTAAGGGAAAAGGGGTCATTCGCATCCCCCATGGGACAGTCATGCCAAAGAAGAGAAGGTAGCTGGAACTACTGGGTTCCTGGGGAAAGCTAAATAATCTTTGGAACAAATAAATATTCAGCAAGTGATTGGCACAGTGAAATGCATGCCTACTGCTGCCAACACAAATGACAAAGTTGCATGGCCTGCATTTCCACAGGAAGCGAACATCCTATTTCTTTGTCATGGCTGGCCCATGACATAGCCCAGCAACCCTGCTCATGCCAACCTGCCAGCCTGAGATTGTGCCTTTTCCCCTTCCTGGGCTACAGAGGGAATGGGCTGCATGGAGAACCAGGGAAAACACCAGGCAATTAGGATTAGTTTTGATTAAGGGATCACATGGTTAAAAATAACCCACAGCAGAGAACTAGCAAGAGATGGTTTCCAAGGAGGGTGTGTGTGCTCGCCACATCGGGATAGCAAAGGTTACAGAGAGACAGGGAGAACAGGGCAGTCCGCAGCCGTGATCACTGAGATCCACTCATCCTGGAGGATGAGTCAAGGATTCAAGGATTTTAAAACTGAATTCCCAGTGCTGGGTAAACATCATAATGACTCACAGCAAAACAAATCACGGTTGATCACTTCATATTTTTCTCATAAAGGGTCTCATAATTGCAGACTAGCTAGTATATGATATCAGGCCTTGTGTAGCTTAAACTAGGATTCATTGGCTGGGCCATGTTAATTCAGTTTATAGAAATCTGAGTCTTCATGAGCGATCATTCAAACTGTTCTTTCTTTTGCAAAGGAGATGGCCTAATTTAGATGACACATTTGCGATTTCTCGGTTTCCATTCACTTTCTTGTATAAGTGAGGAGTGATGACCTTAATAAGCTGGAGTCATAGAGAATCATGCTATAGAAAGACAGGTACCCAGACCAGATGTCCGAATTTTGGAGGGGCTGAATGTGTCCCATCCTGGCTGACAGACAGTATCCTATGGACAATCTTTGCATACTCTTCAGGTCTAGGATGGCTTTGGTGGTCTCAGTGTGTCCCTTCACGCACCTGTGCCAGTCTGTCCAGAGGACCTGCTCTTACCAAGGGAGCCACTGCTTGTTCAATCAATTCACTCTTCCAAAGACAGAAGTAGGTCTAGACATTACCTCAACACGGTGTGGACATAATTTAAAAACACAAATGTCTTCAAAGCTAAGAAAAACTTAATAGAGACAAATTGAAAATTGCATGTGCATCACAGTTGTATCTGGACGACAGGAAGGGTCACTGGAAGAGATTAAAGCTACAATATATTAAGGTATGCTTCCTGAGCAAGTTTTACCCACAGATCAATGCCCAGGTAAGTGAAGGTTACCGGGAGACACTAGAGATGAAGAGAAAGCTCAGCGTGGTAAGCCTAGAGACGGAGGTGGATCGGTTGTCTCTGTTTGCTGGGTAGCCTATGGGAGAGGGATCCAATTTATGGAGCTCACTGTAGAGGGTAGAAGAAGACTGTTCAGTATTTGCATACATGTAAGGCTTTCACATCAAAAAAGGAAGATTAAGTGCAAAAGAAAGTTTCCCAAAAAACGTTGGAGCTCCCCTCCAAAGGAGTGGCCGACTGATCTCACGGAGTTTCCCGTCATGGGATGTGTTTGAGAAGACGTAGGAATGACCTCTCTGGGAGGGTGTGGAGAAGCTCGATCAGGTGCTAAGAATGTAGGATTCTGTAAAGGAGGGCAGCCACAGGAACGGAAACTTGAGAGTGGTTTACACGACAGAGCAGACATGTAACAGGGATGTTACAGCGAGGACTTTAGGTCCTAAGATGGACAGGAGACCAGAAGACCTTTCGCCCTCCTTCCTCTCGGTTCTTATGACATGTCATTGCTGCAAAGGTGCAGCTGCCTATGCTTCACAAGCCCTCCTGGCTCCAGGCTCACAGGGCTGCCTTACAGCTTTCTGGGCTCTGCAGAGGACACCAGTGTGTCTCTCTGGTGAGGAATGACCAGTACAAGACTCTGGAGCCTATCAAGGGTTGGGCAAACTGGAATAAGTAAGAAAGTGCTTGAAGTCAAGGTTAACTCATAGAAAGCCATGTTCAACAAAACCCAAAACTATGGGTTTCCTGTGCCCTTCTCTTTATCAAAATGCTTCAGCTTTGCTCCTTCTTTTCCCAATACACGAAGCAGGGGAAGGAAATCATTTTCCTCCTTAACTTAAAAAAATAAGAATTTTCTTTCAGCTAAGAACAAGCTCTTTCAGGGCTGGAGAGATCCTCAGCGATAAAGAGCACTCACTGGCTGCTCTTCCAGAGGTCCTGAGTTCAATTCCCAGCAACCATATGCTGGCTCACAACCATTTATAACGAGGTCTGATGCCCTCTTCTGCCATACAAGTGAGCATGCAAAAAAAGAGCACAGAAAAAGAAAGCTTAAAAAACAAAAAACAAACAACAAACAAACAAAAAACCTCAAGCTCTTTCAACAATGCCTTTGGAATGACGGAACCTCCCATTTCACTGTATTTCAAATTGGTTTGTCCACTGTGGCCTAACCCTAGCATGCCTCACAAGAAAACCTTCAAAGGTCCCACCACAGAGGGAAAAAAAAACAACAAAAAAACATTGGTGGTTATTCATATCAAAGGCCTCACATTTGAAGCCACGGGATGGAGAGGGTGGTGGGGAAACACAGCCATCGCAATTCACTAAACACACCCCGCACCCCTGGCTCTGGGAAGCCCTCATAGAGATGATACCATATATGATCTCACTTGAGATCCTTAAAGGAATGACAGTATATTGCTGACGATGATTTAAATAATAAAAACTTAGAGTCAAGGCTAGAGCGCCTGACCCTGAAGTGCCATAGAAATCTGGTGACAGAAAGGGGACTGAAATCCGGGCCATGTGACTCCACCAGGCATCACACCGTCCTGGGATCCCCAAACTTTCTCTTTAGCAGTCAGTGCCCGCAAGCCCATCCCAGATCCCTGTTTTCTTTTCTTATAAAGTATACATTTACTCATTTATCTCTGTGTGTATATGAGAGAGGGAGAGGGAGACAAGGAGAAAGGGAAAGAGAGAGATGTGGGGGGGAGGTGCCCTTGTCACTGCGCCTATGAGGCGGTCAGAGAACAACTTTGTGGAATCAGTTCTTTCCTTCCACCTTTATGTGGGCCCCAGGGATCAGGCAACCAGGCTTGCAGAAAGTGCCTTTTACCTGCGAGCTGTCTACCCCACAGCTCCCTTCCCCCCCTAAGATATAGAGCTGAAGATATAAAACTAATCAAAATGGAATCGCTATAGACAATAGAAAGAAGAGTTCAAAGACAGCTGCTAGTGCTTGGGGCAACACTGAGGAATCCTAGAGTTCACTGGCACCTAGTTTGCAAACCAGGAGCCTGGCACAGAGTCCTGAATTGACTGTTAAGAAAACGGAGACGAAGAGAAGTCATGTCACTCATTCAAAAGCACTTCACTACTTGGTGGCTGGTTGCAGACCAGAACTCAGTTCAGTTTTTGCCTCCAGGGGCCTGGAGCTAACACTCAAAGTGGTACCCGGCCTGCAAGTGCAACTCCACAACTTGGTCAACACTGTTTTCTTTTATGTAAATTATCGTCCTCCCTTCCTAATTTATATTATAATATACTTGTGGTATGTTGCTGGCTGCCACTCAAATTGCTCTTCTCTTCTTTCAGAGACACCTGGAGTTGGGCCGGAGACCACTGTGTGAAAGACTCCACCCCTCATTGCCTGTGGAGACTGAGATAGCAGGTCTGCAGGGGCTCAGGACCAGATCCTGAAACAGAGACCCATGACCTGCCTTGCAGCTTCCTCCTTCCTTCTGGTCATGCAACGGAGGCCCTTGACCTCAGCAGGAAAGAAGAAAGGAAGCAGGTAGGTCCCTGAGCCTAGGCAGTCACCGTGAGTATGGAGGGCTGCTTATCGTTCAAAGGAGAGCAACACAGTACTATTTGCAACTAAGACTTGGGCGCTGCCCCCTTTTAATCTAGATGCATGAGGACAGATGTGTTCAATGGACTCCACTCACTACACACACACACACACACACACACACACACACACACACGCACACACACACACACACACACACACACACAGAGTTATTGAAGAACACATGAACATCCCTGTCACCCCAGAGACAATGCCAAGGCCAACACAACATGCACAACAGCCTGAATTTCCATGGGAGTGACTAACCCACCTGGTTCAGGCCCCAGGCAAGCACGCCTCTGTGTCTTCTCTTGCTCAAAACAAAAGGCCACTGTGTCCCACGTGAAAGATTTGGGGCTGTGTTATTAACATTAAGCACAGGCACAGTTTCAGTGAGGAAGCACAGGGGAGCAGGCTGCTGGTGGGAACTTGCTGTCAGTTCTGTCCTCTCAGATACCATCAAAACAGCAGATTCCTGCAAAATGAAGACTCTGCTTTCCCGGAAAGGTGGCATGTTTAGCTTCTGGCTTCCATCTCTCCTGTAATTCTTGGTCCTACCAACACCACTGAGGTCATGCTGTCTTCCCAGGAACTGCAGCAGGAGCAGGCAACTGTTCAGCTGACGGCAACATTACACAATCACAACCCATAGACTGTGAGCTTTCTACTGTCTCAGTGATCTGAGGTGACAAAGGTCTGTGAAACTGATACTTAACAATGGCAGTCAGAAGGACATCAACATTCCAAATGCCTTTACTTTTATGAAAGTGTTTAAAAGACAGAGAAGTTGGTGGGGGCAGAAAGAGAGGGAGAGGAAGGGTAAAGACAGTACTTGTGTATGAAACTCTCAAACAAAATTCAAACTTAAAAAATTTAAAAGCATCAATGATATATTCAAGTAATCAAGTACATTATTTAAAGAATTTTAATTTAAAAATTGACATTTTACTTATTTGTATTTTGATTTTTTTGTTTGTTTTGTTTTATTTTCGAAACAGGGTTTCTCTGCCTGTCCTGGAACTCACTCTGTAGACAAGGCTGGCCTTGAACTCACAGAGATCCCCCTGCCTCTACCTTCCAAGTGCTGGGGTTAAAGGCGTGTGAAACCGTCGCCTGGCTTGAATTTTGACTTTTAACACATTTAGAACATTTTAGAAAAACATTTGAGAACATCCATTTAAAATGAGGTTTTTATAACTTCAAATTTTTATTTCTATCACGGTATCTTCAAATTTGGCACACATTTAATTTTTCACCCTTTGAGTCCTTATTATCACTTGAATACAAATTATACTTAGCTTAATTAGTGACTACTCTGAAATGAAGGCAAGATGATAACTTCTTGGAATAAATTTCATTTACAGGCTACCACCTCATCCAACCACTGTCCAGCAGAAGAAAGCCCAGCAGGCGTAAGAATACCTACGCGTCATTATCTTTAATGTTTTGTGAACTTCAAGTATTTTTTTTTTCTAAGATTTCATTTGTATCAAGTTCAAAACCAGCCAAAATCCATATTCAGAATGGGAAGACAAAGAGAACTTAGGAGAGAAACCAAAGTCTTCTACAATAGGCTAGAACCTGCGGTCTTACGTGGTCACGCGGTATTTACAGCCATAAAAGTCATCGAGCTGTACATTTAAGGTCTCTGAATTTTATTTATGTAGCTGATGATTCGATATAGGAGGAGGAGAGAGTTCCCGAGGGACCCTTCTGTGATAGAAAGCAGTATTCTCATCGGGGCAAGCGATGTCAACAGTGTGGCCATCTTGAAGGAATCCAGCATCTAAATCTCCCCCATCGTGGGACCTGAGGCTCCCATGTCTTGATGACGTGGGCAGGTGCTTCTAGAGCAATGCTTCCATTTCCTCTGGGCCACTTTGTCTTTCTCTGTAGACTTTCAAGATCATTGCTGTGTCATTAAATGACTCCCTGGAGCTTCCTTGAAGCCAGGGGACAACGTTGCACCAGTCAGAGACGGGGTGGCAAGCTCTCCAAAGTGATTTCTGCAAGGTCACTCTGGGCCAGGCCTGGACAAGGAGCTAAGTTGGCATCCTGCTAATAGAGGCCCATGCTGTTCCCTTACTCGCTAGAGGTAAAGATGAGCACAGGCCCGCTCTCATGGGAGAAGCTGTGTCTCCAGGTCAATTCACTGGAGACTGCTAACATGCAATCTCCCTCTGAGGTGGTATGGACACTCCTCCATGCCTGAACTACAACTCCATCTGAACCTCTCCAATTTGAGACAGTTCTTCCTGTCCACAACTGTTCCCTGCTTGTGGGGTTCGTCTCACCTGTATAACAAGGTCAGTTGGTTCATAGCCAGGCCATCCCTCATCATAGGCTGCTTCCTTAGAGTACCTGAGCAAGGGCTAGCTGCATCATCTGTGGCCACTGGACATCCGGTGACATCTATGTTACCAAAACTGGATCATTATACAATTCAAGCACATAATGACCACAATCTACCACGAGCTATCCCCAGCACCAAGCAAGTATGGGGAAGAAACCATTATTCCTCAAAATTCTCACCACCAAATCAGAAGAGGAGAATGGGTGGCCGAAGTTGATATTGTTTGTGATAGAAGCCCAGGAAAGGGCAGAGTACCACGCAGCCCCTGGACACCATCGGTCTAACATCATCCCTCTACACATAAGGAAACGGCAGCAGAAGGAAGCACGCATTTAGGAAGCCTTAACTCTCAGCTCCGAACCATCCCTTCTATTCTCCATGACACGGACACTAGAAATCTGCAACTCTGCAAACCACAGCTCATCTGACAGCTGGCTCCCTGGTGGTTTCTGCCGACAGGAGACACCGTGAGAGACTGTGAGGTAGCAGCCGGGCTCTTCTGACAGCATGGCCCCTGGAATGGTTCTCCACCTTGGCACCGGCTTGGTTCTAGCTCCCTGAGTCCCCCCTCAACCCCAGCACCAGCTCCACTGCACTGTTTTTCCCAGTGTCAGCATGTGGGAGAGCCACCCCGAAGGTCCGAGTCTCTGCTCTGAGTGGCTCTTCTCAGTTAGCCGGTGACTGTACCTCTGATGAAGTCCCTAGCCATGCCTTCTCCCTTTGTTCCTTCCGCTTTGAGGGTGGTGGCTGCTGCCTGTGCCTGCATCCGTGTCACCGCCAGGTCCTCTCGCCTTTCGGGTCTTACACACCTGTGTGACAAACACCCTGTCTTAAACTCCCTGTTCAAATAACTGGTGTGATGGCGTGCTTCTAACCACGTGCTTCTAACCACGTTCCTGGCTGATCCAGAAGACCAGTGGCCTTCCTTATTTCTCTTAATTAATTACCGATGTCGATTTCAACCAGGATCCAGCCTTTGTGATTGCAAATCTCAGTTTTGTGTCCACTACACCCAACACGCCTACTGTCCAACATGGTGAAAGAGAATACAGGGCCCCAGTGGTAAAGATGGCTGTCCAGATCCAAACCTTGGCGTCACCATTACCAGCTATGTGATCTAAGGCAAGTCACTTAAAAGAATAATCACAGCTGGACAGTGGTGGCACATCTCTTTAATCCAGCACCCAGGCAAGAGAGGATCTCTGCGAGTTCGAGGCCAGCCTGATCTACAGAGTGAGTTCCAGGACAGCCATCGTTACAACAGAGAAGCCCTGCCTTGAAAAACAAAACAAAAAAAAAATCATCACTCTTTGCCTCAGTTTCTCCATATGGTAAAATACAGTTGGGAACAGAACCTATGTGGGAGATGAAAATATATCTTCCCCCAAACAGGAAGGATAATAAAGCTGCAGACAAAATAAAATAAAATAAAATATACAGATACAGGAGCTCTCTGCCCTCCTGTGCACACCTAGAAGCAGGACATAGATTTACAGTGTTCTGCCACAGCCCCTGCACCAGGGAGACCAAAGATTAACCGCCAAAGACAACTTTGGACACTTCTCGGTGACACCTGGAAATCCGCATGAACAAGCCTTCCTAGCTGAACTTCACCTGCCTGTTTCTTGTCTTTGCCCAGAGTCTCAAGGTCCTTTCCTCTGGATCCCCATGTTCCTATAAGTCTCCTTTTTTGCTGAAGATGCTGCATAAACCAGACTCCATAGGTGCCCCTAGAAGAATGACTCACATCTGCATGCATGTCTCTCACATACACATGAAGTGTACATGCTAATGAATATTTGTTTCTCTCTTAATACTATGCCTCTTGAAATAGGGGTCCCTTTCACCTTGTAACCCTGGGAGCTATGTTACCCTTGCACAACTACAAGATGCTGAACTACACGGCATACCCCGGGCACTTCTAACTGTGCTGGGTGTCATTACCCTTAACATCATCACTATGAGCAAGAAGCAGCACAGCAGAGCATCGAGGGCAGCTGTCCAGCTCCGTTGTCTGTTTGAACCTCGCTTCCGCTTCTGCGGGAGTTTCCGCACTGTGGGAGTTTAACCTATATGAACTTTACCTACCTGAGCCTCAGTTTCCCCCATACCACTGGACATCTCACAGGGCAGAGAGCTAAACACAATAAAGCTCACAAAACGCTAGCGTGGTGCCTAACATGAAGTGATCAGCACATGATATTTGATATTGTTATTAACTTTCTAAATCAAATGAGCCGGAAATCTCCTCCTGACATCTCCAGGACCTTGCGGCCAGACCGAGGGGAGCAGAGCTCCGAATGTTCACTCTGAGCCTCTCGTGGACTGCTGCCTTGGGACCACGTCAAATTATACTCAAGAGTCAGCTTCCAAGGAGGACTTCCAATAACCTGCAATATAATGTTGTGTGATTGAAATCTGAAAGTCAAAAACAAAGTTCTGAGCCCAGGAGGCAAAGGGGAGAAGAGGGCTGAACAAAAGTAATCTGCCATGATCCTGAGTGGCGATGGTTATTATTTTCAAATATCAAATGAGTCTTGTTTCCCAGCAAGCACAGCAAAGAGGGAAATGTAAATTGCTTATGTAATTCTCCTTTTTGATTAGGGAAAAGTATTATTTTATTGAAATAAAAAAAAATTCCATGATACTGCATCAGAAAGTAATTAAACGGGACTTTAAATAAGGGCTACCGAATAGCATGCTGGGCAGTGTCCTGAGGAATTATAAGAATTCGTTGTGGGGCTTCTTATTGCATACATTGTTATTAATAACAGTAAGTCTAATGGGATTACCACAGCTTAGCCAGTGACTCCCCCAGCCAGGAAAGAAATAACACAATTTCTCAAGACAGTCCTAGAAAGGAGTTTTTCTCCTTTCAAAGACAGACAAGAACATGGATGAAAAGGGAAGGATAACAACAAGTCTTGGAGACGACTGAAATACACAGGTACGCAACTGAGAGCGTTTTAAGGGCCTGGCAGTTCCAGCATGACGTCATTTCCACAGTCAACATCCTTCATCCTCACTCTGCAACAAGCCACTGAATCATATCACAACAGCACATACAACCAACAACAGCAACCTAACAGAAAGGGAGCAAGGGGTGAATGAGAAAACCGGTCTAAGCAGGGTGGAATCTCAGTCCATGGCAGGTAGAGGTAGGAGCATCAGGAGTTTAAGGTCATTCTCAGTTACATAACTAGTTTGAGGCTAGCCTGGACTACACAAGACCCCCATCTCAAAAAGTTAAACAGAAAGGAAAGGCCAATCCAAAGGCCCAGACCCAAAGCAGGATACACAGAAGGTAAGAGTTAGGTGAGAGAGTTAGGAAGCCTGAGTCTCGGTTCAACACGCTGATGGTTTGTAAGATCATTTACCCCTTGAAAATGTCATTTTGTTGCCTGGGGGTGGCACACGCCTTTAATCCCAGCACTTGGGAGGCAGAGGCAGGCAGATCTCTGTGAGTTCCAGGACAGCCAGAGGTCAGAGTTACAACAGAGAAACCCTGTCTCAAAAAAGAAAGGAAAGAAAGAAAATATCATTTTGTTTTTCTAGAAAAATGGATATACTACTTACAATGTGTTAGCTTTGCATCACTTTAGCATTGCTTGAGAAGAATAACTTGAGCTAGGCTTATATTTGCTCATGGTCTCGGGCCAAGGTTAGTTGACTTCATTGCTCTGAACCTGAAGTGAGGGAAAATGTGGCTGGAGAATTCGGCAGAGGAAGCTGATGAGCCAGGAAGCAGAGGACGGAGGAGAAGGCAGGGGAAGACCCATTCTGCCAATGACCTACTCCTACAGGTGAGAGCTCACACCCTACCAGTCCATTCAGCTGTTGGATTAACTGATGGGTTGGTGAATCATCAGTGAATTGACTTACTCGTGACAGAGCCCTCGGGATCCAGTCAGCTACCGAGGCTCCACCTCTGAATGCTGCTGTCCCAAGGACTCAGCTTTCAATGCATAGGGATCCAGAGAACATTTTATACCCAAACCACAACCTACGCTTGCAGGAAGGAATTACTGAAACCATGTCAGTCTGCCCTCCGGGCAGAACATGACACACAGCAAGTGTTCAAAGGATGTTAGCTTCAAGGGTCCAGACACAAAGGCTGAGGACATGATGACAACCATCTATCAAGAGGACACCACATTCCTCAAGCAGAGATGATGCTTCAGGGAGAAACAATCCCAGAGCCTCCTTGGCTGAACGTGCTAGACAGATTTCTCCTTCATACAACACGTACGCCAGGCACTGGTGGGGCCTTGGTTCACACGGTGACTTGGGGTCACAGGCTGAGTTGGCTTCACTTTCACATGAGCCTCCAGGATCACAGCAGGGGCAGCAAATCGGACTGGCAGACATTCTATCCAAAAGTGTCACCTCCCCTCACATGCTTGGGACCAGTGGCCAGCAAAAGACTTCATAAACTAGCTGTCAAATCAACTATCTGGGTCATGGCTGTCCTACCCTGTGTGCACCTGTGTCTGCTTCTGCCCTCCCACAGTCAAGCTGAGTTCTTGCCACAGACTCCTTCAAGGATATTTGCCAACCTTTCCTCCTTGGAGACTGTGGCCCAGGTCTATTACCTTTCCCTCTAACTGCTATCTGTAGGGCTGAGGTAGTAGACCCGGGCCACTGTATTTCTAAGAAAGTGGAACACAGGGGACAAAGGCCTCCCGGAGCTCAGGCCCTGCTAGGACAGAAGTTTGACACTGTCTTTGTCCCTGTCTTCAGAAACACAGCTCCAGTCCTAACGATGCCACATGAGAACAACTCAAGCCTAAGCCCAAGGAAATCAAAGGCTGACTGCTCAAGGAGAAGTAGCCCTGAAGAAGCCTTATTTAAGCCTGGTAATGGTGGCACATGCCTTTAATCCCAGCACCTGTAAAGGCAGGGTAGATCTCTGTGAGTTCGAGGCCAGCCCGATCTACAGAGTGAGTTCCAGGACAGCCAGAGTCACAACAGAGAAACTCTGCCTCAAAAAAACAAAAACAAAATGAAACAAAAAGCCCTAGTTAAGAACTCCACTGGCCACATGAGCCGGGCAGCAGCGTCCCAGGGAAGATGGAGATACAAGTCCTTCGGCCAGCTTTGCTCTAGCCCCTAGGGCAAAGGGCCACCTCCAGGAAAGTGGTGTAAGAACCAGTGTCTCTCCAAGGCCCCAGCCAGGTGAATGGGTTCATGGCAGAGTCCCTGGCATGTTTTCTTTAGAGCAGTACCACATACTCCTGGGACCCTTCTCATGGCTTTCCAAGGCTCACTGGGTTGCTATGTCCGCTCTCTCTCTAGTTAGCCACTCATCATTTCTGAGCCTCCCTAGCAGGTGGAACTGATGGCAACTAAGCAAAGTATCTCTATGCTCACAGTGCGTGGTCCAGAGTGAGGAGTCAGAGAGTGGCCATGGTTACAGCAGTCACGGCAGTCTGAGATCAGCATCCGCCTGCCCCCTCCATGTCCTTAACGGAAAGATGTGTCTTACATCAACTTAACACACGAAGTAGGGTTATCTGAAAGGAGAAAACCTTAATTGAGAAACGGCCTCCATAAGATCTGGCTGTGAGGCATTTTCTTAATTAGTTACTGATGGGGGAGGGCCCAGTCCATTGTAGGTGATCCCATCCCTGGGCTGGTGCTTCTGGGTTCTATAAGAAAGCAGGCTAAGCAAGCCATGGGAAGCAAGCCAGTGAGCAGCACCCCTCCATGGCCTCTGCATCAGCTCCTGCCCCCAGGTTCCTGCCCTGTTTGAGTTCCTGCCCTGACTCCCTTCAGTGATTGACTACGATGTGGAAGAGTAAGCAAAATAAACCCTTTTAGCTCCAACTTGCTTTTTGGTCACAATGTTTTGTTACAGTAATAGAAACCCTAAGACAAAAGATGATTGGTAACTGAAGGACCTGTCTCTTGTTTAGCATTTGCTTTGCAGGCCTTCAAACCCAACCAACGTATGTTTTAGTGCAGATGTCCCAAGTCTGGATGCAGAGGGAATCATGTTCCAGGCACTGGCAGGACAGAGCTCTGCCCCAGGTCACTATCCTCTAGGCCAGCCACTCCTGATCAGCCAAGGCAAAGGAGCACAGCAGTGACCTGCTACAGGTTATCCAGCCCACTGCAAAATCTTGCACAGGCCTTTCCCCCGGTACCAAAATAAGTCTGCTCCAAACTCAGCAAAACAACCATAGATAGGGCCTCTGGGGTAAGAGAAAAGGAAGTTAAAAATAGAGCTTTGCAAAGGGCTGCTTTAGCAACCAGTGTCAGTCTCTGCCTCAGATCTGTCATTCAACAGGCTCACCTGTTGGGAAACTCCATGGGACTTAGCAAGAGGAGACTCAGGAGCTGTTATTCTAAAGGAGCAAGGTTTGTGCTCATAGATTTGTGGGTGTTTCACAATTAACTGCCCCAACCACATGTAGCAATGCCTCATTTATCCAGTTGGACCTGGGAACTGTGCATATGTTAAACAAATTGCTTTAACAACTAACAGGACTATGATTAATTACTTACAGCATTAAAACCTTAACATCCGCCACTTGGTAGGGAATTGTAAGGCAGATCACTCGCTTTCTTGCCTCATTACACAGAGAGTGCTAGAAGTCATTTCATCACCCTCCCAGCTCAGGGCCATCATTATAAACTCCAACTACCACCATGCCTGTTAAGACACTGACATTCTTTGAGTTACCAAGATATGGAGGCATTTTGTCTCTACCCGAATGAGCCCTGAATTTATAATTTCTTCCTTTATGATTTTACAGCTTTTATGACTTTTCTTCACTGTGGGCAGTCTACTTCTTATTGCTGGGGATGTTTGCCTCAAATTCCTTCTAATTGGCTCTTTCTAAGTAGAATGATTAAACTTTGGTCAGTTTGACTGGATTAAGAATCACCTAGGAGACCTAGGCGCACTTCAGAAGATTAACTTGAGAGAGAGAGAGTCCATGTGAATGTGGGAGGCGCTGTCCCATGAGCTGGGGGTTAGATGGAATAAAAGGGAAGAAGCCAGGGGCTCCAGCATTTCCCCTCTGCTTCTTGGCCTTCCATAGCAGCCACACCCTCTGCTCCTTCTGTGACCAACTAAGACATTCCACGATTCCTTCTCAGCCATGATGGATGACTCCCCTGAAACAGTGAGCTGATATACATCTCTCCCCTCTTATGGTCGCTTCTATCTGCTGTTTTGTCATAGAAGTGAGAAAAGTAACTAAGAAAATGCACTAAGCTGAGACCTCAGGAGGCAGATTAATCTTGTTAAAAATCTATATGCACACTGAACGAAAATCAGCTCTGGGTGGAAGGACCCCACACAGTAGAGGGGAACACCAATACAAGGTTTGTGACTTCTGTCTTGGATAACAGAAGGCTATTACAGGAAGATAACAGGAATGGATATTTACTAGTACTACAAGACGCCAGGCAGTGTTCTTCACTTTCCATATACAAACTAGTTTCCCGATAAAAGGCCACAAAGAGATTCTATTCTAATCATGTTGCAGGTGCAGACTGTGACACAGAGAAGTCAAGACTGACCAGATGGGTCTGGCATGGGAAATCAGGCTGGAGAGATGTGACAGGCAGTGTAGAGTTTGGGAATAGACATGGTTCCTGCAGGAACCACAAGAAGGTATGTGTGTCAGGTATATAAGGAGAAGTGCGAGGGAGGTAGAATACAGGCAGCAAACTGGCATGTGGCTACCTAGCACAGGGTTTCCTCTTAGTGCTGGCATGAGGAGAGAGGAGAGGTAGGTGGGTGTTTCTCAGTACTGTCTTAGTGGCTCAGGGTACCTGATATAGCCTTTACTGTATGGAACAAAGGACTCACCAGGGAAATGGAAGCCAGGTGCTGTGATGCAGGCTGAGTCCCGAGGAGGTTAACTCCCTCTCCCATCAGACCCCTTGAGAACAGAACCAGGAATGGGGACAGATCTGTCTGTCATCAGTCAAATCAGCCTGCCAGGGTGTTCTGTAATGCTCCACAAGCTCTGGCTTAGCTGAGAAGCAGGAGAGAGATTCAAGCAGGTCTCAGATAAAATCAAACCAGTAGGTTAATAGGTATTAGCATGCTTATGCACACACAGAATCACACAAACAAGCATGATGGTGTCATGGTCAAAAGAACCAATTTGTATGTATCCATAGCTGCTTCTGAGGATGAAGTAAACCTTTCCCATAAGCCCCAAGCAAGCCTCTCATACAGCCTCTTTGGGGTCAAGTGTGCCTTCCTCGGACCATCATGGGCTGAGATTCTTAACTAACTGGACCCAATTCTGTTCATTTGGGGTGGGGACCAGTCTCCCCTAAGATGCTTGGCTGGGGAGTGAGGAAGGCACCTGAGTAAGCTTAGATTCTGTTGCCCAAACAACTAGAAATGGCTGCTGTAAATGCAGCATGTGGACCTCCACAGGACATGAAGGAGCAAACACAGACTGCTTGAAACCATCAGAGTCAGAGTGCCACCGAGGGAAATAGGTACAGTACACAAATTGTACCAAATACAGTGGTCTCTCCTTCAGAATTCAGGATAGTCTCACCCTAAACCAGACTCTGCTCTACTGGAAAACAACTCCTAAGGAGACCCCGTGCTTTGAAAATTCAGATATTACTTAATTATATATCATAATCGGCTTTGCACCCCTTAGAGGAAAGTGTTCCATTTAGAGGCTGTAATACAATAAACGGATTAAGTCCAAGGCTACTTTCACAAACATCACTTTAAATGACTTAGGATAACGCTCCACAGGCAAGCAGAAAACACACAGTAAAATGCGGTTGGGTGAAGTCGCTCATGCTGAGGCTGGCTGGTAAGCTCATTAGAAACACAACCAGAAACATGGACGCAGTAGGGTAAGCATATACTGCCACATTTAGCTATATAAATCTCAGCTTAGAAGTCAAGTAAAGACCGATGGCCTCTTTTGAAAACTTCCCTTTACAGATCAGTGAAGTGAGAATTAGCCAGATTCTGCATAATTTCCAATCAGGATTAATTAGCCAATACTCTCAAAGAACAAAGCAAAAGTTAAGTACATCGTGAGACTGAATTGTCTTGTTCTGGACAGGCTGATTATTAATTCTGCTCAAAACATACTCATCCAAATAATACTCTCTGCTCCAGAAAGTTAAGTTTGGGATAGACTTAGGGACACACTCTCAAAGAACAGAGAAGGAAGGTAAGAATAGTTAACTGGGGTGAGGGTGGGGCAGCAGGGAGGCTGGACGACTAAATGAAGGGCTGAGAGTCAACATCACCAGCCATGTGGATACCATGCCCCAGACATAGGACACAACAAAAAGTCACCTCAGTGGAGACATCTCACACACCCACTAATTACAGTCTGGCCAAGAGTTAAGACTTCTCTGTTGAAGACAAGAGAAGATAAGAAACAGTCACAGTTCAAAGGATCCTGAGACCCCATGAAAGAGAGGCTGAACACTAGACGGGACCCTGAGATGGTGGTCATGGGGGACTGCAGTGAAAAAGGTGGTGAAATTGAGTTTAATGTCAGCCCAAGGAAGGGAAAGGCACGTGGGGAAAAATTAAAGCAAACTCATCTATGAACTGAAAGCAACATAACGTCAGGTTTACTTCTGGGTCTTTCTGAAAGTACAGCAGTGACATACTTAGGTCTCATCTTCAGTTTGGGAAAGGAATGGGGGTGGGGGGTGGCTAGGGAAGCTCATTGTAGACAGAAGACTCAGGAATGAAGTGCTCAATGTATGTAAAGCTGAGACTGGGGTTGACCGAGGCCAACCACTAAGGAGCAGCATGGGGGCAGTGTATGAAACAGGAAGCCACAATCCGGGAGGTGTCACTCTTCTGAGTGACAGCGGCAAGTTGAAAATCCCTGGCAGGTGGAAACTACCCCTTCCTCACATGTACAACATTCACGCCGCAGCATGAGGGAAACATTTGGCATTACATCCAGTCTGCTGACTCCACTTAGGAGATCAGATGTCAGGGCCTGACATTCCTTCGAAGCTAGAGTGTGCATGGTGTTATGGCACCTCCAGTACAGATCAGGTCTCTCCCACATCCAACGGTAGTCTGTCCTGTGGGTGATCACCATGACCACGATCTCACATCTATTTTCCGTCTTATTAAGCAAGCTAAAGGTAATAGGCAGGGCCACATTGGTAGAAGCCATTGAGAAAGCAGACTACTTAAATTAGACAAAGGATCTAAACAGGCTTGTAGTGTATCGCCTCGTACTTTCTAGTAAAGTTGATCATCTGCTCCTGGGCAGCTTTGGGAAACCAAAGCTGATCCAAAAAGACTCCCTGAGGAATCCTGCTCTAGAAACAAACAAAGAAACAACCACAGAAACCAGGTAAGTCCTGACTGTAGAGGAAGAAAGCGTCTGCTCCAAGCAGCCAGTTTTCTGGGTTTCTGTCTCCAGCCCATGCTTCCTGCTTCCAAAGGGCCCTCCCAGTGGGTCCGTGGCACGTGCAGTGTGCCCAGAAAAGGTTAGTAAAGAAAAACCCCAGACCTCCTTTTATTAACATCAAGATACATCTTTCGAAGGAGTGAGTGGAAACTGACTAGAAGGAACACGAGACAAATTTCTGGAAAATAGTCTATGTCCTACTTAGGAGAGACCGTTTATGGGTGAACACAAGTGACAGTATCCATCACATTGAACTAATGTGAAAAGTACAGCGATGGTAACATCTGAAATTGGCATGTTAGGATTCAGTAATGGCTGTCATCCTCATGGCTTGGATTTTCTAGCTCTATTACTGTGTCCCAAGACCGTATGATGTTTTGTGGTTTGGGTGGCTTCAACACACTGGTGCCATTCATTGAATTTGCAGGTAGGGATGACAGCCAAGCTTCTTCTCCTTAGGCACAAACTGCTACTGAGCTGTGTCTCCCCAGTCCAGCTTCATAACACTGACTGCATTACTTTACACCCCTCACTGAACTGCAAGATGTTTTCAGATTCCACACCCTTGCTAGCATCGGCATGGCCAGTCTTTCTGGTTTTAGATACTCTAGTTCAGCGGTTCTCAACCTATGGGTCTCCACCCCTTTTGGGGGTCAAACGACCCTTTCACAGGGGTCACCTAAGACCATCTGCATATCAGATATTTACGTGACTGTCTAGAACAGTAGCAAAATTACAGTTATGAAGTCGTTTTGCCCTACAACTGTCCTAAAATGTCGGAAGCACCGTCCATCGAGAAAGCGGCAGGGAAGCTGGGCTCCATCTCTCTATGCTTCCCTCGATGTAGGTTCTACAGTGCCATGATTCTAAGTCAACTCCCTTGAAACTTACAACAAAGTTAAGAGGCATGGTGGCCTTCTTCCTTCGGCCAGTGATATCCTCACGTTATGCTATTCATAATCTCCCCACTACTGCGCAGAAACAAAAGCCTTTAATGGCGGGAAGAAAGCTCAATGAGTGTGCGCCTCCAGCCCCACCGTTTGACAGAAGGAGAAAGACGCCAAGCAGAGGGCTTCTGATCAGTTTGCTAACAACAGGCGTTGGCAGCATCTGCTGTTCTGAGGGCCAGTGTCTTGGATTCTCTTATTGAGATCTATCAAAGAGCATGGTGAGTGGGAATGTCTTCAATCTGCCTCAAAGAGGGTATCGTCGCTCTCATCCCCGCACTAGTATTTCTTCCCTGGCTCTCTACTTCATCAGTTTTCATTTGTCTGAACCGCTGTGCCCCTCACGAACATCTTGCCAAGTAGGGAGCATCCACAAGCCCCTGACAAGTTATCTAGCATGTCCTTGAACCCTGGCCTGGGCTTAATTTTTTATCTCCATGAACCCCTAGGATTCCTCCAAACTCATTTCGTATTCATGACAGGCAGAGGCTGCAAGCCTTCAAAACACAATTTCTGTCTTTGCCCTGAATTTGTAAGGGACTATTTCTGGACTATTCCTCTTAATGACTTCCATCACTTTTCTCCACTTGAAAATGAGCTGTATAATTAGTTAACTTCTCAGTCCGTCTTGGTCTTTCTGGTCACTAAAACTGTGCACGCTTACATACCAGGTATTTGTCACGGTTGTGGCAGTCAGAGCCCACACCTGTCCCCTTTCGCAGAGGAGGATCGTCCCAGCGTTAAGAGGCGTTTATTACGAGCCCTACAGCCTGCCATCCTTTTACACAGAAGAGCTCTTGAGGTCGGAAGTGAGGAGTCCATGGAGGACCAGAGATCAAAAGCACTAGCCTTGAGCTACGCACCTCTGTTGCCAGTATGTGACTTGGGGGGTTAGTTTCATCTTCCTGAGCCTCTTTCTTCCTCCGAAAGAGGGGAAAAATGGTTAAAAAAAAAAAGAGTGTTGGTAATGTTCACCTGGGCTTCGCCTGGACACATCAAACAAATGCCACCAGCAGACAACTGCACACAACACTTTGTAAACCAGGAGTACACTCAGCAGACACGAGGCTTGATCCATGCAGCTGCCCCCTGGCTACACAGGACAAATAAACTAACAACAGGGCATGCTCCAAAGTAATTCAGCACTGCACTATTGCTGACTGCATCTCAGCAATTTCACTGGGGCCCAAATTCTACGGGATGCTAAAAGAAACCTCTTAAGTCAGTCCGGATATTACCAAACACTGCTGCTGGAAGTATCTACACGAGGCAGGGTTAAGGGAAAGGTGGAATCAAAAGGTAGGACGCCCAGGTCCAGTCTCACTGGTATTCTTTATGTGTTGTGGGATTCTAGTCTCGTTGCTAAGGCTGTCAGTGTCTCTGGTTACTGGGGTGCCCCGACTAAACAGGCCAGCTAGGAGAAGAAACAAAGTCATGCACACAAGAAATAGATTACTGCCACCAATACAGGAGACAACATTATGGTGGTCTCCATGCCCCACAAAGCACCTTTCCCTAATGCATGAGTGAATGCAAAGCCAGCAGTAGTCAGGCCGGTAATTGTACTGATATGAATTTCAACAAGCATCACCACATTTTAAAAGAGAAGCTTAATCAAAAAAGAGCTTTGATTTCAACCTCCAGGGTCCAGAAGTACAGGCTCATCCAAGCACAAAATGCTCGCTGTGCTCTGCGCCGCCCTGCAACTCAAATCCAGAGGGCCATGAATGAGTCCCTCCCAAGCAGAACACATTGTTCCTCGCTCCGCACAGTTCACGGTGGAGCTGCGTTGAGCTCTGTTGCCAAAAGAATCATTAATCCACGTTCGGCTTTTCCCATATGGTATAGCATTGTTATTCCACTCCAGTGATGCATCTGTGTTTACCTTTCAGTTCTAATGTCATCCCAGCAGGAAGGCCCGTTAGTTGCTGTTGAGAATGTTTCCTCATGACCTCGTGTGAGATGTTCTGTACTGGACTCACAGGTCCATGAGGCTACTCATGGGGCCCGGGACCATCCCGTTCCTGCCCAGCTCTGATCCAAAGGGAAAGATGTGAAAGGAAGTGCTTCTGCCACTGAGCAGGTACTGTCCTGATTCTTCTCCTACATGACTGTGGTGGTTTGAAATGGTCCCCAGAGGCTCACATTTGGATGCGTGGTCCCCAGTTGGTGGAACTGTTTGGGAAGGATTAGGAGGTGTGGCCTTGTTAGAGAAGGTGTGTCACTGGTGATAGGCTTTGAGGTTTCAAAAGCCCATGCCATTCCCATTGGACTCTTTTTCTCTGCTTTGTGCTTGTGAACCACGTTGTTGCCACGCCTCCTGCCATGACAGTCACGGACTCACTCTCTGAAACTGTAAACCTCAATAAACCCTTCTGGAAGTTGTCTCGGTCATGATGTGTTACCGCAGCAAGAGAAAAGTAACTGAGGCCGTCCATCCTCTGAGGGCTTAAATCCTCCTCCAGGGGAGATGTCACTACCAGGATTGGGTAAGGACACATCTCATTGTACTTCCTCAGCTGGCTACAAACAGCAAGAGTTTATAGCACTAACTGAAAAACAGATGTATCTCTGCATCTCATGAAGAGAGCCACTGCTAAGCTGACCATGGGTCTTGCCCCAGGAATTGCTCCTTCCTTATCAGAGCAGCACACTTTGCCCTCGTCATTGGCAGAGACAAAGCACAAACTCTGTGGAAGAGGGAAGCACAGTAAAACAGGGGACCAAGGTCTGTCTGGCCTTTACACTCCTCGATCGAACTCTTAGCATCCTTGAATGTCAGCTTTCTGCAAAAGAGCAATCATGTAGGATGCTATCTTACGGAACTAGTGTGAAAATTAAATGAAATAATATGACTGAGCTCGGTGTGGTGGGAAAACAATAATAATAATAATAATACATCTGAAAGTTTTTTTTTTTTGAAAGAACAAGCTGCTGTATAAATCCAGGGGCAGCGTGATTCTGCAGGCGAGCAGACAGCCACACAGAATAGAGTTCCAGCTCTGAATTCTCTGTTAACTGCAATCTGAACTCTTCTACCCAGTTCGCTCGAGGCAAACGGAACTAATAAAAGCTTCCTTGTGGTGTAAGGTCGTGGTTGAACAGATGAACAGAAACTGAATGGGAAAACCCTGCAGTAGACCCAGCAACTAGAGAAGTGGCTATATGAAGAAAAGGCTCCAAATACACCTTTGGTGTGTATATGTGTCCACATTTTAGGTTTTTGTTTTTTATTTACTTGCTTGTGTGTTTGCTTGTTTATTTTGGTTTTTCGAGACAGGGTTTCTCTGTTGTGACTCTAGCTGTCCTGGAACTCACTCTGTTGATCAGGCTGGCTTCAAACTCACAGTGATCCGCCTGCCTCTGCCTCCCAAGTACTGGGATAAAGGTGTGCGTAACCACCTCTTTGCAAAGATGTTTGTTTGTTTTTAAGACAGAGTCTCTCATTGACATGGAACTCACCAGATAGGTACTCTGGCTAACCAGTAAGTCCGATGGATCTGTCTCTCCTCCCCAGCTCTGAAATTATAAATGTGTGCCACTACGTTCAGCTTTGTCTCTTTGAACATGGTTCTGAGGGTTGCCTGCAAGGCCAACGCTTTATCAACTGAGCTCCCTAGGCACGTCTTTATTGTGCATTTACAGTTGACATTGTTTTAGTTTTGTTTTGTTTTTAATTCTGAAGGCCTATTTTTATATAGTTTCTCATTGTCTTCTTCTATCCATAAATACCTATTTGAACCATGTTTGGGTTAAATACAATAGGAAAGCTTTCATCCCAAAACCATGATTCCCAAAGCTAAGAGCAGCCTCAAAGGGGGCCCAAGTCAGGACTTGGCCTATCAACAGCCAGAGCTTTTTCCAGGGTCATTCATGCACTATTTCAGCCTGGAATCGAGCCTACTGTTCCTGATGTTTTCAATGCCTCGTGAGCACTCAGTAGATTTAACAATCTGCTTTGTGTCTGTGGATGCTACATGGTAGCAACATGCTTGTCTTAATGAGCAGACACAGGCTGTTAATGTGGCAGACTCCTAAGAAGGTTGTCACTGAGCCCTCCCATCACCGTGCAACCATGCTGCGCATCCCACCAAGAGGAGGGGTTTATTTCCCCTCCCTATGAATCTGGGCAGTAGAAATGATGCTTGTTCGGAGACTTTGAAGCCAGGCGTGTCATAAGAAAATGAACAGCTTCTGCTTCCTCCCCCAGGAGCCAGCCTCTACGTAGGATGTCCAGCTACCTTGAGACCACCTTGCTGTGAAAAAGCTCAGGCTAGACATAGGCTGGTCACAAAAACGAGCCTGCATGTCTGTGACAAGAGCAAGACTCTGTTTAAACCAGCCAGTGGCCAAGAGCAGTTAAATATAACCTTATGTAATTGCACAGGGAGAACCCAGCCATGCAGAGCCCAAATCACAAAAGTATGAGAAATAATAAATCATTGTTATTTTAAGATACATGGGAGTAAGTAACTGACACAGAAATGTCTCTGTTTCACTTAGGAAGATGAATGTGAATGGCATCATGGACTAGACGAGAGAATTCCAGTTCTTCTGTGCATTGTGTAGCTAAAATCACCCAGCCATAGCCTTGAGACATTAGGTAGGCCATGGACTGCCAGCTCCTGCTTCACTTGATAACCCTCTACCCGGCCTTCATCATGGGTTCCACCTGATGGGCGAGGGCTGGCACAGCAAGCTCCAGCTCCGACTCTTCCTTCCAAACTTTGGACTGAGCACTTGCTACAGTTTAGCTTCCGAATGCCCTGCAAAGGCCAGTGTGTCCAAGGCTGAGTTCCCAGTGTGGCGCTGCATAAGAGGCGGGGCCTTTTGGAGGCTGGGACGAGATCAAGGGTCGGAAGATGTGGCGTCTGCCATCTAAGCTGGGCCTCCAACATGGCAGAAGAGGCACAAAGCCCATTCTGGACCCTTTCATAAGGCCCTCAATGGCACTGCTGCAGGCGGAACCCTCAAGCCTTCCCTTACAAAGGAAATAACTCCCAATACTATCCCACAGGGGAACTGAAGTCAACATAGGGTTGTTTTGGTTTTTTTGTTTGTTTGTTTGGCTTTTTGTTTTTTGAGAGAATATAATTACATCATTTCCCCCCTTCCCTTTCTTCCCTCAAAACCCTCCCGCATACCCTTGCTTGCTCTCTTTCAATTTTTGGCTGGCCTGGAATTCTCTGTGTAGACTAGCCTGGTCTCAAACTCAGAGAAGTGCCTGCCTCTGTCTTCTAAGTGCTAGAACGAACGTCATGGGCCACCATGATACGCTACGAATACGGGAACTTTGAGGACGCATACACACCACAGCAACCTCTTCTGCCTCTTCTCTTCTATTTGCACTTACACTATCTATAGATTTCTCGTGGTGGTGGATTTGACAGAAGCTATAAGCACACTTTGGAGAATATAACGCTCTACTTTTACCAGCTGTTGTTTCACTATTTTTTTTTTTTCCATATGAAATTTTTAAAAAGATTTGTCCTCGGAAACACCCTGAAATTTGAGGGTATTGCCACCAGATGGCATGGTATGCAAATCATAATCTCTGAAATCTTAAGTGGATACTAAATACTAAATGCTAAAAATGAGTTTTGAGTCCTCAGGAATATATGGGGGTACTTACCTGGAGTGAGAATATTTTGAGGCTTTCCTCTGGGTCTGTGGAAGAGAAACCCCTCTTTCCTACTTTATGTAGGTAACATAAGGAGAAAGGAAATGAAAATATCCAAAACCTGCTAACCGCCACTAAGCTCACCGTGTTCCAAGTGTTTTATGAGGATCATCTTACCCCGTCCTCAGGAAGGTTGTATGATTACTGCCCCATGTTTACAGAGGAGAACCCTGAAGTCCAAATAAATGATCTGCCCAGCAGAGATGCACAGCTAGGTGACAGAGGCATCTCAACAGCTCTCACCACATCAGCACCAAGATCGTTCAGGCGCCTCTGCTCTCCTCAGATAGAAGGGCATGGCTTCTGTTTTGTACTCTAGTAACCCTGCCTCTTACATTTCCTGTAGGACTGCTAACTAGAGATAACTTGTTTCAAATACGTCAGTCCGTAATTCCTGCAAGTGGGCTTTTAGCTAAGCTGATCAAATCAAACCTGGCAGCTCTGACAAACCAATATTGATCAGAAAGTGTCTCAGAAATGTTTCCTAACCTATTTGTTAAAGCCATGAGTTAAAATTTCAAAGAGCTCTTGGAGCACAAATACTATAAATGGCTCTGCAAGTCCTTTATTAATGATGGTATTGGCTCTCCCATTGCTGCAGGGCAGGGGTCCTTGTGTTTTCCATTCATGGTATGGGTCACTTTTGGGACAGACTCATTCTCTGAGCCCCTAGTAGAGGAGACACAGCCTGTGTGTAAATGGACATTGGTGCAAAACGGCACCTGGGGTAGCTAGGTCTGAGGAGGGTCAGATTCCTACACACCCTGAGCAATTTCCAGGCACCATTTGACTTAAAGATAGCAAGATTCAGTTATGTCAACACACAATTCACCCTGCTATCACAGAGGGCTGAGAGAGGACAAGGAAGAGGATAAGATGGGGCATGAACCCCCTACTTATCCTGGCAGAGTGCTTCCTGGAAGGTAGGGAGTTTCCTTGAGGGTCAGCTTTGGAGGAATCTGTACAGGGGAAATAAGAGCAATGATATCAAGGGCCAAGAAAATGTAAAAGATGAAAACATGAAGCCATTGTTCATGGCCCAAACTGTAACCAGAATCAACAGGGAGTTTCTTAAAATACCGGTCTAGCTAGACCTGTGAAATACATCCCCGACCAGTCGGATCAGGACCTCTGGGGCTGGTGCCAGGCATCTCTGTTATGCTTAAAGGCTCCTCCATGACCAGGATTCTAAGCACACTAGGTAGATAGAAAGCATAATTTGGGATTAGAACATAATGTCTCTTCCTCCTGCCCCTCCTTCCGTTTCTTCTTCTTTCTCCCTCCTCCCCTATCCTTCTCTCTGACCACTCAACACAAGACCAAAACCAGAAAGATTTTTACAGGAGAGAGACATCCTCTTCGGTGGTACAAGGCTGTGGGTGCCATCAGCTCCTTGGATAGGGGAGTGTGAGATGACGCTACTGAAGTTTGTGGCTCGTGTGGTCGATGCGTGTACTTTATGTTTACTACTTGGTCTTCCATATACAAGTTGGTTTTACGGTTCACATAAGTCATTTACCAGTCTTTTTGTTATCCTTGTAAGCTCTTGAATTAAATGAACTCCATCAGTGATCATCAGAGATAAGTATAGGACTGAATGGCTCCTACTGCATAGTGCAATCAAGGCCTTCAGGTGGGGAAGCCGAGTGCACATGGGGGACTCTTCCACTGAGGCTTGTTGCCAGGTGGGTTTGCCATACATATCACAGGGGTACAAGATGACTAGCAAAAGTTAGGGACACAGTTTGCAGATAAAGGACAACACAAAATAAATTAAGTTGTACCTAGTTCTAACACTCAGGGTTTTGCTCTCTCCAGATGAAAGAATCTGCATTGCCCAGGTTATTTAATTAAAAGGGCTGGCAGTGGGGGAGGGGGGCATTTTACTTTTTTTTTTTTTAACTATAGACTATGCCACATAGTTAGAGATACTTGTTCCTTTAACTAGCTTCATATCCTGTAGCTTCCAGGGGGACACAAAGTGGATGGGAAATGATTCAATCCCTGTCATATTCAAAGAACAATACTGCAGGTGCAGGCAATTATTTAAAAGAGCAGAAAGGCACAGGAGTTTGGACAGATTCCCTGGACGGTAGCAAGCAACAGTAAAGCATGGGGTAAAGTAGCAAGCAGTACACAGATGCTCAGAGGAGATAAACGGTTTGGTTTTTCTCTAGGAATCCTCCCAGCTAAACACTCAGCATCAGTCCTTAGGCAGAACTCATAGCCATTGTGATGAACATAAAGTCACCCCTCCCTCCGTATGCCACCTGAGGGTCATATGACAGACATTTATGCTCCCAAAATCACCACTACAGAGGGGAAAGCTTAGGGTAGGAACTTGAGAAGTCCACTAGTCCAGGCTTCTTCTTTCTTTCTTTTTTTTTTTGTTGTTTGTTTGTTTTTGGTGATAGGGTTTTTCTGTTGTAACTATGGCTAACCTGGAACTCACTATGTAGACCAGGCTGGCTTCGAACTCACAGAGATCTGCCTGCCTCTGCATCTGCCTCCCAAGCGCTGGGATTAAAGGCATGCACCACCACTTCCCAGCCTAATCCAGGCCTCTTAAACTTAGTCTACATCAGGACCTACTGCAGGGTCTAGATTATAGATTCAGACTCACGGATTGGAGGGGGTGGGGGGGGAGCACGTTACTAAAAAATTCCAAGGTATAGCTGCACATGTTAAGAATAACTGGCCTGGTTTACCCATTTGCCCAATGATACAGTTACAGGCTGAGCTGTTTTGGAAGTAGAGAAGTCGTTACTCACAAGGTAGCACAGTGCCTTCTTAGACACTGTGAGTGACCACGGCAGAAAGATTCAGGCTCCTCAGTAAGGCCGTGGGAAATCTTCTCTATGCCATTTGACAAAGGAGCTTAAAATTGAGAGCCACCAAACATCAAAACATAGAGCATCTTAATAATCAACTAGCCCAGCGGATCACATCTGAGGAACTGAGGCACCCAGACTGAATGGATCAGAATTTCTGGGAACATTTTTTTTCTTGTTGCCCAGCTTATAGCAAAAGGCCGTAGGATAAAGGCTCGCTGAACGCATTCATCTCCTTCTCCTTCATCCTACAGGTAAGAAACCTGGGGCCCAATAGCAAGAAAGAATTATAAACCACTCAGCAGTTAAAACTAACTCTTTGTTAAGTCACCCATTCTCCCTATTTCTACAGAGAGTGGGAATGCAGACAATAGACTACGCCTGCAAAGGGATGAGGGTAATTATATGGTGCATGTAAAGGGTGCCATTGGCCTGTGAGCTCTGCCAAGGCAAAAGCCAACATGGAACTTTCCTAGATCCCCAAACTCCTAGAAGATGGAATACACTCCAGTGAGTGTCTGTTGTCAAACTATGTTACGTAACTGTGGGTCCAGGCCCTCTTTCGAAGAGAATTCCTAGAGCAGTCTGTGAGGCCCTCACATAAGAAACTAGCCCTTAGCAGAGGATGGACTTACCTGTTCTGCTTGCTCATTTGGTCAGACCCGGGAGCCACACTTCATGTAGTGGTTTAAGGCGAGCTGAAGGTGCTGAGCAAAGGTTCAGCGGCCAAGAGCACATGCCGCCTCTTGAAGAGGATCCAGATGGCAGCTCATGACTGTCTGGAACTCTAGTTCCAGGAGATCTGATGCTTCCTTCTGGCCTCTGCAGGCACCATGCAGACACACAGCGTGTGTGTGTGTGTGTGTGTGTGTGTGTGTGTGTGTGTACGCTGTCATGGTGGACATGTGGCTGTCAGAAAACAACATGGAGGTTTTTGTTCCCCTCCTTATACCAAGTGGGTCCTGGGACTGAACTTAGGTGGTTGGGCTTGGTGGCAAGTACCTTTAGCTATTGAGCTGTCTCTCCAACCCCAACGCTCCCTTCAGAAGGTTCCACAAAATTCCCTCCCCTTTGAATGTGGGTAGACTTAGACTCACTTCTAAAGACAGAAAGAACGAGTGACCGTATTCAACCTGGGCCATAAAAGACATTACAACTCCTCTCTCCCTTGCTCTCCCTCCCTAGTAAGGCCCTATAGAGATACCTATGTAGACGTGAAGAGTCCTCCCTCCAACAGCCAATTGGCGACCTTGGAAGCAGATCCCCAGCCTGACAACCTTCAGATGTCTGCAGCCACAGGCAACATATAACTGCAGTCTCACGAGAGACCCTGACTCAGAACCTCTCAGCCAGGTTGCCAGGTTGCTGTCAAATTCAAGAAAACAAACGCCAGCTATTTGAAAGATTTAAATGATACTGCCATTCGTTCTGCAACAACAGATATCTAAGGCACAATCCTCATTTTTGTCTTTGTTTTTTAAAGTAAGAGCTCTAAAAAGCACTAAACCTCCCTTCGTTGAGAAGCATCTGGGGATGTGGGAAGGACTGAGTCTGGAAACTCCAGCTCCTGCATTGCTTACAGAGCCAACATTGCTTCAGTCAGTCCTCCTGGGTGCATCTAAGTTGGAAGACCATGAGCAGTACTGGGTGAGAGCTGGAAAGCAGGTGTATTCAGATACTGGATTGCCTGGGAGCTGAGAGAGATTTAGACATCTGGTTACATGACAGCTATCCCGAGAAGCAAGGAAGGACTGTGAAGCCTGTTCCAGAACTTCCTTCCTAGTCCTGCCTCGCTTCCCATGATAGCTGTCATGGAACTGGCTTTGCTCTCCTGATGAGAAGAGGTTTCTCCGACATTGTTGGAGAAGAAGGCAATGGACACTCTAATGCTGTTTGCGGAGCCAGGCTGATGTAAACAGCACAAAGGAGGGAGAACCAAATGCCTCAGGACAGACCTCTGTGACAGGGAACACTGTAGGCTGGCCTTCCCTTGGAGCCACGCAGCAAATGGAATCAGGAGACACCTTACTCTGCCCTTGCCAGCCAAAGATGAATGAAAGTCTTCAGAAGACATCTGACTAAACAGTTTTAGCAACATGTTCCCCAAAGAGTCCCAGGTGGTCATTAGCAAAATTCGTGGATCCCGGCTCCTGGCATTCGGACTCTACCTCTTCCCCGGGGCAAGCATGGACACTCTTTCCGGCCCTTCCGTCTGGGACACACTCCAGCTCTCCTCCTGCAAACCACAGGGACTTTGTTGACCCGAAGCAGCAAAGCCACCTTGACAAAGGTGACTTAAAAATCATGACGCTGTTCCCTGACAGGGATCACCAGTCTATGCCGTGTGACCCCTGCCACTACCATGTCCTCCTCCAGAAGCCCTCCTACAGCTGCCAAGGGAGCACCCCCTCTGCCACAGGGGACTCCATGGTGTGAGGGAGGAAAGGGTACCACAGGGAAGGTGGCGCCTGCAGGGATCCTTGTTAGACAATCTGGGTGCTGATGAGACCTGTCAGAACTGATTTCCTCGAGAGCCACTTATGGGAGACGTATCAATGACTGTGTGATGAAGAGCTCTGAGAGGAAACCACAAATCAAATTTTCATTACCAGGCCGAAACAAAGAAGCACCAGGAGTGAAATCCATCGCTGTTGATTTCTTTTCAGACGGGATACGTGAGAACTCACCTCCAGCCTGGCTCTCGTGTACCTGTCTCCATCCAACTATTAGCTCGCTGCAACCCACGTCTCGGTTTCTGTCCTTCATGTCATGTGTCATCACCTTTGGGCACCTTCTACATATAAGCTAAGCCTGCTCAGCTAAACTACAGGGCTGCAATCTTGCCTGCATGGAAGAGTCACTCAAGGACCTCTGAAGATATTCTGATGCCCAGACCAGATTCCAGGCCACCTAAACTGTTGGAATGGAACCCAGAACATAGAGAAATCAAGCTGGACCTGATCTGGAAACTTCCTTCTGCAGGCTAGTCTTCTGTAGGTTGTGGAGGGGGAGAAAAGCCATCCAGCCTTTCCCAGCAATGGTCCCGGTGTGACCTTCCAGGTAAGGTGTGCCCGCTGGTACCACAGTGGCATGTCTGTTAGAGGAGTATCAGCGATTTCTTATCTGATTAGATGCCAGATCCACAGATGAGAATTCATGCCTGGTGCTGGAAACTCATAAAAACCTTGGCTGGGGAAGTCACAGACACAAGGGAAGGGGAAGAGCACTCACTAGTGCTTTGTTAAACAGACATGTCAAACTGTCTTCTAAATATTTATGTTTATATTCAAAAATAGGTGCTGCTTTCAACCTTGATCAGGAAAGCTCCTTTTTTGCAACGGGCAGTGGCTAATGAAGAAACTCATACCTAGTCAGAGCGCTGAGAAGGACTACTGAGTTCTCAGATCTAAATGTCTAGATGTCAGATACCTATACAATATCCCACCCCGAAGCTCGGCAAACGCTTCCAAGAGGGGATGGAAAGAATGTAACAGAGCAGGTCGCTGTGAAACCATGGCTTGAGGACCTGACAGGTGTGGGACTCACAGCAGCTGCGGTTACCGGGGTAAGATCCAGCCCGCCAACATTTCAGCATGGATGGTGTTCATGAGGCCTTATCTGAAGGGTAATTTTTCCTCGGTGGTGTATCCACTGTTAAGTTCCCCACACTCCAGTAAAAAAACAGTCAAACAAAAACCTTCATCCATGGGTATGCGAGCAACCCTCATAAACTTGCTCGGTAATAAAAAGGAAAACACACACACATACACACACACACACACATACACATACACACGAGAATGGGGGGAGGGGACTTGCTGAATAGAAGAAGGGGTCCAGATGAAATAGGATCAGATAAGACAGGGTAATGGGGCGAGTATGATTCAGATATAAGACATATAAAAATACTGGATCCAGGTGTGATGGGTGGGACCAGTAATAAGAACACTTTTGAGACTGATACAGGGGTATCGATGTGAGTTCAAGGCTAACCTAGTCTACATAGTCGCAAGCCAGTCTGGGCTACAGAGCGAGACTCTCAAAACAACAGCACCAAGATCCTAGAAAAATAAGCTCAATATAGCCTCTCCTTTTTGAGATTTCCTCTTCCTGGTTGGAGTTTTCATTTACTGTGTGACCTGCTTCTTGTCAGCATCTATCATTGAAACCCTGAAGACCGTGGCCATTGTTCTCCGTGGCCGTTACCGCGGGAGAGGAAGTCTCCCGGGCTGGAAGTCAGGAGAACTGGACTCTGCGAGCCACGCCACCTCTACGGCCCCGTGGAGTCTTGGACAAGTTATATGATCTCCAGTTACTCATTTATGAAACAAGTGAGCCAACTCTCTCAAAGAGTCTTCTTCCAGCTCAGACATCATGTGGCTTCAATGTTCTTGTGCACAATGGCATTGGCCTTGTAGAAGTGGCTCTATTTATAACTTTGGCTTTCTTAAAAATGGATAATTGTTTGGAAGAGTTCCTTGAGTATCCCACTCCATAAAACAAAATACAATATACGGAAATAGAAAATACAAGACCAACATACAAAAAATAATTTGTGAACATAATTTAGCAGACGTAGTAAGTCTATGGGGGGAAGAGCGAGCACCCCTGCTGATGACATTAGTGAGAACAATTACGATTTCTAACTAGGGTTTGACACGGAAAGACACAAACATGATGGCAGGAAACCAGAGAGACAGCATGGAGTGCTTTTGTTTTTAATATGTCCTGAATAAAGTTGTTTCTACTGGGGTCAAAGGACAAGGGAACCAAAAAATAAAGTTGGATTCTGGCTCTGGCCTGGACCATCATGTGGTGACTGTGCCATCCAAGGCAAGCTACTCATCTTCTCCGAGTTTAAGTGTTCCAACCTGGGAAGAGGGAATCATCATGGAACTGGTCCAGAATGCAGGGTAGTTCCAGTAGGAGGCTCCAGGAGGACAGCCCCATCATGGAAATTACAGCAAACATGGTAGATACGTGTGACTCACACTAACCACAGGTTCCTATAGATTTTGGAACTGTTTATAAAAACCACAGTTTCCAATGAGACAGTCTAGAGATTGAACTCAGGACAGGATCTTAAATTCCTGTCGCTTTTCTTTCCTTCGATATCTTAAGTTTTTCCATGACTTTCTCATTAAATAAATATATCGGCTTAATTTAAAAATGAAAGGGTATGAAGGCTGAGTATATGGCTCAGTGGCAGGCCACGTATCTCGCCCATATGATGTCCTGGTGTTTATCCCAAGCACTCTCCAAAATAAATACGTAAATAAAAACTAGAAAATAGAAAATCCTTCCCCTCAATTCAATCTTACTTTATCATAACTACCAACGTCTCCTTACAAAAAAAGCCTGCATATTTGTTCTACCTAAGTATAGGTTTCTGGACCTACTCAGAGTCTACAACTGTATGTTTTTTCTAGATATCCATTACTAGAGAGGAAATATCTTCTTTCAAATAATCTAAGCGTAAGGCAATGTAGTGTTAGATTACTGAAATCTGACATTACTTCTACTGGTGATAATTAAATAATAAGGCTACTATTATTTCTTCTCATTCGGAAAGGTAGAAGGAAAGACAAGAAGGTTATTGATTAGTAAAGAAGCAGCCTGAGCAGAGTCTTGGGACAAAACTCTGAACTTTGTTCACTAACTGAGGCAGGTAAGAACACACTTAAAGGCGGGATGGGCTCTTGAGTGTGGGGTCTCAGACACCCGCTTGTGGATAAACCCGGGAGAGAAGCCCAGGAGTGCTGCTCCTGACTGCTGTTGCACAAACACGTTTGAAGTTCATATTCAGGGACTGCTCATCAGAAAAGCGGGTTTCAGGGTTCCTACAAATCCACCGAATATGTTTTGAAGTTTTGAACCGTGAAAGAATACATAGAGCTTTTAAACTGAAATCACTAAGTAAGCCAAAAGCATTCCATTGAGGATTTGTACACGTGTCCTCTTCCTCCATCAAGAGACCCAACAAAATTAACAAGGTCCTCAGTCTTTCGTGTCTCTTTCCCTTCAATCTGCAGCTCAAGAAAACGGGAAAATATAGAAAGACAGCTACATAGTCAAGACACAACATGCCCACGAGTACTTCCATCTGCAGTGTGAAAAGCTCCCGCCTCACTCTGGGACCGTAAGGTCTTCCTTTTTGCCATTTGGATGTTACATTATTTCAAGAACCTTATTGCACAGCAGACAAATGGGCCATCAAAGCCATTTGAGTCCTCCGCTGCTGGTTCATAAAATCATTAACAATTCCTAAGAAAGTTTTCATTCTCCTTCCTCCGACCTGGAGACCCAAAGCGGGCCACAGTGGCTATCCTGCGATCTGTTTCTCAGTTCTTTTAAATGACTTCTTGCAATCATCTTCTGAATTTCTTGTCCCTTCTGTTCTGTTGAAAGCACAGTAACAGGTCTGAGTCCTCCAGAAAGTTCTCCACATTCAGGAAAACCCCCAGCGCTCCCTGGAACCAACACCTAGGTCTCTGACAAGTACAGGAACTTGCTAAGCTTGCTCTGTCCAAGCTCCCTGTGACTTTCACATATGCTACTGAATCTGTAGTGCATAATCTCTCATTAGCAAACAAATAGTTTAAAAGTGGATGGGAAAAAAAAACCAAATCCGAATAAACAAGTATGTGACAAAAATTAAAAATATGCTCACACTGATGAATCTCAAATAACTTTACCTTATAAAAAAAAAAAACAACCAACAACAAAAACCAAAAACCTAGTTCAAGAGTCCAGATTACTGATGAATAAAAGAAGCCAGAGCTTGTACTTATATAGATCACGCTAAAAACAAAATTAATCTATTCATTTCAGGCTGAGGGGTGATGGTTCATGAATTCTTTCTTCAAATATTTTGTACCTTTTTCATTTCTCTTCATTATATATTCATATGCACATAAGGGGCACTTTCATACAAGTGTACACTGTATGCTGAACACAACCCATTATGCTTCCCTGCCCTCTTTGTCCCCGTCTCCCCTAGATACCAGGCTTCTACTTCCGTGCCACATATACACATATGATTTTATGTATCTATATAAAATCTAAGACATAGTTCATAAATTATTACAGCTGGGAGGAATTTCTAGTGATTCTGCCTCCCAAAATAATTACCGAAAGGTACATTTTCCCAGAGAATAGAAAATGTGCCTCTTCACAATAAAGTGATTACCATTTCTTCCAATGGGATCAGTCACAGACTAGAACACTCCACAGACAGTTGAGTTTTTAAAGTCTAATTAATTGGTGGGTTTCTGTTTCTAGAAAGATGACAGACTATTGAATGTATCCTTTCCTAGTGTGAAATACTATAAAACTAAAATTAAAATCAGCTGGGTCAATCATTGTGGAACACGCAAAATAATCCATGGTGTGGTCTCAAAAAAGTTGGTATAGACCCACCCCACCCCAGATAGGCTCTTTCCTGTTGGGCCAATCCCTGGTGCCCACACCTTTCCATTTACTCTGATACAGACCGCAAGTGACTGGGGATTCGGGGATTCGAAGCTCCTGGGGAGGATAGCAATAGACACAATACATCAGGTCTAGGGTTCCAGGAGGAAGCAACTCAAAAGAAAAATCAGAGCCTCCTCCCTCCCTCTAAAACACCAACAGAGGCTCTGGTGGAGTGGCTGGTTGCCCTTCCCAACACTTTGCCCCTCTGGCCCGCCAATACACCATTCTCAGCCTAAATCACTCTGGTTTCATAAACACCAGTGGGAATCGCCTAGCAGGTTGGAAGAGAGTGGAGGAAACATCCTACTGCTGGTCTCGGGAACATAGTAGAGTGGATGGCTACTGAAGACCAGGAAAACATCCTAAAGCTTCCTTTAAGACACCAGAATCAGGCTGTCGAGATGGATCCGTGGGTAAGGCTTGCCACCAACCCCGGGGACCCACGTTCCACCTCGGGTGAAGGATCCACATGAAAAGAACCAACTCTCCAACCGCCCTCTGACCTCCCCACGTGCACGAGCATGTCCACGCACACACAGACACACAACAACTGAATAGATGTGTTTCCTTTATTTGTTTATTTGCTTGGGGTGGTGCTTTTGTTTTGTTTTGGTTTTTTTAACTCAAAAAAATTTTTTGATGTTATAATTATAACATTTCTCCTTTCCCTTTCCTCCCTTTAAACCCTCCCATGTACCTTTCCATGCTCCCCTTCAGATTCATGGCCTCTTTTTTCACTATATTGTTATAAATGTGATTTAAAAAAGAAAAACTAGAACCAAGACTCATTGCAAAGGTTATCTTGAGTCTTGGTCATGAGTGGAAAGTTCTGAATTCCATATAGAAAGCTGGACGGCCATGCCAAATGAAAAGGCCTCACTCACACACAGCCTACGTTCTCATTGCTTTGCTTCAGATCTGGGGCAGCATTTCCCTCGGTCCTCACAATATACACAAGAAGGGGGATGCCACGTGGGGACACCCTCCAGGGTCTTCTCTCTCTGCCAGGTCACCCTAGGTCTAAACAATGGTCTTTATCCATGCAGGGAAACAGAGCTGCGTTTACCCGTGCCCAGTTAATGGAAATGTACACACCCCAGCCTCGGCACATCCAGCTGCTGCTAGGATGACATTTGGGAAGCAAATGGAGAATGAGCTCTACTTAGAGGCAGGCAAAAAGAGCCCTACATTGGTGCTGCTTTCTGGTCAGTCTCCGGGATGACTCCGACTTGGTCCTACCTCCTGCTGGTGGGAATGAACTGACTTCTTTCCCAACGAGCATAACCATCTGAGGGACCCTGAGAGAGCCCAATGGGTAATGGCTCTCATACCAAGCCTGACATCTAGAGATAAGTCCCCAGAATTCACATCATGGAAAGGGAGAACCTTCTGGTAAGATGTCCTCTGACCTTCTTCACACACATGTACACACAAGGGTACACGCACACCACAATTAATTAACAATAAGCTTTAAAACAAAACAAAGAAATATGAAACCAAACTTTCTAGGGGCACCCGAGAGCTAAGAAGACAGGGAGGGGTTGTGGAGTAAGATTAGCGGGGAGAAGACCTAAGCATGTGTCCCCGAGCATCGGTTCATTTTGTTCCAGGAGAGGCAGGGCGCTTGCCAAACACGAAGAAGCCAAAGCTGAGCAGCACATTGACAGCCCCATGTGATCAAGAGGCCAGGACCTCTGCTTTACATCAAAAGTAGGGGTCCAAAGAGCAAGCTGATGGGAGTAAGGAAAAACAAAAAATACAGTAGCCTTGCTGCACGTCATCTGAGTGACATGGAGTCTCAAGCTTTCTAACAGAAAGCCCGTACAAGCTGTTAAAATCCTTCTTAGAATGGTTGTCATTTTTAGTAGCGGCCAAAGCTTCGAATTATGCCATCAAATGTTAAATATCACTAGTTATATGATGCATTACTGTTTGAAGGATCAGAGAAAAATAGAAAATGCTACCAAATATAAATGCAAGAGTCCATTAATTATAAAAATATCTTGATTTCAGAGAATAAAATGTAGAAACATTTTTGCCTTTAAATAATAAAATATGGTATTTGTATATACATACGCTTTTTTTTTAAAATCCAGGATCTTACTATATAGCCCAGGCTAATCTCAAATTAATGATCCTCCTGTCTCAGCCTTCCAAGTGCTGAAATTACACACTGGTGTCACTACACTTAGCTACACAAATACTTTTTCAAAGAAATATTCAGCACACATTCAAAGGTAACCAGACAAACAAGGAAACATGGCAACATAAACATGAAACCAGCAACAAAAACAGAATAGTCAACAAACAGGAGGAGCAGGTGCTTGGGTATCACAAAGGGAACCTTCCCAGACCTATAAGGTAAAACATCTACGCCTAGCAAACAGATAGAGAAGCTGGACTTAGTGAAGGAGCCCGGAATGGGGATGCACACCTGTGCTGCACTTGGGAGGTACATGAAGGCAGAACAGAGCTAAGGTGGAGGACAATCTGGGCTTGTAGCAAGGCCTTGTCTCAAAAACACAGCAAAAATTACAAGGAGCTGGAAACTCCCTCAAGTAAGTGACATTGAAACAGAGCTAGAATTCTACAAAGGAAATTCAGTGCTTAAGACTGAAATTGCAAGCAAACAGATGGATTCATGTCAGACTAGATACAGCTGAAGGAACACACTGGGACTTGGAAAACACCTTTCAGAAGGCAGCCATGAGGGGATTTGAGAAGGGGGTGGGGCTAGGGGGAGGGGTTGCAAAACACAGGAAGCAGTATGAGAGAAGGCTCAGTAAACTTAGGAGAGCAAAATGACCTTGTCCCACAGAAGTCTACCACAAATAAGCAATCGAGTTTGGAGGAAGCCGCTAATATTCCCCAACCTAACTCTCTTCAAGTCCACAAACACAACCAAGGCAGGTCACACACTGGCAACAGCACCCTGGCAGTGAGCTGTGGCTGGAAGTGTGCGAGTGTGGGTATTTCTCCTCCTGTCTGCCACTTCCCACCTGACAGGCTGTTGTAGGGATGAAGAATTAACACCTGGGAAGTGCACAAAGGTTCGCTTAGTTAGTCTTCACAAGGCACCCCCCTTCTTTAAGCTTGCTTCAGTAATTCATAAGCAGCCCCCCCCGCCCCGCCATGAGTAAACAGGATACTTGAGAGCCCAGCATCACGGACCATTAAGATTGGATACAAGTTTTCATAAAGTTCCCATTCGATTCTCTGAGATCGGAGGCATAGTATTTTTATTTTGAGAAATGGCCTTACACACAGGTGCTTGTTTGTTCTTTAATCACAAAAACCATAGAGAAAAATGACTCACCAAAAGACAATACAAACAGGAAACACTTTTATAGAAGAAGTGTTTGGCTGTTTGGTAACTAAAATGCAAATGAAATCAACAAAATTAACTCATTCATTTTATCAACCAAATACAAAAACATCAGGTACCGTGCACTCTCGGTAGTGCGAGACTGTGCACTCTCGGTAGTGTGAAGGATTCCATCACTAACAGCCGGCTGCCAACAAGACTTAAAAACCAGCATGCACGTCCATAAAGACATTTAATACGGTGCACTCACACCCTCAGCTAAGGAACTTCGATATCTCAGATCATATCACACGAATAAACCAATAATCCAAGTTGTCAAAGTACAATGACTCAGTGGGGAGAACTTGGAGGAAAATGTAATGTCTACTAATAGCAAAGTACTGTGATAAATTAAGGAGCTTGCAAATACCGAATTACCTATCCATTAAAAATTATATTTACCAAGAGTTTGAATCATAGGTAACATTTGTTCTAGTATTAACTGAAAAGGGATATAAAATTATGCATTTAATGTGGTCTCAACTGTATTTTAAAATAAGCTAAGAAAACCATTTTTAAAAAAGCAAAATAGGAGTTAGGTCGAAGGAGTGCACAGGTAGATTTGTTTCTTCTTGATACTCTCCATAATGAGTATGTATTTGCTTTCCTAAATAGAAACATACATGTTATCATTCTTATTATTCATTGCAAAGATATTTTAAAATAAGCTAAAAGAAGTTCCATAAAATAATTCCACTCGATCAATCCAACTGTTGGGGAGTTTTCCATGGTTGTTTTCAGAACTAGACGTGTGTACACACACCTCTGGCACCGATGTGATTACTCTGAATCTATGAGTCGCTTTCTAGAATGAGATGCCTGGAAATGAGGCAAGTAATTAAACCTTTTCCTGCCCCATCCCTTCCCACCAACAAGCTCTGGCAACCATAAGACAGAAGAGTATCCCAGCAGCACTGAGGCCAGAAAGACTGGGTAAACTTCGGGCTGCCAGCCCCAGGCTCCTCACAGACCTCTCTGTAACCTTGGCAAGCCATCTAACCTTGCTCCCTGCCTTGGTTTTCCCACTTATATGATGGGCAAGGAGAGCTGGTCAGGGACCCTTAAATCTTCAGTTCTATTTGCTTTGAATGTGTTAAAAATAAAAAAACAAAACTCAATAGATCTCAACTCTTAAAAATGTTCATATAAGTTATCAGTCTAAAAATAAAAGAATAGCGAGGCGGTGATGATGCACGCCTTTAATCCCAGAGTTCTGGTGGTAGAGGCAGGCGGATCTCTGAGTTTGAGGTCAGCTTTATCTACAGAGTGAGTTCCACCACAGAGTTAAAACAGAGAAACCTTGTCTCGAAAAAACCAAAATAAATGAAGGAAGGAATTGGAAGGAAGGAAGGAAGGAAAGACGGAAGGAAGAAAGGGAAAGAAATAATATTTTTTAAGTTCCTCCCTATAATAGCAAATTTTCCTGTATGGAATCTTTGTTGTTGTTGTTGTTAATCTGGACTTTGATACATTGACTGATTAACCTCACACAGAGCCAGGTGTGTCTATATAATGAAACTAGATTGCTCTAAACTAAAGCAAATGATTAATTAACTTACTGATGAGTTAATTAGAAGCCTAAAATACATTTTTAAAGTTTTATTATTTAGCTTAGAAGTGTTTAAATTGCTTGTGGACCACCACTACCATCACCACCCCAAAAAATAAGAGGACAGATATTTCCCACTTGGCCTGTTTTAATGCACAGAAAAGTCTCACTCTAAGCTTGGGAATTCCAAAAGAGAAATCTAAATCAAAGAACTCTTACTGTAAACTCTTCAGTGACCATCCCATGACCTGAAGACATGCTTCATCCACTTTCTGAAGCAATAAGCTGGATACTTCTCAGCCTTACAAGGCTCAAAAGTAACTTCCATTGCTGCAATCCAGGCTCTGCTGAACTTCTTAAACTAACCTTGCCTTCTTTCCATCCCAGGAAGATGCTGTCGATGCTGATGCTGACGTGCAGATGCTGGATATATGTTAAGTTCTTGGTTTTGAGTGCAGATATCAGCAGGAATGCAGATCACCCCGGAACTCACAACTCTGTGTTGATCTGTCTTCTTGATTTAAGACACACCATGAGCAGCTTCCCTAAGCTCCTGCTGGTCCTAAGCAAAGAAAGTCTTTGGATCCTATTCACCCATGTTCCCACCACTTCTTAAACCCTGCCCGGAGACAGCTTTACCAGGAAGCAAAACGAAACTTCAATTCACAGCTCCTTACTTGATTGTCAGAGGACCCATTGAAGGCCTGGCCATTTTGCCTTTTTCTTAAGTAGGGCATCTCCAAGTTGCCAAGTTACATAAGCAAATCCCTGCAGAACTCAGCCTCCACTAGCTCTTACTGGCCTGTCCTGCTCTTGACCACCAGCCACTGTCAGGGCAGCAGGTGCAGCTGCTCCTGTGGGCTGTTTGCTGCCCATGATGCTTCTGCTGCCCATACTTTTGGTATATAAAAAAGCTCTTTGCTAAGGCAAGAGTTTGAGAGAAGAAGGTCGCCTCAAAAAAAATGGACTTAACAATATGATGACCGAATTTGAGTATGTGTGCTGACAGAGAATGTTAATTCTGATCTGAAATTATTCACATGGAAAGTTCTACAAAGTTATTCCTGCGTTCATTAAGCCACTTTTACTGAGAAGAATCAAGCAACACTAAATAAAGCCTCTCCCAGATAGTTACGCTACTGCATATTACATAATATCCGATGTACCCTTAGAGCAGTGGTCCTCAGACAGGAGTAACTTTTCTCACATTTGTTGCTTTCTGGAGATACTCTGGGTTGTCATGATTTAGAAAGGGCTACCAACTGTACAGGGCTACCAGCATCTAATGGATAGAAGCCGCCGATGTAAGTAAACACCAGACAAGGTATTTCTTTGAGGACAGCTGTCCCCTTTCCTACAAGGAATCACAAAGTATGTGAGCAGTTGTTAAAAATCTGTCTTGAAGTAATTAATGGGCATGCATGAAGAGAGATGCAGACTCCCCTCCCCCACACTGCAAAATAACAAATCTATAGACCCTGGGGGAGAACAAGTGAAGACCAAGTTGGCGGGTGGCTTACAAAGAGCTATACAGTCTGACATCAACTAGCACCACACGATAAAAGGAAGTGAGGCCACTGGGGGAAAAACGGAAATTGTGCTTTAAAGAGAGGATCCGGGCATGGTGAAGCATGCCTGTCGTCCCAGCACCCAAGAGGCTCAGAAAGGAAAATGTGAAGTTCATGTTCAGCGCACCTAGGCTACATAATGAGACCCTGTACAAATGCAAAGATCGGAGCCTCCAGGTGTGTATGGATCATGGGACTGCCAGGACCTGGGCTGAGAGGCATCCTTTCTGGAGTGCCAGGAAAGGCACCTTGCCTACACAGGTACTCCCAACACCTCACATCCCCACACCACAGAGGCAGCTTGTCATTCCTTAATGAGCTTTAAAGAACAAAGATCCCTGAAGACAGAACATCGCCTTACATCCTCATTCAAGACAAAGTGAAGGGTGGCAGATTGCTTTCCCCTGAGACCAGTTTTCTTACAGTGCCAGGCCTGCCGGGAGCAACTGGAAAGTGGTAAAGAGGACTGAGGACTGGAGGAGGGAGGGGCAGGGTGAGGAAACGGGGCGGCAGGAGATGCTTAAGTGTCACCTACTCTGCAGACTGTGTGCAGGAGCCAGGAGGGAAGGACTGGAGAAAAAGAAGTCACATTCCTGGCCTGGAGGAAGATTACAGCTCAGGTGAAAACACTCCAGGAATGCTTGAAAGAATGGGGAATGGGGGTTCAGGGCTGGCAGCTGCTGGGGCAGCTAGAAGCAGCGGTTCTCAAACCTTCCTAACGCTGAGACCCTTTAATACAGCTCCTCATGTCGTGGTGACCCCCAAACATCATTTTCTTGCTACTTCATAACTGTAATTTTGCTACTGTTGTGAATCATAATGCAAATATCTGACATGCAGATGGTCTTAAGCGACCCCTTTAGAGGTTGAGAACCACTGGTCTAGGGGCTCTCACGGAACCCAACCTGGGTGATGCCCACACTTGCCCCTAACAGTAAATCTCTCAGGCAGCACTTCTCTGGTGAATGAATGGAAATCTCTCCAGGTGAAGATCTAGGCCCTTCTAAGGGCCCTAAAAGATGGCCTGTTTTCCCTGACACCTTTGCTATTTCATCTTGCAAGGCCACCTTACATTTTCTCTAGAAATTCCTGCTGTTGGTCTCCTTTGGTTTTTCCTCCCTTTCCTCATTAGCAAGCACAGAGCCTGCAAGCACATTAGAGTTTACCGTATTTCCCAGAAGCTTTTCTAACACATCTACTTCCAGAAAAGACTCAAGGCAAGGGGGTTTTAATTTCGTAACAAAAATAATGCCAGGCAGTTTTAAAAGGATTTAGAATGGAGATCATAAATTATTTCAGGAAGAAAAGGTTCATTGTATCAAGAAGCTGGGTTTAAGCCGTTACCAGAAAGTGCTGGAAGTCAATGTCAAGAGATAAACATACAGAACAAGTGGAAATTCTCTATTTCTGATAAAAGAAAAGACACAATTCTATGAGGTTTTTGTTGTTGTTTTGTTTTGTTTTAAAGCATGTCCCTGGCTTTCCTTTTTTGTCCACCAAACTGCCATTTTACAAGTTTATCTCATGAACTCTGTCAGGTCCTTCAGGTCAAGGACTGTCTTAGACTACATTTCCCTGACTGCAGCTGCTATAACACAGAAGTGCTCAAATACATGCCACTATATTGAGGGTCTATAATTTCCTGGCCAGTCTAAATCAAGATCTGGAAATAATTCTTCAAATCTCTTTAAGAGGTCTCTCAAACCATTTGTAAAGGTGGGATCTTAAGGACAGTCCCTGGCCCTGGTACCAATGCGGGCTACACACTCACACACACACACACACACACACACACAGACACACACACTAGTGTGGCCACCCATCTTTCTTCCTTCTTCACCCCTTCTTACTTCCTTTATGAGTTGGTTTTCCCCGTCTGTCTTTCTACCTTCAACATAGATTCCCCTTGTTAAGACTAGGGTTTTGCCACATTAAACTTTGTTTCATTCTCTGTTATAACTAGCTAAGTTCTTTCTTCTTATTCCACCTTCTTCCAGTCATACCAACCCTCAAGCATTCTCTCCTAAGTTGCCTGATGTGTAGAAACAAGCTTTTTTTTACACCACACCATAATCTATAAAGTTAAAGTGCACTTTTGTCCGGAAGTTGAAGAGCCATGAATCAGAAGGCATATTCTCTGCTTCTTGTCTTTATCTACACCGGCTCACCCAACCCTCCCCCGCGCGAGTACACCCGGCACCCATTGGGTCAAAAATGTCCTTTGTATATTAGGCTCTCTGTAAATAATGATTACAATAACCTTAAACATCGGAAATACTCAACAAGTACCTGTCAAAACTGAGAAAGCCATGGCACATCCGTTTTGCACGTAGTAGGTGCTCAAGCATCTCGGAAATTAAGCTAATCTTAAAACAGCTGCCTTGCACACAGTGGGCCTCCAGTAAAAGGCTTTAAAAAAAAAAATCAAACAGCAGCCAACACTCGTTCTTAGAGAACCTGGCAGAGACGACATTAATCAAAGCCCAGCACAGATCCATGAATGGAAATGCACGTCTCGAGGTAGCGCTTCCGAGAGTGCAGGAGAGGCGCGTGACAGAGCGCGCCCGCGGCGGGCAGCGCGCTCTTTTGGGACGCTGTACCCACCTCGGCTCCGGGGTACTGGCTGGAAAGCGCCCCTTCCAATGACTGTCACTTCAGGGCAGCGCCTGGAACTCTCACCACAACCCCCTCTTCGGGCAACCACCCACCCGGGTTTCTCCAAGCGTTCGAGAGTACCGGGGAGAACAAAAGCAAAAGCCCGCCGGGCTTCCGATTCTCTTGTGAAGATCAAGCCGGCCGGAGGCAGAGGAAGCCGGCCCGGACTGAACAGTGATGTCAGCCCCCGGCCGCAGCCCGCACAGCCCGCCCTCCCCAGCAGTTGCGGGCTTCGCGTAGCCCAGCCGGGGGAAGCAGCCGGGTCCTCTCCCTCGCCGGGCCAGAGACCCACAGAGGGGGCGCTTTTTCGGGGCGCGGCCGGGGCAAAATGCTAGGCTAACCCTCGAGCGGAGAAATGATCTGGAGGAGAGGCTAACCCGGAGCTGAACCAGACCCCGGATCACGATCCGAATCAGAACTCGCGAGCAGCCCCTCCGCGACCCCGAAAGCGCGCGGTCCCCAAGGGGTGGGGTCCCCTGGCTGTGCCCTGCCCCCGGGTCCTCTTGGCTAGCACGGACCCATGGGGGAGCCCGGCGGCAACCTTCCCACCCACACTGGCGACCCAGGGCCAGCATCCGCGCGCGGTGCGCGGAGGAGGAGGTCACCGAGGGCGGCCGGGGTGGGTCCGGCCGGAGACCGCGGCCGGCGCGCGGAAAGTCGCGAGTTGGGTGTCCGCTGAGGTCAGGTGAGGCTGGGGTGCAGAGCGAGCCGGGAAGTCCCGCTCCTTGCTGTCCCCAGCTCTCGGGAGCCCGCGGAACTCCGGGAGGCGCGGGCGGCGGGAGAAGAAAGCGGGCGAGCAGGGAGCCACTCACCGAGGCAGACGGAGCGCGGCGGCCCTTTGTCTGCGGCCGCGGCGCCGGCGCTCTCGGCCCGGCTGCTCCAGCCCAGGCGCCGGCGAGCTCCTGCCGGCTCCCCGACAGTCCGGCTCGGGCTCCGGCTCCGGCTCCCGCTCGGGCTCGGCCCCCACCCGCACTGCCCCCGCCGCGGCTCCGCCCCCAGCCCCGCCCCTGCCCCGGCTCGCGGGCCCCCACCTGCTGCGGCGCGGGGGCGGCAGGGCCCCGGTAACCGCACGGCGGGCTGCCCTGCCGGGACCCAGACCCGGGAGCGGCCTCACCTGAGCAGCGCGGCTCCTGCACCTCCTGCGTGGAGTCGTGTCCCGGGGCAGCCTGGCCTTTCCGCCGGGCACCTGCTCTCCAGGGCCTCGCTCTCCCGGCGCTCCTCCTTCAGGGTTGAGGGTCCCCTAGAAGCCCTGTCCTGGAGGAAGGATGGCGGGAAGTGGAGCTCTCTCTGAGCCCCGGCCGGTCGGAGCCTAGTCGTCCCCCCCACCCCACACACACACACAGTGAGCCCTCTTATCCGTTACCGCTGAGATTAAGGGCGGAGAGAAAGAGCCGGCTGAAACTGGACCGCTCTAGGCATGGGGAGACCCGCGTGGGCGATGGCTACCCCTCGGCCGAGGGTCCACGGGACGCTGGGGGAGCTCAGGTCACTAGTGGGCCTGGGATGTGCTGCCAGTCGCCTTGGTTCTGCATCCGTCTCGGTTCACAGGATCCAAGTAAAACTCGCAGATGGGAACCAAGACTTTGGTAGCCAGAGAAGAACCTGAGAAGCCTCCAGACCCCAAACTTTGGCGGTGACTGGTGTTTGTGCCCACTTCCAGCAAACCCAGCAGGGTCGCACCAGGTAGATGCGTCACTAAATGTCTGCATCCCTTTAAAGTGGAAGCTGCTTTCCTAAGCAGGGAAAAAAGTGTGATGAACTGAATATTGTATAATGAGGTCACCAGTGGCTTTAGCTTCCCGTGAGCCCTCCCTCCTCCCAATCAAAGCACTCAGAGTTGGGACTGCACTTGTACACAGAGGCTGCTGCATTCGTGTGTTTATTTCTGCCTCATCCACGGCCCGAGAGTGGTACAATTTCAGGTGTTCAATAAGTACTCAGTAACTGTCGAATGTTTGGATTGTGTAACTGCGCTAAAAACGTAAATGGGTAAAATGGGCAAAACCGAAAAACTTAGAAACTGTGGGATTGCACGGAAAGATGTAGCAAGCGTTTAGCTCAGTGGTAGTCCTGTAAAGGGTAACAGATGGTAGCTGTCGTTACTGTGCAGATATAATTGTCATTAATCATACGTATGTAGGTAGCCAAGAGGTTTAACGATCGCTAGGTTAGAGATAGCAGTTATCTGGACTTGCATTAACCTGTAAGACAAGGTGCGGATACGGATGGTGTCCGTCTGTAGTCAGACATTCTAATATGCCTTCCCTAGAGAACATTTTAACATTCTGCTTACTTAATTTTCATTACAAATAAGTATTATCAATTCAGCAAGTATGCATAAATATGAAGTGTTCTGTGTTGCTGTATTCCTTTTCATAACATCTCTTCTAGGAAGGAAGAAAAAGAGGCCTTAAGATGTTGGATTTATGCAAGAGACAGAAGGGCAAACATCCCACAGAGTGAACCCACCAGCTTCAGGTGAGGGTCTGGCGAGAGGGAATGAGGAGTGTGACCCAAGACAGCAGGAAGTCTCAGGGTCTCCCTCCTCTGTGCTTTAGCTCGGCCTCTGGGGTCTGGAAACTGCTCTTGCAGCAGTGTGCTTGTCTGTGTAAGTAATTTATCTCTTTTATTTGGCAACTGGGGAAATGTAATTTTCTCCATGTGATGAACGTGAGTGAATGGCTCATGCATAGCAAATAGCCCTCCTCCAAACTGTGGGGTGGGAGGCTAGGAAATATGCATCTGAAAATCAGGGTCCATTGCTGCACAATGCCAGGGGACCACATAAGAACTGCACTGTCTACCTAGGCCCTCCCATGGGGCATGTTATGTGGAGTCTTTCTCCCGTGGGTGCTTCTCTTAGTGGTTCTTTATTTTCACTACACAGGGGAGAGTCCTAAAGAAATAGCTGGAGGAAGCAGGAGAGCAATCACCCAGAGTAACCGCCAGGACCAAGGAGTCCGGGAGTTCACCATGTCATTCTGTCCTGTGCCCCGCTGCCTATGTCTGGACACACAGACATGGTGTGGCTCAGCCTGAGTGCCAAAGTCATGTAGGTCAGGGCTCTGTGGTAGCCCTGGAGGATATGGAAACAGGAAAACACCCTGCCTGCCAGATTCACCTCAGGGCATTCACTTGGACTCAGGGTTTGGCGGTGAGGAAAGCCAAACCTAGACTACACAACAGCTCCAAGGAGAAGTTGGCATCACAGAGAGACAGTGCCTCTGCATGTGGCCTCTCTCCCAGGGATGAGGACTGGTCAGGTCTGAGAAACTTATTGAACCTTGTCTTCTAGGTGGTAGAGCCCTCAGCCAGAGAAAAACAAACAACAACAAAACAAAACAAAAACAACAACAACAAAAAAACAAGCCTCTGTTCCTTTGCAAAGTAGTTTGACAATCTTTCCCTCTCCTCCCTCTCCTTCCCTCCTCTCCCCATCTCCCTCTTCCTCCTCTCCCCCTCCCCTCTCCCCTCTTCTCCTCTCCTCTGGTTTTCTGGTTTTCTCCCTGCTGTATCTAAAGCAAGTACCACTTATAAAACACACACACACACACACGTACACATACACACACACACACGTACACACACTCACACATGCACACATACACACACTCTCACACACACACACACACACACACACATACACTCTCACACACACGTACACATACTCACACACACACACACACTCCCCCTTCACTGACACTTGGCGCTGTTCTAGAAATGCCTTTGTTTTATGGCAGGGATGAAACTGAAGATGCAGGTGCAAGCCTGGGGACAGGACGCAGCAGGCTCTTTGGGTTGCATGGCTCTAGCTGTGGGCTGGATCTGAATCACCTAGAAAATGTTCCCCAGTACTAAGAAAGAGCAGCTCCAGTGGCCCACTCACCAACATCTGCCTCTGTGTGCTGTGCCTTCCCTCTTGCTATAAACAAACTGTCTTTGCTCTGGGCAAGGGTTGTGAATCAGGGCTAGAGTGCAAACTTAGGGTGTAGGCAGCCTTGGGTTCAATCTCCAGCACCAAGAAACAAACACGAGTGTCTGCCTCTACTCTATCCGAATCAAATGCCATTTGTGGACACAATCTCATTCCCTCATTTACTCAAGAACATCATCTTTCTACAAACATCCCTTCCTCTCCCTCTGACTGTCAGTTTTTCCTTACTGCTGAATTATACAGAGCAGCATTCAGAAATGGTTTAAGGGCCAGCAAAATGGTTCAGCGGGTAGAGGCTTGCTGCCAAGTCTAGTGACCACATTTGATCCCCAGAACCTATATAGTAGGAGGGAACTGACTCCAGGAAGTTCATTCACGTCCCTCTTCCCCCAGTAAATAAATGTAATAAAGAATTGTAATGCTTAATGTCTCCTTCCTTTCAAAGTAAATCCAGAGCTGAGCATGAGATCACAGGCCTGGAATCCCTGAACTAGAGAGGTAGAGTCTGGAAGATCAGGTGTTCAAGGCCACTGACTATATAGGGGTTTGAGGCCAAGTGAGGCCAAGCTACTTCTCATCTCTCTTCAGTCCCTCACAATAAAATATGGCAAAACGAAGTTTTCCTCCTCTTATGTTCCACTTCTTCTCTACTCTCTGTCTAAACCACTCCTGTTATCTGGTGAAGGATAACCAGTGTGGCCTCTGTGTTTTTAAAGCTAATGATCTGTTCCCAAGTTTTCTCTCATTTGATCTTTCTAGCATTGGGTGTAGGTCATCATTCTTTTCTTCTTAAAATCTTTTCTTTTTTTCTCTCAGGTCCCTTCTGATTTGATCCAATCTCAGTGGCTTTTCAGGGAACAGTGAATGCCAGCTACTTACCCAGTATTTTACTTATTGCAAAATAAAAAGTGCTAAAGGCATTTCCAGCAAACTCTAGAATAAGATGTAGCCGTAGACCAAATGTGTTGGTTCCAGGTGAAGGGTTTCTAGCCTGGAGCCCTGGAGTATTTCGGCCTCTGTACAATCTACTCTTAAGCCTAGAACTGGAAGGCATTAGCCTTCGTATAATCTAGAATGTTTAAATTCCATACAATCTAATTAACCTTCGAGGCTTACTGCTGACTAAGCCACTCTGACTAGCTCCTTCTGAACTCTGACTCTTCTGGTTCAACTCACTCTTGTTCTGGCTTAAACTCTTCTCCAAGCTGACTGGTTTAAACTGACTTTCTGAGTCAGCTGACTGTTTCTGACTGAATTCTTCTGATTTGGGGAGATTCTGGCTGACTCTCAACTGCCTCAGACTGAACTGCTCTGCTTGGCTTCAAACTGACTCACTCTTTCCATCTGATACTGACTTCTTCTGCCCAGCTGCCTCTGTGTCTCTTCCTGAACTCTCAGTGCTCCATACTGCCTCAGTCTGCCTCCTTGCTTCTCTGCCTTAGCCTCAGTCAGACTGCTTCATTCTCCGTGTCTTGTCCACCATGTGCCTGCTTCAGACTCTCATCTCATACTGCCTGCCGTAACTGACTCTGCTGTAACTGACTCTGTTGTCCTCTGATTAGTTATTTTACCTGTCTTTCACTCTGATTCATCTCAGATGTCACCTCCTGTGTGACGCTGACTCCTGAGCTTTTCTTCCTGTGTCTGCTTCCACACTCTGTTTCTATCTTAGGGATTAAAGGCATGGGCCACCACCACCTTCTGAACATTGGGATAGTATCTACATTCCATCCAGGCCACACAGGCCTCTGAATATAGACCCCTGGAATACAGACCTTTCCTAGCTTTTACATAGGCCTATTCCTTTACAACAAGGCAAAGATGCTATCACTATTATTAACATTGTTTTAGAGATTAAATTAAGCAATAAGACATGAAAAATAAATAATAGCTATGAATTCAAAAAAGAAACAGAAATAGAGACACTGATTTTGTTTTTGTCTTAAAGTGCTACTAGAGGAACAGCTGGATGGTTCAATGGGTAAAGGCACCCGATGCAAAGCTGATGGCCTGAGTTCAATCTCTAGGATCCATATAATGGAAGGAGAGAACCAACTGCTACAAGTTGTCTTTTGACCGTCACGTGCCAAACACTGGTGTCTGGACCCATGCACATACATACAAACACAATATAAACATATAACACAATAAAAAATTATAAATGCTACTAGGGCACCAGCCAGGGTAGTACATTCCTGTAATCTCAGTGCTTGGAAGGCTGAGGCAGGAAGATTGGGAGTTTGAGGCCAGCCTGGGCTAATGAGACTCTAACTTAAAACAACTTAAGGACTTCTGGATAAGATGACAAACTAGAGGCTATATCTGTGTGAGCTAATGAAAGAGAATTCAGAATAGGAAACTTTATCTCGAAGAGAGAAATCAAGGAAGAAGAGCTTTAGAGACTCTCAAAGAGTAGCAAAGAGCAGATAAGAAGATACAAAGCACACAGCTGAGAGGTGAACACAGTGCCCTCTGGAGGAACACAGACTGAAGATGCTTCTGAAGGTAAGCCAGATAGAAATATCAGGCTCACACTCAGGACAAACCCACAGCCCTTAAGGAGAAATGGCCCCGCCCTTGGCGAAGGGAATGGATCTTCTCTACTGAAAACGACCCTGGAGTTTTGATAGTTGTCAGCTTGATGTCCGAGGGGGGTTACCTCATCTCCGGCTCCCTGTGTTTTTACTCTACATCTAACAGGATCTCTACTTTTTTCCCCCTTTATTTTACATTTTTAATTGTTATTCTCCTTTATCTAATTTGTTTGCACACTTTTTCCATTGGGGGCAATATTTTTTATTTTCATTTCTTGCCATGTTTCCTTGTTTTTTTGCTTTTTCTATATTTAGTGGTGTCTATTTACTTTACCTTTTTTTTTTTTAAAGAACGATCTTATATTTGTATTTTTATTGCTCTGATTTTGTTTTTGAACTTTTCAGTACTAGGAAGTCTTTGTTGTCTCCTGCCACCACCCCAATCTTTTCTCTTGCTTCCGCTCTTCTCTCAACGTTCTACCCTGTCTCCTTCATCTCACTCACTCACTACTTCCGCACTCACCCTGATCGTGAACGTCATAGTACGCTTTCTGTGGTAGTTTTGTGATTTTTAGCTGTCTAGTCGCTGGTAATATATTAATGGGCTGTAATTGATTTTTTTTTCCTGAGTATTTCTGTATAGTGTGTGATTTTATGTTGATTGTAGGATAGCAGTTTGTTTTCCCTTTGGAGGTTCTGCCCCCAATAAGAACCCCACCTCCACCACCCAACAAACAAACCAGAAGAGATACCCAAGCAAAAGATGTGTGAATATTAATACAAAATGCGAACAATGAGAAAAAGCCAGGTAACTCCCAGACAAGCATAACTCACAGATACAAAAATGGGTGGAAGACCGAGAGAAGGTCACCTTAGGTGTGAGGAAGAGCGGGGTGGGGCCACACCGGACATGAAAGAGGAAAAGAAGCCGGAGGAGCAAGCTATACAGGGGAAGGGAAGGAGGTCAAAGGGGAACAAGAGAGATGGTGGATTTTAAAAAATAGAGATGGTGGGAATGAAAGCATCAGTGTATCAAATGAAACCGCGGGGGACATTATCACCAACAGACTTGACCAAGCAGAAGAACAAACACCAGATGGAGGAAAGGTTGAGGACGTGCTGCAGTTCAGGCATCAATAAAGGGGGGCATGACTACACGTGCAGAAACTGTGGGATGCAATCAAGAGAGCAAACCTAAGAACCCCTGGGATAGAAGAAGGAGCTGAGGTAAATATTAAAAACCCAAACCACTGGATGGTGGTGGCTCACACCATTAATCCCAGCACTCCGGAGACAGAGGGAGGTGGATCTCTGTGAGTTCGAAGCTAGCCTAGTCAATGAAGTAAGTTTAAGGATGGCCACAGTTAGAACAGACAAACCCTGTCTTGAAAAGCAAACCAAACAAACAAATAAAAACAAAAAACAAAACAACCCAAACCTAGAGATAGATATTCAAAAGCAAGGAATATTTAGAACCCTAAACTACCCTCAATAGACATGACCAGAGAAGAATCTTTCTGTTATATAGGATGCAAAGATATATTTTTTAAAAAGTAATGATACGGAGCAACAAAACAGTATTAAAAGTTTTAAGAGAAGAGCCAGGCATGGTAGTACATGTCTTTAATCCTAGTACTCTAGAGGAAGAAGTTGGCCATCCCTGTGGATTCAAGGCTATCCTGTTTTACAGAATGAGTCCCAAGCCAGCTAGGGCTACATAGCGAGACCCTGTCTCAAAAAGCAAAAAAAAAAAAAAAAAAAAAAAAAAATTAAGAGAAAATTAAGGAGAGCTGGGAAGGAATCCAACAGCCTAGCACAAGACGCCTGAAAACCCTAACAGTGACAGGGAGAAGAGTGAAGGACAGGCGATAACTTTATCAGCCAGATGAATAGCCAGAAAATAATAGAAATTAGTAAACATCTTGCTTTAGCAACCTTATAGGTAAATGGCCTCAACTCATAAAAAAAAAAAAAAACCCACCTCAGTTAACTGAATTTTAAAAACTAACAAACCTATATTCAGCTCTCTGTTGTCTCCAAGAAATACACTTCACTAGTAAAGACATCTACAGACTGAGCGTCAAAGGATGGAAAACAACTTGTCAAGTGAATGAAAATCAAAGCCAGGCTGGCACAGCTTATTCTGATAACTGATTTAAGAGGGAATTTTAGAACTAAGAGTACTTAGATTAAAAAGAAAGATCTTAAATAATGGAGTGGTACACTTCAAGATCTGAGAAAAGCGAGAACAATCCAAACTCAAAAGAAACAAATGGCAGGAAATAATAAATACCAGGGAAGAGATTAATAAAATGGAGACGATTAGAACAACACAGAGCATCAATCAAATAAACAGGCAGTTCTTTGAAAGAAATAAAGAAGATTGATAAATCTCTAGTCAAACTAACTAAGAAGAGGAAAGATCCATATTCATAAGATGGGAGATGAAAAACTGTAGATTACAGTTAAATCTAGAAAATCATTAGGGAATGCACTGAAAACTTATATTCCAAAGGCCTGGAAAAACTAGAAGAAACAGACAAATTCCTAAACACATAAGACCTAACAAAATTCAATCAAGACAGTATTGACAACTTCAACATATCTGAAGCAATCAATGAGATTGAAGTAGCATAAAAAAAAAAAAAAATCCAGGGGCCATTGGATTCACTGACAGCTTTCATAAAATCTGTCAATAAAAGTTAACATCAGTGCTCCTGAAACCATTCCGTAAAAGAAGAAGAAACTCTATGGGTCTCATTCTACAAAGTCAGCAGTACACCACTGCTAAAACCAGATAAGGACACAAGAAAAGAAAGGAAGCTATAGGCCAACCTCCGTGGTGAGTACAGGTCCAAAAGTTCTCAATATACGTTTTGCAAACCTAATTCAAGAACATATTAAGAATATTGTTCATGGTGACCAAGGAGGTTTTATCCCAGTAATGCAAGATGGGTTCAACATAGGCAAACCAGTAGGTGTAATTCAACACAGAAATAGACTTAATGGCAGAAATCATATGATCATATCACTTGATATAGAAATGCCTTCAACAAGCATTAACATCCCTTCATAATAAAAGCCCAGAGGAAACCAAGAATAAAGGGAATATACCCCAACATAATAAAGGCTATATATAACAAACCTATAGCTAGCATTATACTAAATGGGAAAAGCAGACTATTTCTCTAAAATTTGCAATGAAACAAGGGTGTTCTTATTTTTTATAGTGCTCAGAGTTTCAGCTCGATCAATATGGCAAGAGAAAGAAGTAAAATGGATGCAAATAAGAAAGAAAGAAATCAAATCATGTATTTAATATGCAGTGTTTATTTCAAACTGTTGGCAGAAATGAGAGCGCTGTAAAAGCCCCTCCATGGTACTCTCCAACTGTGCAGTTAATTCTGAATCCAAAAGATAACTTCTGCCATAAAATAGGGACAACTACAGACCTGGAAAAAAGATAATGTCAAGAGAGGCCTTGTAATACTGTTAAATTGGACAGGACTAAAAAGAGATATAGAGAGAAAGTTACAACTCAGTTCTACCCAAGTTTCTCAGTTTTCAAATATGTGCTGAGAACAACACCTGGCTAGAATCTTTGAACAAGCTGTGTTATAAGGAATTGAAAACTTTGCAGATCTTCCTGAGACCTACAGAGCAAAGTCGCAGGTCCTGATTTGTTCTGGGCTTGTGTTTCCTATCTCACACACTTCCTTTACCATCCTTATCTGCTAGTCATTCACTGGGAATGTGTGTTCACAGCAGCGAAAACCAAAGGCTACCTATAGACTGACGGATCATTAGAGAATAGCAGCGTGTTTCACATAGCTGACCTTAGTTTTATTTTTTAATCTTTTAAAACTTTAGTATTTAGTATCCTCTAAGAAAGTATGCATTTTTTAAAGGCAGAAATGTATTTTAAGTTGGCTATCAAGTGTTGGATTCCAATCAGAAACACTGGGCAAGGTTCCTAGTTCTAGGCTGACAGCCCCTTTCAGTGCTGTTTTACTCTGTACAAATATGGTGGATCTCTTCAGTTGCACGCCAAGTGTGGCTCATCTCAAATCCTTAAACACCCAGTCAATGAAGATGCCACTGCACAACGGAGAGCTATTGGTATAACTACGTCATGTTACAGCTGTTGCTACTAAATACAACAGCTTTCAAAATAAAACACAACCTAAATAAATGACTGCATGTACTAGTAGGACTCAGAAGAGACTGTGGCTAGAAATACCAGAAAGAAGAAATTCAAAGGTAGGTTATTTGAAAAGAATAAAATCTGTGAAGAGCTGATTCCAGAAGAAAGCAACTCTTAAAATATCATCAATGGAAATGGCTAGAGAGGTATAGAAAAACATTCTGAAAGTTATCGAAGAAAACTGAGCGTAATTACCTGTTAAGACTTTAGTCATTGTGTTCATTCATTCATTCTTTTTGAGGTAGGGTCTCACATGTAACCCAGGCTTGCTTGAATTTCTGAGTCCCGAGTGGTCCTCATTCTCAGACCCATGAACAGCTGGGACTGCCACTGTACAGTGTCAGCTCGGGCCCTGGCCCTGGTTTTATTGTTGTTGTTACTATTTTGTTGTTTTTTTTAAAATTATGTCTTTTATTTTTGAAATTACAGTATAATTATATCATTTCCTCCTGCCAAACACTCCCATATACCTCTTCTTGCTCTCTTTAAAATTTATGGGCTCTGTTTTTATGGTCTTATCGGAGCTCAAAGTACTCCGGGATTCATCTCTCACGGTCATCTTTCACAGACGATTGGCACTACTTTCTCTGTGTTAGTTTACTTTTCTAGCTGTCACAGCGACCAATGTTGAAGTATTTGTTTTGGCCATGGCTTGAGACAGTATAGTCCATCATGGTAGAGGCATGGTATCTCAAGTGGCTGGGTACTTAACAGTGAAAGGATGAGGCAGCTTGTCGAAGTACACTGCTGTGGCAGCTCACCAAGGAAGACAGGGAGGGATATCATTGGTGTAAGCCCTGCCAGACCTCAGCAGAGGGAACCACTGTCATGGCCAACGCCATGGTTGACAATGGAACCCCAAGCATCTGAGCCTCAGGTGCTTTCATTAATTCAGAACTCCTCAGGTGTTCTACTGATAGCACATGCAGATCATGAGTAATCAAACATCCCCCACAGAAATCCAACACCTGCAGACAATACAAAATGCCAAGTCCTAAGCAGCCTCTCACTCAATAGTGCACAAAACAATTATTTTATAAATAACTAAAAATGAACTTCCACAACATCAGCATTCTCATATCTTAACAGATAAGGAAGCAGAAGCCTCTGGTAGCTCTGGGGTAGCCATAACCTCTAGTCTTGCCACTTTGGCCTTACATGTGACAATTATGTCCAAACAAAACAAGGCTGAGAAACAAATATCCAAACACATTAGTCTGGGGGGGGGGGCACACGCAGTTAGTTATAGAGACCATAACACTCTGCCTGGTCTATAGAGAGTATAACTACAAAGCAAAGTAGCGTCTTCCAGGATTCTTTGCCAACAGCATCACCCAGTGATATCAACATCTTGTCCCTTCTAGTCTCTGTGAACCCTGATGGCTGATAGGTTTCAGTGAAAGTCCTCTCACTTGGAGGCAAGTTCACCCAGGTAACAAATACCTCATAGTTTGGGTTCAGCTTTGGTGCTCCATGGTAAAGGCAAACCTCTCAAGCTGCCAGCTCGCCAGAAGATTCTTCACTAGCTTTGGCCATCCAAATGTTTTGTCTTTCAATAAAATGTCAAACAAAACTCTTAAGTCCATGGCCCTCACCCACACCTCACCCAGCCCTGGTTTTCAAAGCACAGGTCATAGCTCACTTTCAAAATTAGTGAGAAAAATAACATTCCTGAAATGATGAACTAAAATAGAACATATCACAGTTCGTTGTAATAAGATCGTCAATGAGTGACATTTTAGTATCCAAAATACGGGAGGCGGGGAGGGGTGCTTGCTTGCTTGCATGCACGGGAAGGTAGTGTTGCATGGTTTTCTTAATTATGGTCGTGATCGGGAATTCACAGCCTTCCACTTCTGTTTATCAGCTCTGCAGAAACTCAGACTTCCTGAGCTCTGGCTTTTCTCTCTTGCCTCGTTTCTTGTCTCCAGGTCAGTTTCATTCATCTCTTGACCAGTTAAACCGTCTTGTTCCTCTCATACAAACAATTCCACGTTATTAGAATGTATTTTAGTTTCTCCCCTCATAAAGGGGCTTAGCCTCAGGCTCATACTTACAAATCATCTGTGGTTTGCTGAATAGCCCATTCTATAAGAACCTACAGTTCATTCATATCATTCTTAAGTTCCAAGAGCCCCCATGAAAGCATGCTTTATTGTCCCAGATGCCTGAACAAACATTATGCTAAGTTGCTGTTGTCCGTAGGATCGAGAGGTCTAGAAATGATCTAATACTCACCCCTATCAACCAATTAGTGACTAGAATGATGTTTTGTATTTATACCTTAATGGTTACAACCAACTAGGCAAGGACTCTCAGTTGTGTAATGATTGGTTGCTTGGCTGATTTTTTTTATTTTTGAGACAGGGTCTCCCTCTGTAGTCCAGGCTGAGCTTGAATTTGTGATACTCGTCCCGCAATACTCCCCACACCTCAGTGCTAGGATTGGGTCGTTCATTGTCAGGCCTGAATCCTGCCTGACTTTCTAAGTGGTCTTCGTGTTATCTTCCTCTCTGCCTCCCCCCCATCATGGTAGCCCCAGACTTTCTAAACATTGATGTGGATTGGATAAATACAGTTTCTTACCGTCTCTGTAAATGCTCAATAAGTCTGCCATTGGATCACTATCCTAACCACCTTCTCATAGCCAGATGAGAAATATGGGACCTTGCTGCCCATGAATTATTGTTTTTGTTGTTGTTTTACATGAACTAAAAAAGCCTCAAGAAGCATTAAAAAATTTTTTTCTAAGCACTCTTGAGAAATTGAAAGGAAATCGATTCTGGCTCAGTAGAGACAATCATCTTTAAATGACTGTAAAGTCAAGTATAAACTGTCGCTTCCATGACCCCAACACACAGCCAGACGGGCCTCCATCTAGGCACGAGGAACTTACTAGTGATGGCATTCCTTATGATTAATCCACCTTGAAGAAATAATTTTCACGGGAAAAATTGTAGCTGAGTAGATGAAATACAAATGTGTTTTTAATATTACACACACACACACACACACACACACACACACACACACACACACACACGCCTCCAGAGAAAACAATGAATTCCAGTTATTTCATGAGGATAAATCAGTTAGCAGCAAAGATCAGAACACACGTTTCACTCAGCTCAAGAAAAAGAACCACCTGAAATCTTCTGGGAAGTACTGTGTCTTTGGGAAAAGTATTCCCACGAAGCTAAACCCACAGGACGGCTCTCTCAAGGCAGGAAGTGCGCCTGTGTTCCTTGTAGGAAAGCAAGGATCGGGGAGCGGGAGGGTGAACGCGCGTGGACAAGCCCACCATGACTTGTTTTTACGCAGCGCTCTGCTGTGTCCGTTTCTTGCCGCTTGTCCGTTGGTAGACCTGTCCTCAAATTCACCAAGTGTCTCAAGTGTCATCTCCATGGAGAAGCCCAAATCAGGAAACCATTGCACAAAAGCAACAGTTTTTAGGGAGGTCCAGAATCGAAGCAAGTTAACCAATGACTGTCTCTATACAATGACAAATAGGACTAACTTAGGAATTGTTCGTCGCTTTCCTCTGTTTGGTTTGGTTTCTCCTAGGAGGAAATCTGCTTGTGATTATTGGAGCCCTTGCTGATTTTACTGTCGATTACAGAAAGGGCTGTGAGGCAGTTCGCAGTGTTGAAAAAACAAATACAGCTGAAGCACCCCTGAAGGCTTTGCTAAAAAGCACTCCTCAAGGCTCTGCTGCATTGGTGTTGGTTTAGCATCATTCTCTGCATCTTATTAAATGAGAAGAGCTTCTGGTGAGCCCTGGTGAAACTGAAGTCAGCCTCCATCTGTTCTTGGTGGGTGTGGCTGATGGGAACAGCCTTCCTTCCAGAGGTTGCCTTCCCCAACTGCGGAAGAGCCTGGCCAACAAAATCATCATAGTCTCCATCTTTGCCTTTGCCTTCTTCCAATGAGAATGTGTGCACAGCCTGTTGCAGTTGATGCAGAAGTCACTTGGGAAATGCTTCTGACAAGGGTCAAGGCTTTGATGGTGGTTTCTTGGGTCCCGAGGTGGAAGACAGGCAATATCTGCACGCAGTGACAGCTGGGTATGAGGGGAGCACTGGATTCAGAGTCTAGGACAGCACTCTGCCACCAACTGGCTGTACAACATGGGGCAATGAAGTTCTTTGTGGTGTTAGTTTTTCTATTTGTAGTGCTTGTCCACTTTGTCAGATATATCTTGTCTCCCTTCAGTTCCTATGGCTGTGTCTGGTTCTGGTGGCCACCTCAGGTGTTCCAATAGCACCTTATCATCTTTAACTGCCCACTCCAGACCCAGTTGCTGCCTCTGAAGTATGATATGCTCTGAGACCCAACTACACCTCCATGTGCAAGAACCAGGTATGCAAAGCCCACCGAGTGAATTTCTGGGTTCTGGGAACCCTCAGACATATTCTTACCATATTCTCCTGAGAGCAGGCTAACCTGAGATGCGACAGCTCCCATGATCACTCAGAGAAAGGTCCAGTAGGAAGAGAGATTAATGTAGTAACAGAGGTTGATGCCAAGTAGAGGCGGGATCCTTAGTGGGCTTGCTTCTTGGTCTTCTTCTTCCCAGGTCCTGGTCCCTTCCTGGCAGCTCCTGCTTCCAGGAACTGACCTTTCATAAAGTAGGAACTGTCAGAACTTTGCCTAGGATTGCCTTGGGGCACCCAAAGCTAAGACCCCAATATCTACTCTATGCCTCAGTGTCCCTCAAGGAGTCTCAAAGTCTCAGAGATGCTCAGTGCTGACCATGGAGCGGACATCAGAGGCTCTATTCATATACCATCTTTCTGGGTATTTAAGGTTCATTTAAGACAACAATGGCTGGACCAGGGCTGGAGATGCAGGGTTTGAGCTGTCATCACAGTGTGGCGGGACATGAATCTATGTTTGTGACTCATGCTTTCTGCAAGCAAGTCATGAGGGAGGAGGGCAAAGGAACAAATCCATAATCACAAGTTGCAGCCAGTTCAGAGCCATTCTCCTTCCTATCCTTCCCTTGCTTACTAACACAACACTGACTTCATCGGGCAGAAGGCTGAGGTCTCCTGATCTCAGAGGTTCAGGCCTCTGGAGCAACAGTTCTCAACCTTCCTAGTGCTGAGACCCTTTAATACAGTTCCTCATGCTGCGACCCCCAACCATAAAATTATATTCGTTGTTACTTCACAACTGCAATTTTGCAATTGTTATGAATCATAATGCAAATATCTGATAGGCAGATGATCTTAGGTGACCCCTGTGAAAAGGTCATTCAGCCCTCAAAGGGGTGGAGACCCATAGGTTGAGAACCATGCTCTAGAGGAAGAGCTGTTAGTGGCTAAAGCTAGGTGGGTGGCCCATCTCTAGCGAAGTAAACAGTAAGGATTCTGTTAGAGAACTCCTTTCCTATGGAAAGAGTATACAAAGAGGTGAAAGTTGCTGCATTCTTTCTTTGACGTTCATATGATGCCAGGCTACCCCAGCTACATTGTGACCTTGGACACCAGTAAGGACAGAATGTCACCGAGGTACGCACCCTGGCTTCAGTGAGCCATGAGCCAATTTCAGTAGCCCAGCATCATCTTCTCATTAGAAAAAAAGCCATCCTGATTCAGTTATTTCTGCTAGTGGGGTTTCCTGTCACTGGCAGCCCAAACCATTCCCATGTCCAGGAAGATGTGGTGGAACATAAAAGACGAAGATGCAGAAGTCCAAGAAACATAGTTTTGAGAAAGAGAACAAATGTTATCAAGGAGTCGAGTACAGGCTGGCAAGGCGGCTCAGCCGATGAAAGCAACTGCGCAAGCCGGATGACCTGAGCTGGCCTCAGAATCCACAGTGCAAAGAAAGAGCCACAGCCTCCCTGTGACCTCCACACGTGCAGTGTGGCACACACACACACGCACACACACACACACACACACACACACTCACACTCACACATTCACTCTCACACACTCACATACACACTCACTCATACACACACACTCATACACACATCAAACACACACAATGATGCATTTTTAAAAATTTTTCAGGAGTTATGTGACATGAGACTGGGAAAGTTTCATGACAGTTTTCAAGTAAGAGAGCCATTTTATGTTCCCTTTTTAATTGGTGTATACTAATTGTACAAAATAATGGGGTTATTATGATCTCTTCATACACGGACATCACCTGCTTTGCTCGTATATATCCTGCCATCTCTTTATCCCATGCCCTTCCTCTCCCCTGGTGGTCCTCTTCTACCTTCTTATCCTTCCCCCCAAGTTCCACATGTGAGCAAAGTGTTCCTGCTTGTCCGTCTGAGTCTCGTTTCAGTAAAGAGGCTCTCCGGTTCTAACCATTTCTCTGCATAAGAACCATTTTAGAGAGACTGAGGAGGAAGAGGGGAGACTCCATGGGTAGGAGAACATAGAATCCTCCAATATCAGCTGTGCCTTCAAGGCTTCTGTGTCATTCATATGTGTCACACAGTCCCCTGTGTTAGCATGTTGCTCACGCAGTCCAGTGTGTTAGCATGTTGCTTGTGCAGTCCCATGTGTTAGCATGTTGCTCACACAGTCCAGTGTGTTAGCGTGTTGCTCATGAAGTCCAGTGTGTTAGCATGTTTTTCACACAGTCCCATGTGCTAGCATGTTGCTTGTGCAGTCCCGTGTGTTAGCATGTTGCTCATGCACTACAGTGTGGTAGCATGTTGCTCAGACTCTGCACCTAGTTGTTACATATCCAGGGATCTATTCAACAGAAATAAGTAGAGATGCTGGCAAAAACTTAGGCATGCTTATGATAATTGCGACTTTATATATAATTCAACTATGGTGGCAGCAATAAAAATACCAGGCAGTGGCAAAATTGTTGAAGAAGTTACGGAAAACTTTTCGTGATGGAATCTTACTCCTGCCAAGATACATGATACTTGAATTTTCTTAATGATGTGGAGTTATGTTTATAATGGGCCAAATAAAAACAAACAGGCTATAAAATATGATTATAAATTTGTGACATATAATATATATTGTTTATATGCGAAGGGAAAAAATAGGAAAGAGATATACCAGATACGTAAAAGAACCTCGTAAATCTGGCATTTCCTTGTTTTAAAATTAGCTTTTATTATTCTTATGATTGTGATCACTTTAAAATGACATTTGCTATGAAGAAAGAGAAACGGAATAGTGGCTGAGAACGCCGCCGGCCAGGCACGCTGGAGCACGCCTGTGACCCCAGCACTCTGGAGGGTGAGCAAGAGGACTGCCATGAGTTTGAGGCCAGACTGGGTACAGAATGAGTTCCAAGCCAGCTAGAGAGTGACACTCCGCCTTAAAACAACAAAATACCAGTAGCTTCGGAATAGGCACTGGAGATGCATAAACCTGAAAAAAAATGGCAAGTGATTTTAATTTTTAAAAATGCAGTCTGCACAACAACAAACAACTAAGACTCTTGGAAGCAAATCTGATGTCTGGGTCTCAAGTATATTGTTTTCTTTCGTTCGTATATTTGGGTTGTTCTCTTTCCTGGGCCCTGGCTTCCTCCTGTGCAAAGATAAAAAGAGGAATGTGAAATAATTTAGCCAGTGGGAGGTACCACGGTCTCTTGTGGACTGAAGCCCCTTTACACAGTTGACAGGAAGAGATGGCAGCAAGTACTTCTCCTGAGAATGTATAATATGCGTATGGTGGGCAGCTAACGCCCACCTACTCAGTGCACACGTGTTGCATCGGGAAAGAAGGACAGTCAGAAACAGTAGCGCCCTGGTGATGGCAGTGTCTGGTATGAAAGAGGCTGGTCTCAGCAGATAGGCAGGCAGCAACACTGCAGGCATAGCTGGGTGGGGCAGGGTGTTGACCAACACCTTCACAGCCCTGTGTCCTTTACTGTCCACCCTAGAACCAGCCTCATAGCTCCAGGCTCATACACTACAGCTTGGGTTATTTGAGTCATCCTAGAATACTTTCTGGGTTTTCTAAGGACTATCCGTGGTTGTTCCTATTATTACAAGATGGGGAAGCCCATATAAAATGGATTCTTGGTCCCATCTTTTTTTCTTTCTCTCTTTCTTTCTTTCTTTCTTTCTTTCTTTCTTTCTTTCTTTCTTTCTTTCTTTCTTTCTTTCTTTCTTTCTTTCTAATACAAAGCCATGGAGGACATCTTCAAGCAAAGGATTCCAGTATTTCATTATTTCAACAAATGGCTCCCCTTCAGGTCACTATTTAGAATGGAAAAGTCTTGCAACAGGTCCAAAGAAAGAGAAAGTGGTAGTTTTTATATAAAGGAAAGAGAAAGGCAAATGGGAGCATTTAGATGGACTCTCTCCAAAAACAGTTAGGCACTTGTCAGTCAGGTGGTCTGGATGCCTCCTACCCTCCCTGCCTGATGCGACACCGGCTCACCGGCTGGACAAGGGGATCTCTTCCAGCATGAGTGATGGGCAGTAATGTGGGGTCCAACGCTGAGATCTGGTCGGGCGCTGAAAGCCGGGCAGGATAAAATTTACCCTGGGACTTCCATTCAGGGATGATCAAGAGTCATTTTATTTTGAGGGCGTAGGTGAATATATGGGAGTGGGGGAGATGAAGGGGCAGGGAGACAGGTAGCCAATCTGCCAATCACTTGTTCAGAGCCGGCTAGGGTACACAGGGATGCAGGGACGCATGGGGGAGGGGCCCGCTGCCTTCTTCCACTTTGATAACAGGAGCGGTCTGCGCCCTCAACCAGCCATGAGAGGTTTTAACCCGTTTCCATGGTACAGCAGACACTGAAAATATTGGTTGTTGCAATGACTTCAGATTCAGTGAAACTCTAAGGCTGATAGAGGCCTCAAGGGTTCTCTGAGAAGGGCAGGTGTGTCCAGGGACTAGGGCCGATCCATTCAGCACCTTAATATTTAGCGCTTCTCCGAGGAGAAGCCAGAGAGAGGGATGGCTGGACCGGGAAGGTGGATGCTGAAGAAGGAGACTCTTCCAGATGTTCTGGGACAAATCATGGTGCTGGGGCTCCCAAGGCCTGAGGATGCTGGGTTAGTGTGTTCCTGAGAGAGAGTGAGTGGGCCCCGGCTGCTGGTCCACCGTGAGACATAGTCTGTTGGAGGCCTTGTGGCCAAGGAAACAGCGGCTAACCCTTGCTTGGAATCAAAACTGATGTGTAACAGTGATCTTCTCCATTCACAACGGTGGTCCTCATGTCTCCCGCAGAGTGAGTGCATATGCCCTTAGGATTCAATAGACATAGGAAAGTCTAGACGCAGAGTCAAGAATTGTAAAACAATCTGACATTAATGGTTTTCATCATTGGAAAGCCAGTAGGACAGAGAAATCAAGCCACTGGACACAGCAGGATGAGTTCGAAGGCTGTGGGAGACAAGTGATGTGTGGAAAATCCCCTAAAAAGACACTGGGGGGTAGAAAGGAGAGAGGCGATTTGCAGCCATGGTAGGGGACATTTCGTGGATGAGGTGCAAGTTGATACTGACCTCGAAGAATGCCCAGAAATTGAATGGTTGGAAGATGGACAATGAGATTCGGGGTGGGGTAGAGAGTAGCGCATGCAGAGACAGGGGAGGGAAAGAATGAGGCGGCAGTGTGGTGGCGGCTACAAAGGGGGCTCCCTTCTCTAGTAAAGAGCGTGGCACTCAGGTTGGAGAAATGACGTAGGACTTGGTTGCACCCCGCGAAGGGTTTGCAGTTCCTCCGATGACACACACACCTATGTGGAGTGTAAGACACTGTCTCTTTGGGCCCGTGTGTCTGCCCTGCTAATCCCACAAGTAAAGAAGATACTGAGAGTCCAGAACACTAAGAGTGTGTAAGGAGGCTTAAGTCTCTCATTGCAATCAATTGCAATCAATGAGAGACTTAAGAAGATTTTGGGTTTTGTTTTGTTTTTTACTTACAAACTTGACAATTGAAAGCAAGCAGTAACAAATGTGACCGTCCCTTTCCCTGTGAGTCCTCCTCACGGTTGGGAAATGGGCACACTCAGCCTGGAGAGAGGCTGATTTAAGTGCCTTTGACAACTGTTCAAAGAGACTTTATATTCGATTTTGACACAGACCCTTGAATTTCTGCTGAACTTCAGGTGGCAACACGGGCAGTTTATCATTCTCAGGTATCAAACTGTTTCTTCTCAGTCCCTCAGGAGTCAGGATGAGTGCAGTAGGGTGCCTTCCTTCTCTTTCTTTCTTCCTTCTCTCTCTCTCTGTCTCTCTTTCTTTCTATTCCATCTTGACAGTTGTCTGAAAGAGTCATGAGACCCTGTATGGTACGGTAGAGTTCCAGGGGTCAGTTTGGCAAAGCCTTTCTGCTGGTGGCGGAAGGGTGCCTAGCTTCTGCTGACGGAGTCCTTCCTGGATGACAACTGGGAAGACAGCCACCTTCTGTTCAGCGATGGAGACTCCTCCAGAGGAAATCTATTCATCTGTACCTGGAACCTGATTTCCATGTGACTTTCGAGAGCTCTTTCGATCAAGCCGCCATTCTTAGCTACTGATGTGAAATGCATCCGGACGCCCTTGCTGTCGAGGCCGCAGGAAAAGGGTCTCCTAGACGGTTAAAGGCCAGTGCCTTCCTCATCCTCATCAGACACACTGTCTTTTCTCCGCCTCACCTACAACTAGAGATTTCAAGGGATTTCCTGTTCCTGCCCCTAGCCACACCCTCCAAACCTTGCCTGTCCTTAAGCTAACGCCAGTAGTTAGCTGTTTAGTTTCTGTGTTTTCACACTAACCATTCCAAGCACTGCTGACCCCCGACGTCTGTCGTTCTTTTAGATACAGAGGTAGGTAAGGTGTCATGAAAAAAATAGGAGAGAGAATTATAAAACCCTATCCCTTTGTGAAAACAGTAGGAGAGAGAGAGCAGACAAAAGCAAACCTTCCTCCTTACAGGGCCTCACACTGAGGTTAAGGGCCTTAAACTATTCGTGTAGGCGCGGGGCTTATCAGCTCCTCACACCGCCACACTGGGGAGTAACACACACTTTGGCAGGCCCGTCCAAACCACAGAAGGGGACACGAGGAGACACAAACACTAATCACATTGCTAATGGGAATGTAAATTGATGTGGTCCACTATGGAAAAAAAGTAAAAACTTGGCAGTTATTAAAGAAATTCAAACATGGAACAAACCATGTGACCCAGCAGTTCTACACCTAGGAATATTCCCAAGAGAGCTGAGACAGGTGCTCAAGCACTTGCTTGTGAATGTTCATAGCAGCATCGTTTACAACAGCCAGGCGTGAAACAGTACCACACATGACTGAAAAACGAAAAGTGCCTTGCCCTCACAATGGATTATAAAAACTTAAAAGGAGGGACGTGCGTATGGAAGCCACAACACGGACGATCCTTGGAAACGTGCCATTAAGATACACATCGTGATTCCGTTTTTACAAGTCTCAGCAACTCCACACAGACAGAAAGTGCATGAGTGGTTGCAAGACTGTGGCGGAAACGGGAAGGGAAGAGACTAACGAGCAAATGGTTTCTTGTAGACGTGCCGAAAGTGTTCTAGAATCAGACGGGGACACGAGCAGCACAGCACATCCTGGAGGTACCAGGAACTGCTCCACTCAGCACTCGAAAATGACAAGTTTTATTTTACACGATTCATTTTTTCAAAGTACATTATAAAATGGATTTTTTTTGGGGGGGGGGAATGACAGAGTCTTACTGCGTAGCCCAGGCTGGTTTGAACTTGCAGTGATCCTTCTGCCTCAGCCTCCCAACTGATGGGATTACAGCATGTGCCACATGCTTGCTCAGCAAATGGATTTTTAAGAAGTATTCTGTGGTTTTGCCTTCATATACTTTAGAGTAGTTGTTTTACATCTACTTGCAATTTCTCTTTTGCCTTTACATATATGTACTTCAGTTATTCTAGGTACTAGAATCGATATATGGGCCAGTCTGTGATCAGAAGCCCATTTCTGGGTGGCTTTTGCCAGGATCCCACCACGCTGTCACAAGAAGATACATGGTAGTTTCCAACAGCCCTCAAATACAATAGCCCCAAGACACCGTCCTGATTCTCTCCTGTACTTGGCTTCTTCCAGCGTCCTCACACCAGTACAGGGCAGCCTGCAGACTGTGTCAAACAGTTCTTTCCTCTGTATATGAAGCTAACCCCCATGTCTGGATAACTGACCTCTTAATTGGCTTGGAAATCTGTTCACATCTCCCAACACATGTCCTCTTAACCCTTTGCAGTCTGTTTTCCGTTCTCTATCCATTTAATATTTTGAAACAAAAATCTTATTATTCACCCTATAAACCGAGTTATTTCACAAAAGAAAGTCGTGTGTGTGTGTAAATGTGTGTGTAAGTGTGTGTAAATGTGTGTGTGTAAATGTGTGTATGTAAATGTGTGTGTGTGCGTGTAAGTGTGTGTGTAAGTGTGTGTGTGTAAATGTGTATATGTAAATGTGTGTGTATGTGTGTGTGTATAAATGTGTGTGTGTATAAATGTGTGTGTGTAAATGTGTGTGTGTAAATGTGCGTGTAAGTGTGTGTATGTATGTGTAAATGTGTGTATAAATGTGTGTGTATGTGTGTGTGTAAATGTGTGTGTGTAAATGTGTGTGTAAATGTGTGTGTATGTGTGTGTAAATGTGTGTGTGAATGTGTGTGTAAATGTGTATGTGTAAATGTGTGTGTAAATGTGTATGTGTAAATGTGTGTGTGAATGTGTGTGTGTAAATGTGTGTGTGAATGTGTGTGTAAAATGTGTGTGTGTGTAAGTGTGTGTGTGTAAATGTGTATGTGTAAATGTGTGTGTGTGTGTAAATGTGTGTGTGTGTGGAGGCCAGCAGTAGACAAGAGGTGTCTTCCTCGATCAGTCTCCACCTTATCTTCTGAGATAAAGTCTCTCACTGGACACAGAGCTCACTGGTTAGCTAACTGTCTGGTCTGAGAGCCCCAGGAGTCCTCCTCCCTCAGTCTCCACTGCACTGGGGTTAAAGATGCCACTGGCTTTTTTATTTGGGTGTCAGATATCCTAACTGAAGTCCTCGTGCTTGCATGGCTGGTGCATTACCGACTGACCTGTCTCCCACACACACACCCAACCCTCTCTGCACACACCCACCACTTAAAGGTCATAATCCACTTGTCCTTGATCATAAACTAAAGTCCTCAAGGATGCACAGTGTCCCAGGCCTGGGGTGACCTGTTCTTACCCATCTCTCCAGTTTCCCCATTAAGTCACTCCACACCAGGCCTGGGAGATTCTTTTTGTTTCTCGTTTATCCACTCAGTCACATAATGTCTACCTCTTTCCAAGACTCACTTACCTTCTCTCCGCTGCATCTGGCCAATCCTAATCACTTTTAGAGATCAGGTGGACTGCCACTCTCTGAAGGATGTTTTCCTGTGCCTGGGGCTCCTCCTTCACGGTACACATTACTGTCATCATTTACAATGGATGATTAATCACTGAGCGCCTGAACGCCTCCACTCACACGTGAGGTCCGAGAGAGGGGATGCAGTCTTGTTCAGTGCTGCAGCCCAGTGTCATGGCCAATGCCATGTGCATGGCCAGCAGTTCCCATGTGTTTGTGAACTTGAAATTATGGAATGACTGGGTCTCACAGAAGGCACCATGGTACTCTCTGGTAGCAGAGAGTTAACCGGCTGCCAGAGCCAGGAGGCTGAGAGGCCTTATCGAAGGAGCAGGGTGGGGTGACAGGAGCAGGCGTGATACATCCCTGGCCAAGGAGCTCTACCTGGAGCCAACAGAGCATACTTGAGATCACAGGAAAACCCACACAGCCCTCTGCCCCTCCCTCCCCTGCCCTGTTACACCGCACACCATTGCCAAGACTGTGGAATTCAGGGAGTGGATTATCCACTCCATCCAACACAATCCTGCAGACTCTCCATTACACTTAGGGTCCTTTTTTTTTTTTTTTTTTTTGGTTACTAGATGCTCCAAGTCACCATCCCTTGTAGGGAACAGATAAACATCAAGTTCTGGAAACTTCTGTAATTAGGGAGGGGTGAGAGGGGATGGAGAGAGTGATGAACACTTTCATGACCATCTAAGGTCACAGTGAGGTAGATAAATGATCAGATCTTGGGCTGGAGAGATAACTCAGTGGTTAGAGCACTGGCTGCTCATGCAGAGGTCCTGGGCTCAATTCCCAGCACCCACATGGTGGCTTACAATCACCTGTTTCCAGGGGATCTGACACTACCCTCCAACTGTCTCAGGTACCACACACATGGTTCACATATATACATGCAGATAAAACACTCATATACATAAAATCAGTTAATTTATCAATTAAAAAACTGATCAGATCTTTCATCCTGCCAAGGCTACGTCCCTGCTAACCAGTTTCCTAGACATTGCTGTGCCAAAGAGGATGCTTCTCCTGGCCTGCCTCTGGTTTTATTACCAAGGGTCCATGTGCTATTTTAGCTTCAATGGTGCCAGACCAGAGAAAGAGTTGCAGCAATCTGAATACAGCCAAAGCAAGGAAGCTAGTTGGGATTTATCAGCTCTTGGGCTTTCTAGATGTCAGACACACAAGTATTTCTTACAGGAAACGAGTACCTTGAGAGACACTGCAGAATGGGTTCCATGACGTATTGAAGCAGACACAGCATGTTGGGAACAAAACTGAGCAAATATACTCTTTATCTTTTTCCTGTCTGCTTCCATTTTCCATCAAGTCATGAACTGCAGCCAACAGGACAAGTGTGAGCAAGGCCAGGTGGAGAAGCTAAGGGAAGAGAGAGCAATGGGATCGATACTAGTGCGGGAGCCTACTGACCCAGGCAAGCTGTGTCCTGAAGAAATGAACAAGTCATGGACGAGACAGGTGAGCCTGTGCCGTGTTTCTGAGGGCCTTGGAGAAAGGGGCTGTTCTAGGATACTAGAAACAGGCTGAGCTTGGTGTCAATTCAGAGGGTTAACGCCATAGCTTGGCAGCAGTGAGCTTAAGGGGAAAGTGGCCACCAGCCTTCATGGAAACTGCAACTTCCTTTCTGTTGCTTGGCTGCAAAGCAGCACCGTACAGGAGGTGTTACATCTAAATATCTGCAAGTATTGGCAGCCAGGAACACCTCAGAGGGCTCTCTCAAGAGCACCTGAGCAATGCCAGTCTCTGCTAGAGACAGTCACAAAAACATCTCTCGGTAACTTTACCAGGCTCAAGAGGACAACTAACATGTGCTCTCTCCTACACACACCCTCGCTTCCAAGGTTTACATATGTGTTATATATGTGTTTATATACATGGGAGTGGGCGTGGGCACAGCTCATGGAACTAGGAAGGAGCCTGGGCGGCAGGAAGAAGTTTTGAGGAAGCAGAGTGAAGAAGATAACAGAACACACACACGGGATATGAGAGTGGAAGAATACTAGGGGAGCAAAAGGGTACAGATGGGGGGGTTGGGGGGCCTAGTGAATGAGAATCAACCCAAACAGGGGATGTATGAAAATGTCAGCGAAACTTGTTACTTTCTATGCTAACCTATAAACAACGGTTATGCTCGTAAAAAGATAGTCTTCTATTTCAGCTTTGATCCTGCTTCTGTCCCCAAACTAACATCACTAAATTTAGCTGTCCTTGCCTATAGCCCATATTTTTCTATATTTCCCAAAGGATAAGATTTAATAAAGCTAAACAGTGATTAAATACCAGGTCCTATACTTTTGTCCAAAAACTAACGTCAGCAGCACATCTGTAACGCAGGAAGACGCGGTTTGGCTGAGAGCAGCCCTTTGGACCCTTTCAGAGTTAATCATTTGCCTCTCTCGGGAGGATCCACGCAGCAAGGTCTCTTGCTGAATGATGATGTCAATATTGTGAGACCTCTGCTCCCTTTTGATATGAGTCTATTAATTTTATTATCAGTATCAAGGACTCTGTGATTTGATCTCGGTTCACACATAGACTAAGCATTTTCCCAAAGAGCTTTTGAAAATGATTTCCTTTCTCAAGGACAGGGTAGGAGTGTCTCTCTCATTTTACACATCTGCCATCCAAAGGCTGGATCAAAGTTAAAGCAGCCAAGAACACCAAAGGGGAGGATGGGGAGAAGTCTCTGCTATGGCCGCCCTGGATCTGCATCCTTCCTGGGACTTTAAGAGTGCTTTCCCTCATGGCATTTGACCCTCTTCTTTGCATAGGCCTGGGCTAACCCTGGTGGGTGTCTCCAGTTGACTGATGGGGAGTCAAATCACACAAGGGATGCAAAATCTCCCCAACTTCTCAGTGTCAGGGCTGAGCCAATAAGCAAGCTGCAACTTCAAATCCAGCTTTCTATGTGCTAGCGTGTCCCATATGAACATGCATAAAACATGAAATTTAAACTCCTATTACAGGCTAGGGAGGTGGTCCCGTCAGTGAAGTTCTTGCTGGCAAGACTGAAGACCTAAGTGGGTCTTCAGCACCCACATAAAAGCCATCACCCTGCTCTTGGGCTCTTTTCCTTCTGTTTGTCTTGTCCAACTCATGTGAGAGCTTTTGTTTTATCTTATTACATTTTATTTTGTTATATTGTATCATTACTCCTTTCCTTCCTTCCTTCCTTCCTTTCTTTCTTCTTTTTTTGAGACAGAGTTTCTCTATTGTAATTCTGACTGTCCTGGAACTCACTTTGTAGACCAGGCTAGCCTTGAACTCATGGAGATCCACCTGACTCTGCCTCCCAAGTGCTGGGATTAAAGGCCTGCAACACCACCTGACTTTTATTATTGTTCTTAGAAGCCTGTTCTTTTCTAAGTTCTAATGGGAGACAGAAAGGGTGGGGATCTAGATGATAGGAGAGCTAGGAAGGAACTGAGAAGAATAGAGGGAGAGGAAACAGTAATCAGGATATATTATGTGAGAAAGGAATCCATTCAATAAATGGCAGCTGCAGGGGTGGGGATGGGGGAGGGGGAGATGCCCCCAATGCTTGGGGAGAGAGAGAGGGGGGATACCTGGAGCTCATTAATCATCGGGTCTAGCCAACTAACAAGCTGTAGGCTTAGTCAGCAGCACTGTTTCAAAGAGTAGGGTAGAGAGTGGTGGAGGAGGGCACTGAAGCTAACCGCCAGCCTCCACGTGTTCAAGGATGGGTGTGCATATGTGCACACATGTGTACACTACACACAGTGTGTGTGTGTGTGTGTGTGTGTGTGTGTGTGTGTGTATGAGAGAGAGAGAGAGAGAGAGAGAGAGGGAGAAATTTCTTGATTCTTCCTCTGGTCTTACTTTCCTGTCACACACTGAATTCCCACCTGCTCAGCTCTGCCTCTTCCACGTTTGTGTGTTTGCTGTCTTGGGTCCTATTGCCAAAACTACCTGCTTGGGCCCTAGGACGCTTATGGGAAAACTCAGTGGTCTATGCCTGCTCCAAGGACTTGGGGGGCTTTTCCTGTGACACAGCCTGGCCTCGTATGCACAATGAGCTTTCTTGCAGTCAGAGGCTACCAGCTGTCTTCGGGTCTCCTGCAGAGTTTACTGGGGGGTTCTTGCTCTGCACCTCCCTGGCTTCTCCTCCTTTCCCCAGAGACTGTTGCTCTCTTGCATACCCAGGCCCAGGCAAGAAGTCCATCTTCCTATTCTGCTGAAGGCACAGGATATCCTGGTCCTGATACAGGTCAATTCTCAGCATGGTACTGATGCTGTGTGACTTGTCCAAGATCACTCGGCTTATGTGAGACAGAGCAGGATCCAAATGTTTGATCCTCCTACTTGGATAGGCTGGATCTGAGGCTTAGCTACGGGAAAATGTCCTTCTACTCTTACACTTGCTGGGCTCATCTTTTACTGGTATTCTTTTGTGTTATGATTTGAAACTCAAGAGGTTTCCAGAAGACTCATGCTAAAGACTTCATTGCCAAATGCTGTGTGTATAGTAGGTGGTTAGATCATGAGGGATCTAACTTCGTCAATGGATTAGTCTGCTGGTGAGTTCATAGCTGAATGGACAGGCAGAAGGTGGGAAGAAACAGGCCACTGGAGATGAAACTTTAGAGGGTTTATCTTGCTCTCAGCCTCTTCTGTCTCTGGGCTTTCTTGATGCCACGGAGCGAGCAGCATTCATTCACAGCCCCCTTCTGCTGTGCTGGCTCAGCCTTGCTACAGGTCTAAATGCAATAGAGCCATCCAGCCATGCACATGAACTTTCAAAACTGCACCAAATAAAGCTTTTCCCCTTTGACCTTATTTTCTCGGACACTTTGCCGCAGCAGCAGCAGCAGCAGCAGCAGCAACAACAACAATGGCCATCACCCTCTAGTAACCAGTTGACTTAGTTAACTCCTACCTGAAGCTCAGAAGCCTTGGTTTCCTTCTACTTTAGTGGGTTTCTCCGTGCTCACTTGCTCATCAGAAAAGCAGGGCAGAATAGGAATTAAGCGTACAGAAGACAGAACCATGCTAGGTTCAGATCCAGGCTCTACTACTTCCCTAGCAGTTTGGTCAAGCAGTAAGCCTCCAGGCAAGCTAACTGTCGCCTGTGTCTTAGTCTCTGTATTTATAGTGTCGATAGTAACATAGCCACTCATCCTGATTCGTATCTACCTTGTAGGATTACAGAGTGTAAACATCTCATTTAGACAAAACACTTGGGAGGGTGTCTGTGTCAGAGCTGACATGGGTACACACCCATGTAAACACCCAGGAGCATTTCCTTCACAGTTTCTTCCCCTTGTCGTCAGTTCTCGATTCTTCTGTTTTAGGCCAATTCGTTTCCCTCTTGTTGTGTTCTCTCATCCACCCTCAACCCCAAATCCCTTCAGTCCGCTTCACTCTTAGGGGAAATTGATTCCTTGCTTCTGCAGTAATTCTGAAGATAGAGACTGGCTTCCTTGTCTCACGGACTTCTTTCTGTATCAAGCTATCGCTTGACCTGTGACAGCGACACGTGACAGCAGGCTGCCGTGGACCCCGGATGCTCTGCGAAGGCACGAAGACGCCATTCAGATCTGAGCTCTGCCACTCAGAGCTGTTAGCTTTAATTCCTAAGCACCTCCCCTCACTTTAGAGAGGGATATAATTCAGCCTTCTAATTTATAGGGTGATTTTTAAGGATCAAGTAAGATTATGTAAAAACATTCTCTAAGCTCTGAAGCATTCATTGCAACCTGAGCCACTTCCTTGAAGTTTCAAAGTTTGTTGTTGTAGGCTCCCCCGCCCAGTTGTGTGCCTTTTGCTTCCTCAATCAGCCAAAAGAGAACCTGAGTCAGAGTCCAAGAGATGTGAGAGCCAGTAGGCACTTGCAGGAGTGAGGAACTTCATCAGCCAAGGGTCTTGGGTACAAGCAATAGAAACCAACAGACAAATTTAAGTGGAAAATATTTACTGGGGCTCAGAGAAATCACAAGAGATCAGAGGTCAAGGCCTAGAAGAGGAGCTATAGAAACTAGACACGGACAAAAGCAAGCAGAGTCTGCTTATTGCTGCTGTAACCATCGACAAGCATAGTGCTTGCATGACTGTCAGTGTTAATCTAGAATCACCTGGGATAGGAGCCTCTGTGTGTGTGTGTGTGTGTGTGTGTGTGTGTGTGTGTGTGTGTGTAGGGGGGCTGTCTTGATTACATTAAATGAGGAAGAAAGACCTGCCTACCATTGGTGGCAACCATTTCTGGGATTGAATACTAGACTGGATAAAATAGAGAAAGTGAGCAGAGCAATAGCAAGCATGCATTCATTCATGACTCTCTGCTTCCTGATTGTGAATGTGATATAACAGTTCCTTCAAGCACCTGCTGTACTGACTTCCCAACCACGGTGGATGGACTGTGAATCAAAGCAAGCCCTTCGTCCCTCTCATTGCATTTGTCAGAGCACCAGGAAAAGAAATGAAGACACTTTGAATTCAGGCAACTACTTCAAGAATTTTAGGAGCAAACAGCTTTGGGGCTATGTTTGAGTCGCAAGCTCAGCCTGTGAATGTGTGAACGTACTGGGGAAGGAAGAGGAAGGACCTGGGATCGTGCGGGATGTTTGCCTGAGGGTAAGGGTTGGATGGATCTCTTTAGTGCCTTGAAGAGAACTAACCAGAAAGTCGAAAATATAAGGGCCCACTAGAGTATCTCAGCTACCTTTCTCCAAAAGCGTTTATATTTTAAAGACTGTGTGTGTTAGTTCAGGGAATGAAAGGAGCCAAGTGCAGCAACACGGGTCTGAATTCCTGTTCTTAGTGACTGAACAAGAGAATAGAAAGTTCCAGGCTAGCCTTAGCTACATAGTAAATTCCAAGACAACCTAAACTACATAGGAAGACTCTGTCTCAAAAAAAAAAATAGTAATAATAATACCAAGGTGCTGGAGAAATGGCTCAGCAGCTAGGAGCAGCTAGAGGACCCAGGCTCAGTTTCCAACACCTGCAGGTGGTTCCCAACCAGTTCCAGGGACTCTGACACCCTCTTCTGACCCCCACAGGCACTAGGCATGTATATGATGTGCATACATACTTGTAGGCTCAACACTCAAAGGCATAAAATAAAAGAAATAAATCTAAAAAAATAATAAAATGAATGAATGGGAGAGTTTGGGAGTCTGGCAACAAAAATCTTCACAAGTCTCCAAAGTTGTAACAGAAGTTACAACTTGTAAGTCATTGCTATGAGCCCTTTGATGGCTGGTTATAGACAGCTGAATCCAACCCACGGGTGACGTTCCTGGGAAGTACCTCTTGGGGCCACATTTCATGGATGCCTTAGTCTCTCTATTCCAGGACAGTTTATTCTTACTGATCAATTTGGTCAACTGTGGTCTCTCTAATCGTGGGCAACCCCTTCCCAAGACAGTATCTGTCTGTCCTCATGAAAGCTCTCAAACATAGCAGCAGGAGAGCCTGGGACAAAGCCAGCCTCCCCTTTACGGCACATCAATAGCCTCATTTATTCGTAACCAATCACGATTCTTCATTCCTGGCCTCTCCGAGGCTCTACTTCCTCTCCAAGGGATCGCAGGCCAGCGAGAGGCCAGGAGGAAACCAGAGCCCTCATTCAGCCGCCTACCACACTGAATCTTTGAAGGCGTCAATGCGAATTTCCATCTCCTGAATTTTTAGCTGAAAGGCGAAATCGGCTTTCTCTACGATCGCACTGTGCGAGATGAGATGCCGTTCCGGTTTTCTGGAAGGGCCGCTAGGCTGCCAGTTATATTTATGGAAACATTTCCCTTTGTGTAGAAGCGCCTAGCTATATGGAACTCTTCCTTCAGGCAAGCTAGAAATGAGTTCCTGGGGATTCATAAGCATCGAGCAGGGCCAACTCTTGTCTCAGCTGCTGGGTGATGGAGGGTTTCTCTGCCCACCCCACCGCTTGCTCTTTATACACTGTTGTGTATATTTTCTGATTAAGCTTTCTTCATGGAATTATACCATGGCCACCTGAATTTCTCAGAAAAGACTGCTTCTTCCCTGGGACCCTCTGATGCCTCAGTATGGAGATATAATTTGATTTTTAAAAATGTAATTTGTTTTTAAAAGATCACATTTTCCCCAGTGGTTTTTAGAATTGAGTTACACTACTAGATGGAAGATGAACAGTCATGACATGTATACATCGCGACATGCAAAGAACAAGATGATCTCACCAGAACTGCTTCTTGGCCTTGGCGCTCAGAGCTGGGGAAGGGCCAGTGGAAGGGGAAAAGAGATGAGGAGTATGGACTGCAAAGCTTGGTTTCCTGCAGGACTAAGAGAGGTGTAACAATGAGGTCATTGTTCAGTGAGCAGGGATCAGGCAGCTCACAGAGAGGAGGAGCACCAGGAGTGAGCTGTACCCAGGAGCCCCCTGCTCTGTGCTGGAAATAAGGTGCTGAGTTCTCACCAACATGGCTGAACAAAGCCCTCAAAATGAAGTATTGGCCTGAATAATCTCAACAAAATGTCTCATTTGGCTGCAATTAGCTACACAATTGGACAGCTTTGTTTGGAGGAGAGGGAAAAAGGTATGAAAGCCACAGAACATTCCGACTGCGGTGTAGTTTCAGATTGTTCACAAAATCGTTCACGTGGTTCCTTGTTCTTTCCCTTCTTAGCTAAATCCACCTCCTTATTGCTGTATTCGTTGCTATGGTCTAATCTCGTTGGTCTCAGCTCAGCAAACTTATTTAGAATGGTTTATTCCTCCATAAATTCCCTAGGGCTAGGGGGAAGGCTCTGCCAGTAAAGAACTTGGTCTGCAAGCAAGAGAACCTGAGTTTAGATCCTCAGCACCCCACAAAAAAACCTGGGTGCTATAAAATACATGCCTGCAATCCCAGTCCTGGAAAGATGAAGATACGTGGTCCCTGGAGCTTGCTGGCTGGCCAGTTTAGCCAAATTGGCATCAGTTTCAGCCAGAAACCCTACCTCAAACAATAAGGTAGAGAGTAACTGAGAATGTACGAATGTATACCCGTAGGCACACATGCACACAGGAACATGTACATAGACACCCAAGACACACACCCAGTAATAACAATAAATAAATAAAAATGTCTCTGGTAACATAGAGAATGTGGTTTCTATGACTGAGACGCATTATCAAGCACAAGGCTCTTTGTTTTCTTAGATTAGTCAGAAAACTCATAGGCTAGTCATGGCAGCCTCAGCCAAACCAGTGGTTCTCCAAGATGGTTCCTGGACCAGCATCCAGGAGCTTGTTAGGAACGCATCTTGTGAGTCCTACTCAGACCCCTGCTTCAGAAACCTGGGTGGAACCCATTGATACCTGTTTGATCAAGATCTCTAGGTGATCTGATGCACTGAGTCCAATCTAAGATATTCTAGTAATTCTCTGCTGCCTGGTGCTGTTTTGACAAGAACAGTCCATATTGTACTGCTGTGCCCTAAGAGGGAGGTGGTAGGAAAATTGACTGTATAGGACAAGACCTCTCAGAATTTCATTCTTAAAACATTTACAAGTTGGATTGTTTTCAGTCCTGAGGATCACACTTGCACACGCTAGACAAGTGCTCTCCCACTGAAATGCACTCGGTTGGATTTTTGTCAACTTGGCACAAGCTAGAGTCACTGAAGAGGAGCGAGCATCAGCTGAGAAGATGCCTCGATAAGACCAGTCTGTAGGCAAGCCTGGAGGACATTTTCTTAACTAGTGATTGATAGGGGAGGGCCCAGCTCATTGTGGGCGGTGCCGTCTTTGGTCTGGTGGTCCTGGATTCTGTAAGAAAGCAGACTGAGCAAGCTATGAGGAGTAAGTCATGATGAGCAAGCCAGTAAGCAGCACTCCTCCATGGCCTCTGCATCAGCTCCTGCCTACAGATTCCTGCTCTGCTTGAGTTCCTGTCCTGACTTCTTCGAATGATGAACAGGACGTAAGGGCAGGCATCGCAATGATGTGTTAGATGAGCTGTGGGAGGCATCCACCCTTCGGTCTCCAACCAAACAGCTGTGGGGCTTAGACAAGCCACAGCTCTCTTTCTTGATCAGTTTTCTCATCTGTACAAACTGGGACATTAGAATGGAACTGTCAGAGTTTTCTATTTTAAATCTGTGAGGGTTTTTTTTTTTTCCTTTCTGAATATAGGGTTGCCAGGTTCAGTAAGTAAAAAAATGCACTGCTTTTCAAAAAATATACTCAAATTCCAACGTTCACATTGAGTTTCAAGTGAGCAAGTAACTTTAGTATATATAAAATATATATATATGCATACACATACACACATATGTATATATGTCCTCTGTCATGTACATATATATGTATATATGTGTAAATATGTATATATGTGTGTATATACTAAATAAATATATATATTTACACTGTATATATTTAGTATATATGTATATGTGCTGATATACATATATTATATATATATATACATATATATATGTATACATATACTGTAAAAATAAGTTGCGTACAGTGGTGTACCCCTTTAATCCCAGCACTTGGGAGGCAGAAGCAGGTGGATCTCTGTGATTTCGAGGTCAGGCTGATCTACATGGCAAATTTCAGAGGGCTGCATAATGAGCCCTTGTCTCAAAATTCTTACGACTATTACTGATCATAAAATAGTAAATGTAGGTTCACAAGGGACATACACACGGAAAGACATTGTCTATCTGACCTTCAACTTTTACTTAGTGTTGAGCTAGATGTGTTAAACTGTGCATTTTTATTTGAATGTGAATTTTAAGCAATGGGAAAGACCTGATCCAATTTCTCCCAGAATGCAAAGGGGTTGCATATACTGGGGTGGGGGTGGGAGCAGCAGAGGCAATATTGGGTTGACAGTATCACAGAAACAAGATTGTGGTTCTGACCAAATCTGAGCTGAGTCACTTCCTCTCATTGGGACCCAGTTTTACTATCTGTGCAGTGAGGGTATCGGACCAAATTATCTCCAAGTGTCTGGGTTATTTTGGGCTTTTGTTCTACTCTTCGATTCAGTGAAAAGCATTTCACCTTTCCCCCCCCCCCTGTTGTGTAACTTGTGTGGAAAATGGGTTAATTATGTGAAATTTAGAGGAATACATTTTACTGAGCTGTGAGCTAGACACTGCAGTGGTTTGAATGAGAATTGTCCCCTATGGGCTCTGGCATTTGAACACTTAGTACCCAGCTGGTGCTGCTGTTTGGGAAGATTGTGGGGAGGTGCAGCTTTGTTGGAGGAAATATGTCACTGGGGGCTGGCTTTGATAGTATCTGGCTGTATTAGGGTTACTATTGCTGTGGTGAAACACCATGAACAAAAGCGAGTTGGGGAGGAAAGGTTTGTTTGCCTTATACTTCCATGTCCCTGTTCATCATTAGAAAAAGTCAGGACAGGAATTCAAGCAGAGCAGGAATCTGTAGGCAGGAGCTGATGCAGAGGCCATGGAGGAGTGCTGCTTACTGGCTTGCTCATCATGATTTACTCCTCATAGCTTGCTCAGTCTGCTTTCTTATAGAACCCAGGACCACCAGACCAAAGATGGCACCACCCACAATGAGCTAGGCCCTCCCCTATCAATCACTAGTTAAGAAAATGTCCTCCAGGCTTGCCTACAGACTGGTCTTATTGAGGCATCTTCTAAGCTGATGCTCCCTCCTCTTCAGTGACTCTAGCTTGTGCCAAGTTGACATAAAACTAGCCAGCACAGAGCTCTGCTCCATTTCTGGTGCATTCTCTCTGCTTCATGTTTGCGGTTGAAGCTGTGATCTCCAGTTTCCTACTCTTGCCACCATGCCTGCCTGCTGCCATACCTTTCCACCACGACAGACTCTTAATCCTCTGGAATCATAAGCCAAAACAATCTCTTTCTCCCATAAGCTGCTTTTGATCATGGTGTTTTATCACAGGAACAAAAAAGTAACTAATACAGACAACAAGAACAATGACACATTGACCATTCTGACACACAAAGCTGTTCGTGTGAACTTGATGTTCTCTTAGGAAAGAATTTCTAAAAATGTAGCTTCAGGGACAGAAGTGAAGGGTCTTTTCTATTCTACCACCACCACCACCACACTCTCCCTACTTCCTAAGAAGGCCAAAGAGAATCTTCACTAGTCATTTTCTGGGTCACCTGTGGCTAGCTCAGGGAGGCTATTGCTACGCTAACTCAAATACCTCTCTTCTCCAGGGCTCTTATCCACCATAGGTCTAGAACAATGGCCATAACAGACACTGGTCTGAGAACTCATCTTTTGGGCTCCAGTGGGAACAGATGGCATTCTTTTTGGGCCATGAATGGAAGGCCTCATTAGCTAGCATTAGCTCACAGTTGTCAGCCCAATTATTTTTTAATATAGGCACTCCATTGGATCCTGAGAGTCCTGGAGTTCTAACTTTAGCGTGGGGTAAATCCCCTCCTCGTGGTGAGGAGCTGGCTCCCCAGCTTTGATTCCTTTGGGTATTTCCCTCCTATAGGCACCACGTGAAGGAAGGGGCTCTGGGGCAAGGTGATATTTTTCTACATCTGGGCTCCATAGACAAATGCACAATCATACATGTCAGACAAAAGGATTTTAAGGCTATTCATATTTTTGCCAAGTTCTATAATGAGCCTTTATTATTTTATAAAAAGAAAAAGTTATCCCTTTAAAAAAAGCCTCATAATTACTCCCAACTGTTCACTTTTTCTCCACTGGATATTTTTAGAGTAACCTGATATAATCCATTGCTCTCCAACTGACTTGCTTTGTAGAATAGTCCAGATCTATAATTAATAATTGGGCCTTTTTTACAATAAAAGTAAAAAAAAATCTATAAGTAGGTTACTCTTGGGCTTGTTAGGAATAAAGAGGAGGAAAGAGATAAGCCTGGGGGAAGATGAATCTAAGAGAAGAGGAAGCAGAGGTAAAGGGTGGAGCTCTCTCCTGGAATGAGTGAGTAGCCATAGCTGTCCTGGTAAGAGCCGTGAGAAGTTCAGGAATGCCAAAGACAAGGAGAGAGCCTTGGGGAGCCTTCAGACACGGAGGCACCCCAGAACACGAAGAGTACCCTGGGGAGCCAGGCATAATGACACACCTTCAGTCCTGCAGTGGGGAAGCAGAAGCAGGTGGATCTCTGTGAGTTGGAGGGCAGCCTGGTCTACACAGCAAATTCTAAGCTATTTGGTTCTACTTAGTGAGATCTTGCCTCAAACACAAACAAGCAAACAAACAAACAAAAAACCCACAAAAAGAGCCCAGCATGGTGGTCTGTGCCTATAATCCCAGTACTTAGATAGTGTTAGGATGATTGGGAGTTCAAGTTCATCCTCAGACACATATAGAATTTGAGGCAGCCTGGGCTACGTGACACCCTCTCCGAAAAACTGAAACTGAAACAAACAAACAAAAGACAGTGCATAGGGGCTGGAGAGACGGCGCATCAGTTGAGAGCATAGGAACGGAGCTTGCTTTGAAATCTACATCTTACTCTGTCCCAAGAGTGACTTCCTCCCTGGCCACACAAAGCTGTGCCCCAGTTACTTAGGAATGATAAATATTTACATCTTTCAGACCTAGGTTCTTCAGGCTTCTTCCCTGGAACAAAGGGAATTCATCAATGGTGATGAAAGCATCGAGAGGGACCAAAGGGTGTGACCCTGTAGGACTGCTGTAAGCCACCGCTGGTAAGGTGGTTTTCCTACTTGGCTCCAGCCCCACAGTCTCGGGGCTATTTCACCAAGGTTGACCCTCTCTGGAGATTTCATTCTTGGCTTTCAGAAGTATTTTTGGAGCCTCGGGGAAGTAAAGACTGACGTAACTTTGGCTGAAGTTCTGTGCAGGGTTTGTCCATAGGAGAGAAATTGGAAGTTAGCTGGGTCTTGGCCAGCCTGAATACTTGAAAGAAAACTAGCTGAAGGTTTAAAGAGGTTTGCAATTTTGTGTTTGTTTAGAGTGTTGCCAGATCACCCACTAAGAGAGAACATTCAGGGGTCAGTAACTGTTTCTCAGGCTCGTCGCCCGCTAAGAGAGAACATTCGGGGGTCAGTAACTTGTTTCTCAGGCACATACCTAAATCACACACGTTTCTTTATCCTTGTTGTCTAAGCCCAACTGTTAGTTCTGCTTTGTTGTTTGGTTTGGTTTTAGTTTCAGTTTTGAGACAGGGTCTTCCCATGTTGTCTAGGCTGGCCTCAAATTGTGATCATGCCTCTCAGCCTCCTGAGATTATAGATTTGTGCCATAACCCAGCACTGATTGTTAATTCTTCATTTATTTTATTCTGAGGGAGACTATCATCATTGTTGCCCCCTCTGCTGGCCTCAAACTCACTGTACACCTCAGCACGACCTTGAACTTCTGACCTCTTATCTGGTCTCCTGAATTTAAGCAGCACATGACCCTGCACTAGAACCAATCCTAGAGCTTTGTTCATACAAGACTTTGCTGGTGGGGCTACACCCCCAGTCACCCGCTGCGCCTCTTACTTGTTGCAATGTTGTAACTAGAATAGATTGTTGATAGAAGTTACCCCTTTAACCTTTTCCCTTGTAAGGTCAGCAGTACAGACAAGGAAATCAAGGCCTCAGGGAAACTGAGTTGAGAGGCAGAACCAAAGACTTCAGACTTCTGGTCTGCAGCTCTCCACCATTGTCTGAGATGGCTCAGATCCTCTCACCTGGCTCTCTATATGTGAGCTACAGTCAGGTTGAGAAAAACCAAACAATTTGGATGTTTGTTTTAAACAGTATCTGGAATAACAATGTAACTGAAATCAGTGGGTTCTCACCTTCATGATTACAAAGCACAGACCAAGCACTAATCAAAAATAAGAGTAGGAAAAGATCTGCCACCTGTAGCAGGTGAGGAGAGCATGGGACCTCTTCCCAGAGCAATGTCCCCGTCCAGAAAAGGAAGGGGAAGGAGAACTCCTGGAAGGAAGTTGTGTCTGCAAAAACAGACGGACGTACTAGAGCTGCAGTCCTGTGGAGAGGTTGGAAGGTCGCAGTTCCAGAGCCTAGTTACCTGATATCAAGCTAGTGCCCTGAAGAGTCATCCCTTGGCCGCTTCTGTGTCAGAACCAACATCCGTAACTATTAGATTAAAACTTTTTGGAATCTTTTAACTCAGCAGATCCCTGGTGTCTACCAACCTAGAAACTAAGAATGCCGTCAGATGGCATGAGAGGCTATAGAAAGCTTCTCCTGTCTTCCTGGAACCATCTCTCTGATGGATGCACCAATGTATTTTTAAATTGCTTTGGTTGATGACTGTCTTTGTTCTGTTACTATAGAACTCTATGAAGTCACTTTCATGGGGAGAACATGGAACTTGTTCTCTGGGCTACAAGCACTCAAATTTGGCCTCGGAATAAACTATTCCCCTTGAGATGAGAGCTGTGTTTTCTTGTGTATCCAGGGAGCCTGTTTATAGGTACATAGGAAAGCATCTCTGAGGGGGGCATGGTCCCAAACATGCTCAAGTTAGGAGAATGTTCCTGAGTTCAGTTTAAGGTCATAGTTCAAGAAGGGAAGAGGAGAATGTCTGCAAGATGCCTCAGCAGGTAAGGAACTTGCTACATCAGCCTAGTGACCTGAGTCCTCTGACCTTCACACCTGTGCAATAGTGTGAGCAACTACATACACACATCTCTCTCTCTCTCTCTCTCTCTCTCTCTCTCTCTCTCACACACACACACACACACACACACACACACACACACACACACACGAATAGCTGTTTTTTAAAGAAGGGATGATGGGACTGGGGATGTAGCTCAGTTGGTAGAGGAGCATGCATGAAGCCTTGGGGTTCAATCCCCAGCACCAAATAAAACAGAGCATGGTGGCATCTGCCTGTAATCCCAGCACTCAAGAAGCACAAGCAAGAGGATCTTGAGTTCAAAGTCATCCTCATCTACATAGCAAGTTCAAGGCCAGCCTAGATTATGTGAGGCTTTGTCAAAAGAAGAGGAGAAAGGAGAGAAGGAAGAAGAGGAAGGAAGGAAGGAAGGAGGAGATGGCAAAGTTTGAGGCATGCTTAGCTCAAGGACGACATGCTTGAAAGGTTAAAATGGAGCATTTGGGGGCATGCTCAGCTTCCATCACATAGATGGTGGACAGAAACACCTCTGGGTGTGCTCAGTTTTCTCCGAAATACTTTTAGTCATTAAAACAAGAAAGGATGTTGAAGGCGTGTTAGGATAGGAGTCTGGCCCCAGTGGTGCCTTTCTCGCTAGGCAGATAACAATAACAGAAAGGAATCAGAGCAGTCGTCAGCCACTTTCATATGAAGATAAGTGAAGTGATTATAATTATCTGGCTTCAAAGGGAACAGATCAAAGGCTGATGAAGAGAGCTTGGCTTTCCTTTCAACCTCAGAAGACAAGACATCAGGGCTGGGTATGGGGACACACAATGGTAGTCCCAGCTATCTGAGACACTGACCGACCATGAGGACTGCCTAAATCCTGGAGTTCAAGGTCAAATACAGTGAAAATTCAACCCACTGAAAGGGACAGATGGAGGGAGGTAAAGAACTAGACTTTGGCTCCTTCATGTCCAGTGTTGTTTACAGTAAGCACATATGGCAGGCTCCTTCCGTTCATTTTCTACTGAAGGACCCTGCCCCTTAAGAAATTGGTTAAACACCCATTTCACAGATTGTGGGTCATTTAAAGTCTTTCCTCAATTTTTGGCATATTCCCAAACACTTACTTGTGTTCTCATGGTTACTAGAGCCCTAACTTCTGTCCTCTGATGAATGACTTGAGTTCATGAATTTTATTCCTTGCTGGACCCACCTTGACAGGGAAGCTGAGCCTGGTTGATTTCCTTCACTTTTCTCCTATCAAGAAAGCAACAAAATTAAACTCTGACATAAAGGCCTTTGTTGTTATAACAATGCTTATCAAGAACAGCAAAGTATTTGTATTCAAACTCCACACTTTTTTTCTTTTCTTGAGACAAGGTCTCACGTAGCCCGGGCTGGCTTTGAACTCACTATTCACCTTGAACTTCTGAGGCTTCTGTCTCCAGCTCAGGAGTGCTGGCAGAAACCCAGCTATTAAATTGCATACCATCTTCCCTTTTCTAGTGGTCATCTGTGCCACTGGATGCTTCCCTGGCCAGACTCCTTACGTACATGGTGCCCCAGCCTTGCAATAACTAGCTGGTTCCCCCTCTTCCCTTTTAGTTGTTTTTAACTCTTTCTATCAGATTGTCCCAAGAAATTTCAAATTCTTTATGTTATTTATAAGGACCTGTCCTTTGACTCTTAGGCAGGCTAGTTTTATGTCAACTTGACACAAGCTAAAGTCATCTGAGAGGAGGGAACCTCACTTAAGAAAATGCCTCCATAAGATCAAGCTGTGGGCAAGCCTGTAGGATATTTTCTTAATTAGTGATTGATGGGGGAGGGCCCAGCCCATTGTAAATGGTGCCATCCCTGGGCTGGTGGTCCTGTGTTCTATAAGAAATCAGGCCAAGCAAGCCATGAGCAGCAAACTAGTAAGCAGCACCCCTCCATGGCCTCTGCATCAGCTCCTGCCTCCAGGTTCCTGCCCTGTTTGAGTTCTTATCCTGACTTCCTTCAGTGATGCAGAAGTGTCAGCCAAATAAACACTTTCCTCCCCAGCTTGCTGTTGGTGTTACATCACAGCAGTAGAAACCTGTGGGGACCCATAATATCCAGGCATTTCCATCTCTATGCCTGAATCTAGCACCAGGTCATGCATAAAACCACCATGGTGTGCAGTGGAAAACCAGAGCTTATCACCATGCTAGCACAGAAGGTTCTGGTACTTCTGACTTACACAGTATATGTACTTCTTGAAGACTATTGTGATTATGTTAATTGCTCCCTCATTTCTAACCATACAGTCCTCCCTCTGAATCAGTGGGGATTGCTTCCAGGATACCTCTCCACCTCTGCATGTACCAAAACCCACCAGTGTACAAATCCTTGCATAAGTGGCCCAGGAGTTGCATGTAACCTATGGATAGCCTCCTGCATTTAAAAATCATATCTAGGGCTGGAGAGATGGCTCAGCAGTTAAAAGCACTGGTTGCTCTCAGAGGTACTGAATTCAATTCCCAGCAACCACATGGTGACTCACAACCATCTGTAATGGAATCTGATGTCCTCTTCTGGCATGCAGACAAACATGCAGACCAAGCACTCATATATAAGTAAATAAATCCTTTAAAAAAATCTTTAAAAAAAAAAACCCAATCATATCTAAATTGCTTTCAGTAGCTATTGCACTATCAATATTATGTAAACAGCTACAGTGTGCAGTGACTAAAGAATAAAAGTAAGAAAAGAGTCTGCAACATGTTCACTATGGATGCAGTTTTATCTTCAAATATTTTTATCCAACATAGGCTAAATTCACAGAGGTAAAACTCATGCATCTAGAAAGACATAAAAATTTATGTTATGTTTTCAAAATATCAAGGAGTTCTGGAAGGTTTTAGAGGTAGAAAATTGAAAGATAATGATTACTCGGATATCCCTACTACGGTAGGTCTCACCTATGACCCCTGGGGATGTGGCTTGTAGAAGATACTTCCAGACACTGAATTTGGGTTCATAGACCACAGCATCTCAATGTGACTTCTGTGGTCTCGCTTGTAATAGGGCCTGCACTGAGGAGGAAGGAGAAGATGGTGATGAGAAATATGTGTCTTGAGGCAAATGAGCCTCAAGATGTAACCAGTCCTCCTATACTAGCAAGGACTTTATTAGCAAGAGCTCTCTTGAGCAGTAGTTCTCAACCTTTCTAATGCTGTGACCCCTTAATACAGCTCCTCATGTTGTGGTGACCACCCCCCAACCATAAAATAATTGTCATCACTACTTCATAACTGTAATTTTGCCACTGTTATAAATCATAATGTAAATGTCTGATATGCAAACAGTCTTAGGCAACCCCTGTGAAAGAATTGTTTCAACTCCCAATGGGGTCAAGACCCACAGGTTTGAGAACTGCTGCTCTAGAGGAACAGGACTGACGGAATGACTGTGTATTCAAAGAAGAGTTACTGAATTGGCTGGGAAGACCAACAATGGCTGTCTGCACTGGAGAGGCTGAGAGCTTATAAGTTGCTCAGCCTATAAGGCTAGATGCCTCAGTAGTACCAAACTGGCACTGAAGGCCTGGAATATTCTCGGAGAGTCCGTGTTAGAGAGTCAAAACAGCTGGGTTTCGATGGCAGCCAAAGATGGCAGCAACCACAAAATGGCTCAGTCACCGGAGAGCAGCAAAGACAGGCAGGCGAGCAGCACTCCATTCCCCGACCTCCTTGTATCTGGGCCATGTGCAGGAAGGTGCTGCCTACCTGGGGTGGGGAGCCTAACCCTCAGCTCCAGTAAATCCTGGAGATGTCTCAAGACTTGCCCAGAGACGTGTCTTAGGTGATCTGGATCCAATCAAGTTAACAATCATGATTAACCATGTCAGGGACTAACCAAGAGTTGACTTAGTTAACATACAGCGGAGGGTGCGTGGAACAAGTCCAAAGGTGTGAAAAGACAGCACAAGTCCTTATCAGACAACATGCTTCGCTTTTTATCTCTTCGTGGCAACATGAGAACTCCGGTTAATTCATTTCCTTTATATCTGAATTCTGAAAGTGTCTGGATATTACTGAGAGAAAGAAAGGAAGCTATCGAAGCAGAAAATGCCAGAAATTAGCCAAGGAGACTTAAACATCTAGCTTGAGAATTTTAAAAATTTTCTTATTTGTGGTCCAAGAACTTATTTATATACGATGTTAGAGACGCTAAATTAATATGTAATTTGAGAGCACACGTAGGCAGCCCAGCCGGTTTGTTCTATGCACATAGCAAGCTGGTGGCAAAATCATGTCAACCTTGCCACCTTTGACATCTTTGACTTTGTCAGAAAAAGTAAAATCTTTTCCTGGCTTCTGATCATTCTACTTGTAGCTAGTGTGTCTGACTGTTCTTAGAAGCAAATGTGATGCTCCATAAAAGCATTATTTTTTTTTCTCTTCAACTTTGATTTGGTTTGGTTTTGGCTTTACTTTTGGGTGGGCAGGTCTCATATAGCCCAGGAGGGCCTTAAGCTCCCTGTACGCTAGAGTGGCCTTGAACTCCTGATCCTTCTGCCTCCACCCCCAAGTGCCACCAACTTGTTACTATAGAAAAATTCTAATGTTCCCAGAAGCTCCCTCAACCCCATCCCTGTATACAAACATCAGTTTTCTGTGACTCTCTTTTCATGCATTCCCCTCATTCCTAACAAACTAAAGCCATCACTTTAAAGCCACCGTACGAATACCTCAGTGTGTGTTTCTGAAAGCTGAGGGCTTTTAAACGACAACCGTCAAACCATTAAGACAACCAAGGAAATTTACAATAATTCCTCAGTATCATCTATTACTCCATGTTTAAGTCTTTCTCACTGTTCAAAAATATCTTTCACAGTTGGTGTTGCCAACTCAGGATCCAAATAAGGAGTCCACATTGTATTTTGTCATTACGCCGTGTTTCATTTAACCCACAGCTATTCCCTCTCAGTGTGTGCCTATATATATTGTATAACTTTTATATTACCATTCGCCAGCTACTACTTTACTTTAAAACCTGTTTTATATAATGGAAATTAATTTTTGGTTTTTTTTATGCATTACAATCATTTCTTCCCTGATATGTGAAAGTCTTTCAACTTTATGACATTTTTTTTTCTTGTAGAGTTTGGAGTTGTATGTAATATTAAAGGAAGAATTCCCTAGCCCAAAGTTATGTAAAAACAAAAAATACCCATCCGCATTTCATTCTCTCAGCTTTCACAGTTTCATTGTTAATTCATAGTCAATCTGAAAATGATTCTACTGTGAAAAATAAAGTAGGCATCTAATTTTAACTGTAATTGATTAATTCATTTTCCCTCTGATTATACAAAATGATACTTTATTAAATTCTATTTTAATGTAATAAGACATATTCATACTTATAAAGTTTATCACCCACAGATCTTCAGTGTGTGTGTGTGTGTGTGTGTGTGTGTGTGTGTGTGCGCGCGCGTGTGAACTAACAAAGGAAATTCTCCATCAAGAATCCAGAAAGAAGGCTGGTGAAGTGTCTCAGCAGGGCAGGGTGCTAGTAACCAATCCTGGCAAGGCTTCAATTCTTAGGAACCACATGAAGAAAATCAACTTCTGAAAGTTGTCCTTCTGACCACCACATGCAAGTTGTAGTGCATATACACACCATACACACACACACACACACACACACACACACACACACACACACACAATAAATAAACAAATAAACATAAGTTTTAAACATATCCCCCCAAAAAGTAAATAAACAGATAATGCAATGATATACAAATAAGAAATAAACATATTGCAAGCATTGCTTATAAAATATATTTTTGGTACAGGGTGTTACTCCGTAGCCCTTGCTGGCCTGGAGCTCATAGAGATCTATCTGCCTGTTTCTGTCTCCTGAATGCTGAGATTAAAGGCATGTACCACCTTGCTCAGCTATAAAATGATTATTTAAAAACTAGTTAGGACTAATCAACTGAGGCCCTCCCCCCCCCATACTCCCATGCCCCCATCTCCAGTGTATCACACAGACCTTCCTCTCCCAATGTCCCTCCCCCTACTCACAGCTTTATCCTAGCCCCGACTCTAGCAGGCTCTCCCTGGGGACCCAGGGGCTACTTTGGTCCGGGAAGCAGGGAAGCTCACTGCAGCTCTCCACCTCTTTCTCAGACTCTCTAAGTCCACCCCCCTAGTCTCATCCCTAGCTGTAGCAGCCCCCCCATCCCCCTCCCCCCGCTGAGGCCTCCCCTTCCTCTCTAACCCCATCTGATCTTCCCTTTCAAACTGATTCCTAGTAGAAGAGAAAGCGAAGAATAGCTGGAACTCACTGGCACAGGAGAAGACTTTCCGAGCAAAATAGCGTCAGCATAGGCTCAAAGACCAACAATTAGTAAATGGGACCTCATGACACTGAGAAGCTTCTGTACGGCAAAGGATAATGTCATTAGGATAAAGCAGCGGCCTACAGAACGGGCAGAGATTTTTTTTTTTTTTTTACCAACTGCACATCCAATAAAGGGCTAATATCCAAAATATATAAGAATTCAAAATACCAGTTGTCAAGAAAATAAATAACCCAATTTAAAAAGGGGCTACAGCCCAAAACAGTGAATTCTCAAAAGAGGAAATTCAAATGGCTAAGAAGCACTTGAACACTCACCATTCTTTTCATCAGGAAAATGCAGATCGAAACTTTGAGATTTCATCTTACACCCATCAGAATGGCCAAGATCAATAAAACAAATGACAGTTCGTGCTGATACAGATATGGAGTAAGGGGAACACTCAGCTATTGCTCGTGGGAGTACAAACTTGTACAGCACCTGTGGAACTCAGTGTGGCAGTTCCTCAGGAAGATGGGGATTAAGCTACCTCAAGAGCCAGCTGAACCATTCTTGGGCATTTACACAAAGGACACTTCATTCTTACCACAGACACTTGCTGAATCACGTTCATGATAGCCAGAAATTGGAGACAACCTCCATGCCCCTCAACAGAAGAGTGGATAAAGAGCACATTTATACAATGGTGTATTACTCAGCTGTTCAAAATAATAAAATCATGAAACTTGGAGCTAGATGGATGGAACTAGAAAAATGCATCCCAAGTGAGGCATCTAAGACCCAGAAAGACAAATATGGTATGTATTTACATATATTTGGATATTAGCTGTTAAGTCAATGATAACTGCAGTGGTTTGAACAAGAATGGCCCCCATAAGCTCATAGATTTGAATGCTTGGTCACCAGGAAGTGGGACTATTTGAAAAGATTAGAAGGATCAGGAGGTGTGACCTTATTGGAGGAAGTGTGTTACTGGGGGTTGACTTTGAGGTTTTCAGGGGTCCCAAGCCAGGTTCAGTGTCTTTCTTTTCCTTCTGCCTGTGGATCTGGATGTAGAACTCTCAGTTACTTCTCTAGCCTCATATCTGCCTCCCACCATGCTCCCATCATGATGATAATGGACTAACCTCTGAACTGTAAGCCAGCCCAAAATAAGTGCATTCCGTTGTAAGAGTTGTCGTGGTCATGGTGTCTCTTCCCAGCAATAGAACAGTGACTAAGACAATCACCACACCGCAATCTGTAGAACCACAGGGGTTAGGTATAGAGAAAGGAACCAAGGGGAACAGATAGATCTTGTTAGGAAAGGGAAGAGAACAGATAGCTCTGGATCAATGGGGAGGGAAGGGCTGGAACAGGAGGATTAAGTGGGAAGGAGAGGAAAGACAGTGGTGAAGGAGGGAATACGGGGAAAGACAGCTAAAATTAAGGGCCATCTGAGGGGTAGTATGGAAACCAAGTACACTAAAACTTTCCTAAAATATATACATATATGAAGGTGATCTAAATGAAATCACCAAAAAACAGGGGAGCCACAACCCCAAGTGGACATCTCTCATCATCAAATGAAGCATCCAGTACTAGGATTGGGTTATCTCTAATGGAGTTGTTGGCCAAAGGGGTCTCGTGGGAACCTCAAACAACCCAGGCTGCTCCCTATACTATAGGTTGATCTCCACAAGCTAATAGCAATGCCCTGTTGCTGAAGACAACACTTAACACAACTCACTGAACACAGAGAAGTCAAGCTGATGCCTATATACAGCCTTTATTCTGGAGTCTTTGGTATAGGAAGGTACTCTGTACACTACCAAAAGAGGAATATAAACACCAACCCAGCCTCAAACCTTTGATCTACAATGTTTCCCTGCCTGAAAGATATGCTAGAGCAATGGTGGCACAAAGCTTGTGAGAGTAACTAACCAATATCTGATTTGACTTAAGGCCCACTCCATGAGATGGAAACCATACCAGAAGCTTCTTGGATGACTAAAAACTTGAGACTAGACAGCCCAGGGGCCTAGAGTAAAAATCAAATACTACTGTTCTAAAAGCAACAAACAAACATGTACAAAAAAATTTAGCAACAAAATGATTCCTAATGATGTTCTGCTATACTCATAGATCAGTAGCTTGTTCAGCCATCATCAGAGATGCTTCCTCCTGCAGCAAATGGAAACACATATGGAGACCTACAGCCAGATGATATGCAGAGAGTGAGAGACACTTAGCCCCAAATGGGATCCATCAAATCCTTAGGGCTCAGGGAAGCAGATAGAGTTTCAGAGTCAGAGTGAATGGAGGACATCAAGAAAACAAGGCCTTCTAAATCAGCATGGCCAGAGCTCATATGAACTCACAGAGAAAAAAGCAGAATGCACAGGACCTACACTGGTCTGCACCAGGCCCTCTGCATATGGCTTCCTGTAAAGGGATAAGCTTTTGTGAAAGCTAGGAAGGGTCTATTTTCCAGGGGTCTACATTCAGAGGTCTGTGTGGTCTGGATGGAAAGTAGACACACCTTTAATCCCAGTATTCAAAAGGCAGTAGTAGTCCATGCCCTTAATCCCTAAAACAGAAACAGAACATGGAAGCAAACATAGATGTTGAGCTCAGAAGGAGTCAGTATTACACAGGAAGTGATGTCTGAGATGAGTCAGAGTGAATGGCAGGCAAAGTGACAAATCAGAGTAAGATTTAGCAGAGTGAGCCAGAGTGAGGATACACCCAACTTTCATAAGAGAAAGACAGGCTCTTAGCTCAGAGCCAGAAGAGTAAAAAGAGTCAGTCAATTACAGCAGGCAGTATGAGGTGAGCAGTCTCAAGTAGGCAGGCTGTAGGATAGACACAGAGTTACAGAGGCAGCTAGGCAGAAGTGGTCAGTGTCAGATGGAAAGAGTGAGTCGATTTGAAGCCAAGCAGAGCAATTCAATCTGAGGCAGTCAGAAAGTCAGCCAGAATCTGCCAGAGTCAGAAGAGTCTGGTCAGAAACAGTCAGATGGCTCAGGTCAGTTTGAACCAGACAGCTTGGAAAAGAGTTTGAGCCAGAACAGTGAGTGAGTTGAACCAGAAGAGTCAGAGTTCAGAAAGAGCTAGTCAAAGTGGCTCAGTCAGCAATAAGTCATGGAGGTATACTAGAGGCTTAAACATTCTAGATTGTATGGAGGCTGAAGCCTTCCAGTTCTAGGATCAAGAAAAGATTTTACAGAGGCCAAAACGCTCTAGGGCTCCAGGGCTCCAGGGCTCCAGGGCTCCAGGTAAGAACTGGTGATTTAATTAGACAAATAATAAAAATTCTTTTGCCTGAACCAATGGTTACATCTAGTAAGTCTATACCTACACTTCCAGTTTGGTGTTTTTATGGGATTCCTGAATGTGTGAACAAGCGAGTCTCTGATTCTTGTGCCTTCCTTCTCTTTGGCTCTTTTTCTACTGTTTGTTTATTTTGTTCAATCCCAACATGTTAGTTTTGGTTTTGCCTTATTATATTATATTTTATTATTTAAAAAACCTAGAGGACTTCATAGTGGGCTATATAATAGGAAAATGCACAATCTCATACATAGTCTAGATAAAAATTAAATGTATAAACATATACTCACCAAAAAATAAAATAAAAATAACAGGACTTGGTCATGAAGAAACTCCAGTCTAGGCATGGTGGCACACAGTGATAATCCAGTACTCACATGACTGAGTGTGAAGACAGCTATGAGTTTGAGACTAGCTTTGGGCTGATTAGTAACTTGTAAGCTCCAGAGTGAGACCCTGTCTTCAAAAGCAAAATTAAAAGCTGTTGAAACAAAACAAAAATGCAACAATAAGAAGAAACACAAAGCACAAGACTCCGGTCACTGAGAGACCATCATCCTATTCTCAAAGCCCTGTTCTGGGGCCGTCAGCTCCCTGCTTTGATCAGCACCCTGCTTTCCCCAGAATGGCTACAGGAATTTGTATCTTCGCTTGCCATGTAATGCATCCCATTCTTTCTAGTCTTATAGCTATTTGCATATAATATATTATTCATTAAAAACCAAAAGCAAGATAAAATTGTATCTAAAATTCTGAATGATAGCCATATGGGCTTGTATGAGATTTCAGACAGCAGGGGAACCAGGGAAAGCAAAAGCATACCGATGTTCTTGTAAAAATAGGTATTTGTTCTAAACTTTTTTTTAGCAGTTCTGAGGTTGGAACCCAGGGTCTTGCACATGCTGGATAACCACTGTACTATTGATATATCCTGTATAGTTATCTTTGTGTGTCTGTGACTGCAGTACTGACAGGAACAACTTAAGGGAAGAAAGATTTATTTTGGTTCACGATTTCAGCGGGTTTTAGTACGTCATGGCAGGAAGACATGGTGAAGCAGCTCAGTCCTGACAGTGGGAGTGTGTGGCAGAGACAGACCAGGAAGCAGAGACAGAACATGACAGCTGGGTAAAACCTTCGAAGGTTCTGCCATAGAGAACTACTTCAGCCAACTAGGCCCCATGTCCTAAAAGTTTGGCAGCCTTCCAAAACAGCTCCACCTGGAGAACAAGTGTTCAAAATGTGAGCTTACAGGAGATGCTTCAGAATCAAACCATAGCACATCCCAGCCCTAGGTATTTTGATAATATAGTATAAATTTAAGTATTCATGTGACACCTTAAACATAACCATAATTTCTGAGTTAAAATAAAAATGTCTGACAATATCAAGAATTAACAATGATATGGAAGGAATAAGAATGGCCTATACTTAGGGTAGAGCATACATTGCTTGCTCACTTTGAAAAACAGCTCAAGGGCAGGTATATTCATGCATGACTTTAAACCCAACACTCAGGTGACAGAGGCAATTGGATCTTTATGAGTTCAAAGTCAGCCTGGTCTACAGCAAATTCCAGAACAGCCATTGCTAAAGAGAGAACCTGTGTCAACCCTCTCCCCTCCAAAGAAAAGAAAAGGAAAAACCAGCTTGGCATTATCTACTCAGGTTACAGATTTCCAGGTACTATGACCCAACATGTGTATACCTCGTTCCATTTATACTTACTTCCCAGAAATACAAACAAAACCGTTTATTGGGATAGACAAACTCAGTCTTGGACTTGTTTACAATAAAAATTTTGGAAGCGCTGCCTCTGAGGACAAGAGGGAAGGTTGTGGCTGTTCATGTGTACAATAAATGTGAACTGCAAAGCATCACTGTCAAGCATGTACCCAGGCGCCACAATCCACATCTACAAATAGAACATTGCCTGTGCCTAGAAGCCCTCATCTCTTCCTTCCTAACTGAAAGAGACACACAAAGGATTCCAAGCGCATCAGTAATGTCCCAAAACACAAGAACTGAATTCATTCACTAAAAGGCACATCCGTTGAGAAAGCCTTTGCAACTGTGTATCACTGCTTCTTGGGTAACAGTGAAGTCTACTTTCCTTGGAATGAACGAATTCTGCCTTCCTTTTAATCCAGTCGCATCTTCCTGCATGGCTTCTCATAGAATTTTAAAGTCTTCTTGCTTCTCTCAAGTCATTTGCAGGAATTCTTTGTCCTGTATTTGATTTCTATTGTCCTGTTTTTGTTGTTTTGGAGGGTTTGGGGGCTTTTTGTGACTTTGGTTGTTTGAGACAGAGTTTTGTTGTGTAGCTCAGGCTGGTCTGGAACTCAGGATCCTCCTGCCTCTGTTTCCCAAGCACTGGGTTGCTTCCTTCCCTCCAAATGTGTAGAAAACATAATTGTTCTTATGAAATTTCAACTTGTTTTGTTTTTTTCTATAATTCTAATTTGCTTGTTTCATTCACATATTTATCTTCATACAAATCCCTGGAATAAAATGATGACTGGGGCAGACTTAGAAGCAGAGCTCTAGATTGTGATGAAAAGGGTCCTTCTACCTGGGAACAAGGCCTATTAGTCAAAAGTGTTTAACAATGATTGTTACGTATCTGTAACCCAAACCACATCACTACAGGGACAGCGTTGCTGCATCTTATCTTCAACAGCTTCACGGAGACTGAGTCTGGTAGCACACGTCTGTAATCCCTGTACTTAGCTGAGGCAGAAGGATCACTAGTAAATTCAATGGCAGCCTAGGCTACATAGTGAGTTTCAGGCCAGCCTAGACTATGAAGTGAGAACCTATCTCAAGAAATAAAACAAAGCCTGCACTGGTGGTGCACGCCTGTAATCCCAGCAATAGGTGGCAGAGGCAGGTGGATCTCTGAGTTCAAGGCTAGCCTGGTCTACTGAGTGAGTTCCAGGACAGCCAGGGCTTTGTGGTGAGACCCTGTCTAAAAAAGAAAGAAAGAAAGAAAGAAAGAAAGAAAGAAAGAAAGAAAGAAAGAAAGAAAGAAAGAAAGAAAGAAAGAGAGAAGAAAGAAAGAAGGGAGGGAGGGAGGGAGGGAGGGAGGGAGGGAGGGGAGGGAGGAAGGAGGAAGGAAGGAAGGAAGGAAGGAAGGAAGGAAAAAAGAAAGAAAGAAAAAGGAAATGAAAAAGAAAGAAAGAAAAGAAGCAAAAACAAATAACAAACAACTTTAACTTTAACACGCCCTTCTGAAATCCAAATGAAGTACAATCGCCAGCTTTGTTGCTAAGGAAATACAGTGGTGTGGGTGAGGGAAATAAAATTGCAATTGACTGGATTTATTCTCAATAAAGCTGTCCTGTCTTGTTGGGTTTGCTGTTGGTTTGTTTTTGCTTTTGTTCTTTTAAAGAGAAGCTCTTGCTATGTTGCCCAGGTTGGCTTTATAACAAGAGATCCTCCTGCCTCAGCCTCCTGATGAGAGCTTTGCAGAAGTGCACCACAGCCAGGCCAGGCCCTCACAGAGTCATTGCTTTCTAAGTTCTCACTGGCCATCTGTTAAATGATCTTGGTTCTTGGAGGCTCACTAAATATGAAACTTACTCACCAATCCCCTCTGGCATCAGCTCTCTGTGGTTGAGTAGTCCGTTCTTCCTAACTCTCCCTTTCCTGTGCTTCAATCTAAGACGCTTACCTTGTGCAGCTAACTGCTAGAGATAGAATTCAGCTGAGAAACTAAGGACTCTCCGTGTCTCCCCTATCTTGGGCCATACACACCAGAGTACTGTTTTTGTTGTGGAAGTTTATTTTTAGTTATGTTTGAAATTGTTTTATGAACTGGGTGAGGGGCTACCTAGCTAGATCTTGGAGTTTTGTATTGTCTGCAGGTGTCGGATTTTTGGGGCGGGGGGGGGGGGGTTATGTTTGATTGCTTATGATCTGCACCTGAGAAGTTCTGAATGAATAAAGACACCTGAGCTGAGATGTTCAGGGTTCCACTATGGAGTCTGGTGCTGGGCAGGATGGTGGTTCCCTTTGCTGAGGTCTGGCAGAGTTTACACCTATGAAAGTGCCTCCTTGTCATCCTTGATGAACACACGGGCATACTACTACAGGTTGTTTTCGTTTTTTTCTGACTTCTTCATGTTCTTTATTTAAAAAGAAAAACCAGTGAGAAGAGAGCGTGGTGTCTTGTTCCCATCTCCTGTTCATATTGCATCACCCACCTCAAGTAATTGAACACGTCCACAGACGACAGAGAGTGAAGCATTCAAGATGCTCCCTATTTTTGTGGCTTTTCTAATTCCTCCCAATTTCACCAGCCCACCCACTCCTGCTGCTTGACTTCCAAAAGCGAGAAAGAACATTTAGAAAACCCAAGTTGCTAATGTTGATCTCTTAACAGGAACTATCAAATCCATGTGTGTGTGTGTGTGTGTGTGAGAGAGAGGGGGTGAGAGAGAGAGAGAGACAGAGAGAGAGAGAAGAGAGAATACCACTCATTTCTGAGCATCTTCAACTTGTATCCCCGTTTGGCTTCATGGACTTTTGAGCTTGGGCTCCCTGATCTGATAGCAGGGGTGGGGTCCCCATTTTGAAGGAACTTCTCGAGTGTTCTTTTCATGTTGGTCACTAGTGGGGTAGGAAGTGGACCGAAGGCATTCTCATTAGCCTCCCACAAGAACAGCTTGTTCTTAAAAATTTGAAGCCAAGAAACTTTGAATAGAATCTGTTTAGAGGGCCTGGGATGTTGTGTTTTTGTAAATCCAAGTGGAGCAATTCTTATTCAGTCGGAACCAAAATCCTGTCTCGCTTTATTTGCATCACATTTGCTGGCACGGACAGCCTGGTGATGAAAATAAAAGAGCCAGTGTGAAGGTCTGGGAATTAAAAACAACAGGCATAAGAGAAAAGAAAAAAGTGAGGTTGAAGGGGAAGGGAAGGAGAGCAAGAGGGTAAGTGGAGGAGGGGAAGGAGGGACATCGTTAGTGGAAGAGAATGCTCAGTGAAAGCTGCCTTCAAGGCTCTCCAGCTTAACTTAAGCCTGCTTCAGTGATCTGGAAACTGAGTCACGGAGAATCCAACCTGCTTGGTAGTACACAGTAGTTTTTGACTCCCAAGCCATACCTGTTTCTTTTCCTTTTACCCCTCCGTCCTTCCTTCATTTTTAAAAAACACACCGTAGTGGTTTGAATGAGATAACGGCCCCCATAGGTTCGTGTGTTTGAACACTTGGTTAGCAGCTGGTGGTGCTGTGTGGGCAGGTTATGGAACCTTTAGGGGGTGGAGATGTGCCGGAGGAAGTACGTCACTGGAGGCGGGCTTTCAAGTGTTGTAGCCTCTACCCGCTTACTGTTTGTTATCTCTCTGCTTCCTGTGTGTGGATAAAAAACTGATCGGTGAGCGTCCTGCTCCTGCCTTCTTCTCCATGATGGAGCCTATCCTTATGGAATCATGTGCTAAAATAAACCCTCTGTTCTTAAGTTGTTTTTTATCACAACAGAAAAGTAGCAAATACACACACGTTAACTTTTGACTGAGTTTAGTGAGACTAGAAAGAAAATGCCCCTGAGAAAAATTCAGAGGAAAGGTTTGATGAATTTGAAAGACTAGGAAGAAGTGAGGATATTTCAGGTGAGTGTCTGACACCTTTGTTTGCTTACCGGGCAACCAAACTCTGATTTTCCTCTATGGCAGAACAAAGAAACTGCTTCAAAGTTGGTTCAAGTCTCCCTAAAGGTAGGTGGAGTCCTTACCTATTGCCACACCATGTGACCTATCCTTCTCTCCAGATGTACTGGGATTTCCAGAAGGGAAAAGCTAAGTCAGACCTGGTGACACCGACCCAGGCCCACTGACCACCTCAGTTACTTGGAGTGCTAAGTTGCAAGTTCAAAGTCATTCAGGGCAACTTAGTGAGATTTTTGCCTCAAAACGAAAGTAAAAAGGGCAAGGGGTTATAGTTCAGGGACAGAGTTCCCTTCCAGCACATCTGAGGCCCTAGGAGCTGCAGAGCTATGCACATAGTGAAACTGGCAGGGTTTTCTCTTCTCATCTCCTAGTATAACTGAAGCACATATGGGACAGTATCAAACATACACAGTCAGTTACTTAAAACATGAGCTGCTTGAGGATTTTAGATTCCTTGCAGGATGGGAAGGGTGTCGTACAAACACACAAATACACACACACACACACACACACACACTGACACACACAGATTTCTTCTTTGTCCTGAACATGTTGCAAGTAACTCTGATAAGCATCTCAAATTGACAAATTAATGGGACATATCTTGGGACCAGCTGATGAGCTTTGAAAGGGGTGGCTAATCTATAGGGCAGAAGTTATACTAATAAGTTTAGGGGAAGAGACTTATTTTCAATAGCCACCCAAGAGAAGCCCCTGGAGACACTGTGTATATGGAGGGAAGCAAAAGATGCAGGGCATAAGCATTGCACCTAAAGGGCCTAGGAGCCTGATATAGCCAGGGGAGATTAGGTGGGAGAATTCTACTCTGAATGAAGTGTAGTTCTAATGGCTTACAAAGATGAAATAGAATGTGGGATACCAGAGCAAGCATCAGGAGGCTACATTACTTTGAGAGTCCCAGGCAACAGCAGGCTAAGCAGGGAAATGAGAGCTCTTGGGGAGAGGCCTAGCAGCTGCTGCAGTGGTGAGACACTGCCCTCAAGTGGCTTATGGCCTGGGAACCTCAATGTCCTGGTCCACACCGATGACATAACAATATTTTGGGGTACATTAGAAAACTAGCAGTCCTACAGGTGGGTCCTGTGACTGAGTAGATTTATGTGTTAGTGTTGGTACGCTTGGCCATATAGCTGGCAGGCCTTGGGAGAGGCCATCTTGCCCTTCCTCCTGCACCATAGCTCCATCTTCCTCCAGGATCCCTGGCTTCCAGTTGTACAGGTCATGTTCTCCACACTCCCGTTTACACAGGTGCTGGAACCAACCGCTCACCCACTAGACACCCTAGATTTGTGATGTCATTATAAATTATTTTTTGATATCACACAGTCGCCACGTTGGCCAATAATGACACTTCCTCCAGAGTTCCTTTAGGAAAGTCTCTGTTCCAAGTGCGACGGCTAAGGGATTATCGGTCGCACAGCCTCAGAACAAACCCATTTCCGGGGCTAAAGTTAAAATGGAGGGGACGTTGAGCTTCCCAATGTTGTTTCTGCCCAATATGATTTGGAGAGAGTATGGGGGAATGAATTTTTGTTGAATAACTTAATTATGAACTGATGTAATAAGATGAACTGACCCTATCCAGGGACCAGCTCTAAGCTGACAACTCTGAGGGAAGACATTGTGTTCTACCTCTCTCTGTATAGTCTGGATGTAGTGACTGAGTGACTTGGGAGTAGATGACTGTCAAATTCCTCTTTCATCGAGATTTATCAAAAAACACATCAATATCTGTTGATTTAGAAGCCTTACCAACTCCCCTTCAGAGATAATTCTAGAATATAATGAAATCAGCTTGAGATTTCCTTTGTGTCAAACTCGAATGGGATCAGAGATCTGGATGAGATAGAAGATCATAATATGGAGAAAAATTAATATGTCTTAAATATCGGTTATATACAGAACTTCTGGCTATTATGACTTCTGTGGAGGGTGTGGTAAGGGGCTTGGCTTTCTACCCTTCTGTTGCCTGTGTAATGTTATAAACAAGCACATTTGTTCACAAGAGTAAATAAGCACTCAGGAAGTAAAGGAGTACTCAGAAACAGCACCCCTCACTGACCCAAGAACAAACCCTGAGATGGAGCATAGGACTCAGGGAGAAGCCTCTTGGATTTTCTCTTCGATCTATGGTGGTCCATCAGCTACTTTTCTGGTTGCTGTGACCGCATCCTGCATCAAACAACAGAAAGGAGGAAGCATTTATTTTGGCTTACAGTTTCAGGTTTCAGTCCATTGTGGCAGGGAGGGCTTGGTGGAGCAGAGTGACTAACATCATGGCAGAGAGGAAAGAGAGAGACTATGGGGTTGGGGGAGTAGAGGGATGGGAGAATGTCTGTGCTAACTGGCTTTCTCTCTTTTCCTCATCTATGTCATGTTTTTTTCTAAATTGAAACCTTGCTCATTAAAGGAGGGTCCTTAAGACGTTCGAAGTAGGGCCTGGACTGATGGCTCAGCAGTTAAGAATACTTGTTGTTCTTATAGAGGACAGTTTCCAGCACCTACATGATGGCTCCAGGTATCACATACATGCATTGTAGTAGTGTGCTGCTGGGTGGCTCGGCAAGGCAGACATGGAGGCATTTTCATAAGTGTGAACCCTGCCAGACCTCAGCAGAGGGAATCATCATCATATGAAATGCCTTACTGGACAGTGGAACCTTGAGCGCCTCAGCTCAGGTGTTTTTATTGATACAAACTCCTCAGGTGTTCTACTGATAACACATGCAGATCATGAGTAATCAAACATCCCCCACATAAATCTAACACCTGCAGACAACACAAAATGCCAAGGCCTAGGCACACCTTTTCCCAACAGTGCACAAAACAATTATTTTATACATAACTAAAAATAAACTTCCACAACAATACATTGAGACAAAAAAATCCATACACATAAATAAAAATAAATAAATCTAAAAAACACAAATTCCAGAAGCAAGCAAAATTTACAAGATTAGGGAAATAAAATTCACAAATATCAGAAAGTTCCTGAACCTTCAAGATTCTCAAGGCCTCTCCCTAAAGTTATATAAGCAGCAACATTTGTTGGGAAAGGAGACTTTGTAACCAGCTGAGCTGCCTTCAAGTCATGTCCAGAGCTTCAGAGATACAGCTTTTGTGAATTGTTACTCCTACTGGGGTGGGATTTGTGCTGATGCAGCTGCCTTTGAGACATCATGCTCTTGTAAATAACCTCTCACTCATATTCACGTAAGAAACCCCAGTAAATTTGCTGTTTCATTAGAACTAGACTTAAGTGGAATAATTTCTCTGGTCACTGGTTCCCTATCTGGAGTGAATGGATGTTTTGTTTTATAGCGCCCACTCAAAGTCACACCGTACGTGTCTCTACCGAGGGCCAGAGATACAACTCAAATCTGACATTTCTGACCAGTAAACAGAACCCTAAAGTTTCATTTCCTAGTTTTACAAGCTGCTAATGATGAGGGAAAGGGCCCATCACCAAATATCTTCAAGACTACATGACTGGCTATCTAGCAATATCTGCTCCGAGTAGAAACCCTAAAATATTTTATGGGGTGAGTAGCAGGTTGATTTAGCTACTTCTATAAAAAATAGGTCATAGAAGGATTTAGGGTTTCTACTCTTGTTGACGTTCCAGCCTTAGTAGGCTACCAAGGAGACTGGAACTGATGAAGTGAAATTGCTACAGGAACTTCTGAGGGGTCAGTTGGAAAAGAGAAGAGTTCTAATGTCAAATTAAGATAGCAATTAAGCGCAAGGCCCAAGGAGGAATAAGATCCACAATCAAAGTTAAACAGGCATAACCCATTTCTACCATGAAAATCTTGAGCTCCAATACCAAAGCTGTTTACCACCAAAGCTGTTTACCAAAAGGGATGGTGGTGTCTGACATAGATTGAGTCGGCTCTTGTACATCATGTGGAGAAGGTAAGACATTAATGGAATTATCAGAAAAGCAATCAATCTTTTTCAAATAACAGCCTATGTCACTGTAGATGGAAAATGAAAACTATATCATTATACCAATAGAGGGGGGTTAAGTTTGGTGATCGCCTTAGTTAGGGTTACTATTGCTATGATGAAACATGATCACCATGGCCACTCTTATAAAGGAAAACATTTAATTGGGGCTGGCTTACAGTTCAGAGGTTTAGTCCATTATTGTCATGGAGGGAAGCATGGCAGCACACAGGCAGAGATGGTGCTAGAGAGACAGTTATGAGCTCTGTATCTGGATCCACAGGCAGCAGGAAGAGAGAGACACTGGGCCTGGCTTGGGCTTTGAAACTCTAAGCCCACTTCCAGTGACACACTTCCTCCAACAAGGCCACGTCTATTCCAACATGGCCATGCCTCCTCATTTCTCTCAAGCAGTGATGCTCTCTAATGACCACACATTCAAATATATGAGCCTATGAAGGCCATTCTTTTCCAAACCAACAGTGATGATGTCATATAGGTACGTGAGCAGGAGCTCTAGTTCTCATACAGGCTCTGAGAAGAGAGAAAAGGGGCCAGTGAGTCGACTTAGTGGGGAAGGGGCTTGCCTCCAAGACTGACAACTTGTGTTCAATTCTTCAGACCCACATGTAGAAGGAGAGGACTGACTCCTGCAAGTTGTCTTCTGACTTCCACAAGTACTCTATTGTGTGTGTGTGTGTGTGTGTGTGTGTGTGTGTGTGTGTACCCATGTATGTGCACATACACACATATCCGATCAATAACAAACAATAAAATACTAAAAAATTGAAAAAGGCAGAAACAAATGGCTGGGTAGTAAGGCATGGCTTTTTACTGAAGAAGCAAACAGGAGAACTTCAGTCATCTGAAGAAGGCCATTGGAATTTTGGCCTCTAAGTAAGATGCTTCTCAACAGATAGCTTTACAGTATAATCGACATGTTCCACCTTTCTACTGAAGTCTCCAAGATCGGTGATGATAACATCTCATTCCCGGAGATTTGGCTACAGACTGAGTGACTTGGGAAGTAAAGGAAGAGCCATTATCACCTTGGAGGGCAAATAAAAAAGTAATTTTAACAGCCAGCGTTGTAGTAACCCAGAGGGCCTGACAGAGAGCTAACAGTCCACAGCGGAGGAATTTGCTGACTATGGGTAGAAGCCTGGGCTTCAAGCCAGAGAAAATATTTTTTATCATTAGTAAAAGCCTAAGAGTCTTTTAATCTGATTAAGCCAGTGGCTATGATTATATACCTGGCCTGCCAGTAGCCCACACTAGGAGGCCTGCGGAGCCTGGCTCATTGTTCTCGTCTAGTCTAGTTCTGTTTTGTGTGTTTTCCAATCATTCCACTCATTGGCCATACTTAATTGCTAGGTGTTTAAATATCATGAAGATGGCCCAAAATAAATCATTTTCTTTTCCTGCTAAGGTAAGTTAGGGTCCTTAGGAGTTACTTTTATGGACTTAGGATAAGACCCTCACTTCCTTTAGTTTTGTCCCATAAAGTAGTCCCGTCTGTGGTGATGGGTCCAGGTCACGAGGACCATGTGGCATCCCTGGGAAGATAGAAGACATTCTGCCCTGTGGTGAGCCTCCTTTTGTTTCAGAATGTATACTGGTTGTAGCCCAGACTCTGGAGTCCCTGCCACCTCTCTATTCAGTGGGAGCCTTAGCCATGTCCCATCATGCCCTGTGTCCTGGCTGGTGGGGGAAGAGGCCAAACTATCAGCGGTACTCTTAGCTTCCTTCCCTTCACTGGCTCTGACCTACAAGTACGGTCAGCTACATCTGTCTGGAAGAGTTAACAGTGGTTTAAAATTCAGTGTAACACTTACGCAAAGCTTGGCAAAGACAATTTTTAAAGGAACCTGGAATCTTCTAAGCTTTAATTTCTCTACCAGTTCAAAGGCTGACAAATTAATACAAATTATAAGCAATTATCGCTATAAAATACAAAATCTCTTTTCTCTAATTTTCTGTAAATGTTTCTATGAGAAGATTAACATTTTAAGTAAACCTGATTGTTTATAAACAGAGAATTGGGCTACCGTTCTATATCAGTGTCTTTAATTTTGAACTTACAAACTTTTAACAATGCTTAAATATAGCCAATTTGATTAAACCTATGCCACCTCTCTTTAAGTTTGAACTTCCACAAAACTTCTAGTGATATACTTTAACCTTTCCTTAATCACCACTTTAAGACAGAAATAAATCCTTTGCATCAAGAATTATCTCCTTTTTTTTTTTTTTTAAAACCCAAACTATATTTTTATACCCAGAACTTTGACATCTCTCTCTTTCTCACACTTTGGAGTCCCTTCATGTCTTATTTTCCTTTATAAAATTCTTAAATGCCTAGACCACAGCTGACCACTTTCTGCCTTTACCAAACATAGTTATCTGGAGAATGGCATTAAATATTGTCAGTTATATCCAGACCTCTCTAACATCTAACCTAAATTATCTGCTGATATTATTAATTTAAGTCACCCCCCTTTTTTTTTTAACAGTTTCTGAATTAAATTTATCCCAGTTTGGAAGAATACATGCAAGAGGTAAATCAATAGGAGTTCAATGAGGGCGCCATCTAGAAGAGAGAGCAGAAGCACCAGTGAGTGACTGATACATCTCCACCTCACTCAGAAGTTTGGGAATTGTGAGTGGCATGCCTGCCTGATTCCAGAGTGGCCTTGAGCAGGAGTGACCAAGTTCCATAATCTACCTAGAGACCAGGGGGATGCATGCTTCATTCAATTCCAGAGTTGCTTGGTCAGCAGGGACTGCGTTTCATAAGCTTCCTGGGAATCCTGTGTAGTTCATTCTGGAGTTCCCTTGGCTGGCAGAGACCAAGTTTTGCTTCTTTTTGTTTGTTTTTGGTGCACAGTAAAAGTATAATCCCATCTCTGAAGCTATAGCATGCATTTCTTTCCTGTATCCTGGAAAGATTTTGAGAGATCAGGAGAAAATCCACAAAGAAAGAGGAGAATCTCTAAGTTCCTTTCAGGACCCAGTGAGCAAGTATGGAAAGCAAGTTCCTCAAAAATGAAAGAACCCAATGTTTAGGATCTGTTATTGCTCCTTTACTTTGATATAGTAAATGCATTGATCTTATTGCATGGCAACAGAAACACCCAGAAAACATTGCCTGAACATTGCCACGTGCCTTTTGAAAACATCTGTGTTAAGTTAGCGTAGATGTAGCAGGAGACAGAATCTACAAGCGGCACGAGAGAGAACAACCTGAGTCATGTGGTGCTGTGAGAAGGCAGGTAAAGGAGACCCCACAGCCAGCTGCGGGAGTGTGTACACCAAGCAAAGAAATAGAAAGGTGCGGAAAATTCCATAGTCCTAACCGTGGGGGTAGGGAGTACATGTCCTATAACAACGAAGATGGAAGAAAGCTGATCACTACACAGGAACACCAAACTATGCCTCCAGGATCTTGTTCTTGCCTCCCCTCACCTCCCTGGACTAGTGGTGCATGTGTGTTTGTGTATGGGGGCATTGTATATACACATGTGTGCGCATGCATAGAGGCCAGGGGAGGACGCTGTCACTCTCTGCCTTATTCTCATGAGATAGGGCCCGTCACTGAACCTTGAACTCAGTTGTCAGTCAGCAGCCCCAGAGATCTTCCTGTCTATTTCCCCTACAGTGCCAGGGTCACAGGCATGTGTGAAAACACGCTTAGCTTTTTACCTGTGTGCGGAATCCAAATTCAGGTCCTCTCGCTCACACGGCAGGCATTGCCCTGACAGAGCTTCCTCTTCAGCTCCTGTCATGTTGTTAAGTGTTCCTCAACTCTGTTTCAAAACATACAAGAGAAGGGAACATTTCTCAACTCAGTTAATGAAACTAGGATTATTTTGACTTCCAAACAAGCCAAAGATATCTTAAAAATGGTACAGATTCACATCTCTAATGAACATATAATAAAAAAATTAACAAAATACCGACAAATTTATTTTTATGTATCTGGCAATATATAAAATTAATCGTAACAAAGAAGAATGAAATTTTCACCTTGAAAACTACAAACCGTTACTAAAAGAAAACCTTAATTAATTTAAAAGAATCTCTGGAGTGGCGTTGCTAAGATAGAAACACTCTTCAGGTTGAACTGCCCTGCCATGGAAATCCCTATCAGAATCCAAGATGACTGCTTTGTAGAAACTGAAAGACTGGTTCCAAATTTCGTAGGCAATTGCAAGGTACCCAGAATAACAAAAACAGCTTTGAAAAGGAACAAAACAGGACTACATGTCCAGACTTTAAATGTTACCATAAAGCAAGAGTAGCCCTGATAGTGTAACACTTGCATGAAGGAAGGCATGCCAACCAACAGGAACAGAATCCATAGTCTAGAAAAAACCCATATGTCTATGACCATTAAACTTACTTTAATAAGGGTATTGAGACCATTCAATGGGGGTTGGGGGAATAGTCTTTTACATGACAGCACTGGAGCATCTGGAGAGTCGTACGGGAAAGCATTTATTTGGACCCTTAGCTCTATACGTGATAAAGCAGGCACTATCACGTGTGTAAGTCAGAAGTTAACTAATTTAGACCCATGGTCACAGGAGTAGTAAGTTTTCGACACTCGGTATCCGCATTCAAATATAGATCTCTCTGGTCGTAAAGAACATTTTAGTTTTTATACTCAGTGCTAAGCAACCTTCCATTTCTTCTCAGTGTGAAAGTTAGGAAAGATTAGCATGTTTGCTTTTTTTTTTTTTTCACCAAGAAAACTAAAAATGGCTTTATTGAATCACAAAGAGAGGGAAAAATGTGTGTGCACACCATTGATGTCACCTACTTTACCAAACAGAAGATTATCAAGAAGAAAATCAGCCTAGCTCTCCATTACGAAAATACTAATATCCACACGTGTAAAAGCTCAACAGACTATGGTATTCTAATCTGTACGACTTACACTCCTGTTTGTCTCTCAGAGCACACTTTCTGAGACCGTCAGGACCACCAGCCCATTCTGAAGAGGGAGCTTTGGCATTGGCAGGAGTAGAGATTGTCTCCTGATTACCCAAGGGTGCGTGTAGACCTGAGCTGAAGTTGCTTCATTTGGTCCGGTGCAACATCTGCTTAATTAATGAACTTTGGTTGCAAGTGAAGGAAGACTAGGATAATGCTCATTTAGGCAATAGGTATATGTGCTTAGCTCTTATGCTAAGAAATGTGGAGGGTGGTAGCTCCAGCTGGGGCAAAGCCCCATAGTGTCATCAAGAGCTCGAATAAGGAGAACCTGTCCCGCTGTGCCATGAGATGCTTTGATCTCTGAGTATGTAGCTTCAGCCATACGATGCTGCTGTGGCTTCGATGGTAAGGATCTTCACTTTGATATACCAAACTTGCAAAGAGAGCGCCTGCTACAATATATGGCAATCTCGCAATCCTTTCTCTTATAAAGAAGGCACCCCCAGAAGTCCCCAATCATCTCACCGAGTCACAAATTCATCCCTACCTACAGAGAGGCTGGAGATGCATCTGGGAAGAGAATAGGATGTCAAGCATGTTTTAGAACAACTGGGAGTCATCCCTCGGGGCTGGAAGAGGAGCCTGCCTTTTCTGAGGTCAAAAGACTTTTACCACACAGCTGAACAAAGCAGGGTTTTGTTAGCAGAAAGAAAGGGTGGGGAGAGATGGCCATTGAATAAGATCGCTATGCATCAGTCCCTTGAGGGCCAAGGATGAACAAATAGCACATGCCCCCACATGGCATAGTATGGACCTTCTTCTCTGGTCGTTGTAGACCTTGTGCTTGGGTAGGACAAGAGTAATGGTGTGACACTGAGCACCCTCGCCAATGACCACTGCCAATTTCCCAAGGGACTGGTGCTAGGTTCTCTGGCCACTCCATCCTAGACTGACCTTCATTGGCCATCCCTCTGTTAATACATAGCTCCCCTCATCTCCCATATCCAGTTCTCTCCTAACATGTTCTGCAACATATTCATAAAGAGATTCTTACAAAACATCTGCTCAGGGGATGGCGAGATGGCTTTGTGGGTAAAGGCACTTGCCCAAGACTGAGGAACTGAGTTTGATCCCCTGGAAGGACAGATTTCCACAAGTTGTCCTCTGGTCTCCAACATTGTGCTCCAGAGACAGCTAGTTATCCAGTATGCGTCCAGAAATTTTTTGGTGCAATGGCAGCACATACTCCTTACACCTTTGATAGGTATGAATATCTTTTGTAGGTATGAATAACTCTACTCAAGTGTTTCCCAGTCCTGTCTTAACTGCCTCCAGGCTGTTCACACAGGATGTATTGTGAACTTTCACTCTGTCAGAAGGGAGTTCTGGGCTTGCTTATCTCTGAAGCACTGGAACCTACAGGAGCTTGGTAATTGCAGCCCAATGCTGAGGAATACTTAAAATGGGCCTTGAGGTAGATACACTGACGGAGGTAGACTTTTCTCCATGGAAGGTGTGTTGCTTTTAAAGACATCCTGATGACCACTAGGTGCATCCCTCTTGTGTTCCTTAGTGCCCCCAGGACCCTTCTCCCAGCAGCTAGGTCCGCTCCAGAGCAGGGACCAGCTGCCTAGAATGTCTCAGGAGTTCAGCTTCTCGGGAGGAATTGGCTGAGCTGCCCAAGACCCAGAAGAAAAACAAAAATCAAAACCCTAAAGAACCAGGTTCTTAAATTAAACTGAAATGCTGGCTTGCTACACCCCTGAAGCTGTCCCTTGGGGCCTTATTAAAAAGCTCCACAGAAGGAGGAAGAGGAGCAACCGCTTGAAGGGAAAGAAGACCCCCCCTTTGGGCCAGACTGAGAAAAACAACCCAGTTCCCTCGCCTCCCTCTCAGGAAAAGGACACGGAGAAGAGAGTCCTGGTAGACCTCAAGATATGGGCACTTTCATGAAGAAGAAACAAAACAAAACTGCATCTTCAAATAGCACCGAGATTCAGTAAGAAAATTAACTATTCATAGCCCCATGCCTCCAAAACCCCTTTTATGTTTTGCTCACTTATACTTTTTCATTTATTGGTTAAAATTCAATTTAATGAGCCTGACAGGACTCCATATTTGCTTCATGGAATCCAAATGGGCTCATTAGAAATCTATTACCACTAGGTACACAGAAAGGGAAAGTCCAAAAACACCTCTTCCCTTGCACAATGAACAGCCCCAACCTCCTCTCCTCAGAGCCCTGAAGCCATCCTTGCCGGAAGTTAAGAGGAAATGAAGGCAGCTTTCCTCGGGTTAACAGGAAATGAATCCTGCCCTTATTCTCCGCTCTGTTTGCTCTTTCTCTAGCAGCTGCAGAGCAGTGAGTGGGCCTTGTTCAGCCTGGGCTGAGGGAAGAAAGTGTGCTTCCTGGGAAAACTGCCCCTAGACTCTGAAGGACGCCGTGAGTTGTGTGATTCTAATTCTATGGAAGCTATGTTACTTCTTGGGAAACTGTAGGTGATTGATGGTGATGGAAAATAATTCTTGTCCTAGATGAGAGGACCAAGTTGCCAGCAAATTCCACTCCCCCCACCCCCACCCCGTCTAGGGGAAGTTTCACTAGCATTCCTGATGCACTGTGGAAGAAGCTCTGTGTCTGTTTGTGCGTCCAACATTCCTTCGCGCCCGTAAACTGGGGCTTTTTAAGACTTCTTCTTGGAACTGGTTGTGACGTCTGGTTCCCTCACTGACTCATGAATCAATAAAGATCTTTAATATATGTTTCTGCTCATATCTCTATGAGGATCATGGTGTTACCCTTTTTTAAAAATCTATTTCTGTTACTGGAGCTGTTAAGATCAGGGCCTGGGCTGACATGCTAGACTCAGCCACCTGACTGCAGTAGGCCAACTAAAGATACAGTTACCAGTGGAGAGTAGACAAAAGATATTTATTCAGTGTGGTCACATTGGGAAAAGTAATAAGAGGCCCAGTGACCCTCAAAGTCCTTGTTTGGGGCCCTAAAGGGAAGCTGAAGTTTAAGTAAAACACCGGAGGTATGCTTAACTAGGTGATCTTTTCCGACAATACTGTTTCAGCTCCAGTCTCTCCAGTAAGGCAATCTGACAAGTATCAAAATGGTGTGTAATCTTTCCCAGAAAATGTTTCTTCTCTAGTGAGTCCCGGGGTTCAGTCTTTTTCCCTCCCAGCATGAGTCTCTGGGAGAAATGACATGGGGTCCTTTCTTTCTTTCTTTCTTTTAAAAAAATTTTTTTTTTCAAGACAGGGTTTCTTTGTTGTAACTCTGGCTGTCCTGGAACTCACTCTGTAGACCAGGCTGGCCTCGAACTCACAGAGCTCCTAGCCTGCTTCTGTCTCCCGAGTGCTGGGATTAAAGGCGTGTGCTGCCACCATCGGGCCGTGATTTCGATAGTCCAAAGGCTAAAGGAAGGACACAAGCATCTCTTTAGATTTCTAATCTTCATTCCTGCAGGAACATGTATGCATTCTAATATTCATCATGCACACTCTTTATATGGCCATGCATGCATTTAGCAGGTGCTAAAGACAGCTTCTGCCTAAAAGCAGTGACTGCTTATCTGGGTCACAAGATAACATAGCAAGATAAAAAACATGGTGTCTCTCATTCTGTCTCATTTACTTTGAGTCACGTATTCCTCGGTGTATATCTGTCTGAAAACTACATAAACAGTTCATAGCCAGCCTATCCCATTGCCTTTCAAGGCTGATGGCACAAAGGTCTAAACAGCTGGAGCATCTTACTGTTTACCTGAGCAAGCCATGAACCAGATGCACCCCCAAAAAATGCTCTTGAGAAGCTCCAGCCTTTGTCCCAAACCTTCAGTCTCCTTAGATTTCAGAAACGATGAACCCTCCCCACAATGAGAGTCCTATGTGGGAGCTTTTACTCCATGATAGAAACCAAGGCTATCCCTTTGTGAACAGGAACAACCATGCCATGGCAACACGTGTCCCTGCAGGCGATAAAGACTTCTCCAAAATCATCTTCTGGAAGTGAGGCAATGGACCAATCAGGTCACTATCTGACTGAAATTGCTTAATCGTGTACACCCCTTGCCCCCTGCCCCAATTCTTTAATTTAACACTAAAGCACGTGTTGGGGCCCCAAGTGTGGCTTAAGAAGAAGCTTGATCTCCATTTCCCTAGTGTGAGCCCATTTAGCCTTTCCTGCCTTTACATCTGCTTTAATTTGCTTTCTTTGGGAAAAGAGGCCAAATCTAACTTAATGGAATATACCCCTCCCAGAGTCTGGTTACATGTACACTAGGATGTGAGGGAGCTGGGGCCAAAGGGGTAAGGAACAAACAGGCAGTGCTGTAGCCAGCCCTTGCATTGGCACAGGGAAACCACAGGACAGGTAAAGTGTGGAAGTTTATTGTAGTTGAAAGTTCCTGTGGCTGCTCAGCAAGGAAGAGACTGAAACATTTTCATAGGGAGAAGCCCTGCCAAACCACAATAGAGGGAACCACCATCCTGGTCAGGTCACTCGACAATGGAACCCTGACCATCTGAGCTCAGGTGTTTTTATTGACTCAGAACTCCTCAGGTGTTCTACTGAGAGCACATGCAGATCATTAGCAATCAAACACCCCCCCCCACAGAAATCCAACACCTGCAAACAATACAAAACGCCAAGACCTAGGATAGCCCCTCACCCAACAGTGCACAAAACAATTATTTTATACATAACTAAAAATAAACTGAGCATTTGTCTTAAGTACTTTTCTCTTGAGCGGAACGGAGATGCCAGGAGAGTTTTAAAGGGCATTCGTCTGCCCACGTTGCTTGGCCCACGAGTGTGGGGTCACAGAGGCACCATACCTGGTGGGGATGCTCTGGTTCTTCCTTATCTGTAGCCCCACAGTGTTGCCAGTCTGAGAGACTCCCATCAGTGGCCGCAGCGGCAGCACTGTCCCCACGTGTCAGCCCCTTCCCAAAGAGTCTCTGGTTTTCCTAAACAGGCCTGCTCCAATCTTGAAAACCCTTGGCCAGTGTTCTCCATTCCTTCCATCCCCTCGCTTCCTTTTGCTTCAGTCAAGTTAGTCCTTTGGTTTAAACTTCTGTTCCAGCTTGCTTTTCTGACCTCAGGCAAGGGAGGCAACTGTGGCGTTTGTCACATATTCGCAGTTGATTCATTCTCAAATTGGCTGTCCCAGGAGCCTTTCCTGTCTTCCTCAGAAGTTTATTTTTAGTTATATAATATAGTTTAGTTATATAGTATAAAATAATTGTTTTGTGCACTGTTGGGTGAGGGGCTGCCTAGGTCTTGGCGTTTTGTATTGCCTGTAGGTGTTGGATTTATGTGGGGATGTTTAATTGCCAATGTTCTGCATGTGCTATCAGTAGAACACCTGAGGAGTTCTGAATCAATAAAAACACCTGAGCTCAGACGCTCCAGGTTCCACTGTCGAGTATGGCGCTGGCCAGGATGGTGGCTCCCTCTGCTGAGGTCCGGCAGGGTTTGCACCTATGAAATATGCCTCCTTGTCATCCTTGCTGAGCCGCCACAGCGGTGTACCGGTAGAGCGAAGGATGGAGGTTTTAGGAGGGAGCAGCTAATGTGTGAGACTGAAAGTTCCCTGTGGGTGGAGTGAAGCTGCAAAGTAGAGCCGGAGGCTGAGGAGAGGCGGAGAGGGCCCTGAGTGCAGGAAAAGGTGTTGGGGCCTAATTTCAAACCATGCGTGGGGTGGAACTTCTAAAAGTTCCCAAGACTGTTTGATGCCTTGTGAGTGGGAAACAAAGGAGGGCATGGGGGAAGGAGAGAGAAGGGGTGGGTGGGAGAAGCAAAGGCGGAGCTAGACCGGGGCCTGAGGGGCTTCTGTGTTTCCTATCTAACAGGGTCAAGTGGATCTCGGAGGTCTGCTCCATTTGCATGGTGTCTTCCCTGTGTTTGCAGGCTCTATCACCGCAATCATCATTTCACAGCCTGAAGCAGGACATTTTATTTGTAAAATTAATAAATTTACTGGGTCAGTTACATGGCTGAGGAAAAAGGATCATTAAGTCAACCACAGTGGCAATTTCTGTGTCTGTCACAATAAAAGATACAGAAGTGTGGGACCCGGGGGCTGGAAAGCAGTGGAAGTCAAGGCCAAGTGCCCCTGCTCCCTGGAAAGGTCGATGAAGGATGTGACTCGTGGCAGACTCCTGCTCTCCCAGCCCGGGAAGGTCCCTAGCCAGAATATTATAACTTGCTCGCTTCACAAGAAGCTAAAGGAACATGTTTGTCTGCATTGGGGCGGGTCCCTTGCTTAGGAACCCTCCCCCTGCCATGCTAATTAAGGCTTCCCCGCTCGAGGGGAGAAGCCACGCCCTTATGGGGGAAAGTTATTTATTTGGGGAAAAGCTGGAAATAAAGGAGTTTTTGAGTTCGGGTCCACCAGATGCCAACTCGTGTTCGTTCTCAGCAAGCGGGATCAGGCGGCGCCACGGGGTCCTAGGAACCCACGTCCCTCGAGGCTCCCCGGGGCTTCCCCACGGCTCTCGGCTTGCCTTTTCTCGTCTCTGGCCAGGGCGGGAACCGAGCGGCTTCCCAGCCAGCTCCGGGCCGGGATAGGGCTGTGGCGGAACGTGTCCGGGGACACAGAAAACTAAAAACAACACAGAAGTTCTGTATTCATTCATTCATTCATTCATTCATCTATTTATTTATTTGTTTATTGATGTCCTGTTTTGGAGTCGGGAAGCTCAAGGTTGGGGAGCACCACCGGTGTGGTGGAGGCGAGGATGCTCAGCAGGAGCACACAAGAAGATGAAACAGAAAGCACTTGCTACTCTTTTATGACGATTCATTCTCTCAGGAACTAATCAGACCACGTGAAAACCTCATCGATTTGTTCCAAGCAGGACACCACAATGACCTGGCTGCCTTACATGGCAATACCACAAGTCAAACCTCCAGCCCATGAGCCTTCTGGAACACATTCAAACCACAGCAGTGGCCTGATGAGGAATGACTGAGGCCTGACCGTGTGTGGACCAGGCGAGGAATGAGCTGAAAATGGGAAGAACTCTTAGATGCGGAAGTGAAGGAAAGTGAAGTCCAGAGCCGGTCCTGGACTGCAGATGGAGTGGAGGTTTCCCTGGTTTTGTTGTGCCCACATTCAGATCCCCAAAGACCAAGGAGTCCGACCTGATGCAAAACCCACAGGGTCTCTTTATTCAGGCTCGAGCCACGGCTGAGCGCCTCCTGCCTCCTTGACACAACAGGAGCGGCTAGAGCCCCGCTCACAGGAGGAGTGGAGTTTCTATAGGGAAAAACCGCAAGCAGAGAGTTACATGCTTTGGTGTTCCAGGATTGGCCCAAGGGAGTTGACCAGCCACTCTGTATACACCCCAAATGTGCTCCTCACCCCCTCCCTGGCAGTTCTGGTCACCAGGCCCAGCAAGCACCAACCAAGTACTTTAAAGGTTTCTATCCTATTTCAAGGACTGGAATTAGGGAAGCTTAAAGCTTTGTAACCAAGAGAGGTCCTCTCAGTTTCTGCTGAGGAAGCCTTTTTCTTCAAAGGCATTTGGTTTGGGTTGATATTGGGCAGGAGCGAGCTGGCTTTGCAGGAACCTGAGCTTTGCAGAAGTTGAATTGACTGTAGTCAATACTGATGATATTATTGATGATGAGAAAATTGTAATCAGGAAAACTCAATAATTTCACAAAAAACAGTTAAGGAATTATGGGTATTTTTAGCATCCGTATTAAGTAAATTATATATATAAAGTAAAACAAAATCATTTTTAATTTTTTTGTTTTTTATTTACATTCATGTGTGTGTGTGTATGTATGTATGTATATGTGTTCCACATGCTTGTGGGTGCTAGCAGAGATCAGAAGAGGTCAGATCTAGAGTTGTAGCTACAGGCAATTATGAGCCCCTCCACTGAGATGCTGGGACCTGAACTCCAGTCCTCTCTGCAAGAGCAGCAAGTGCTCTTAATCACTGAGCTACTGCTCCAGTCCCTGTTTATTTGGTTTTGAGACTAGGTCTTACTATGCAGCCCAAGCTCACCTCAGACTCACAACAATTCTCCTGCCTCAGCCTCCCAAGTGTTGAGAAAACAGGCCTGTACTACCATGCCCAGCTTTGGAGCTGAAGATGGAAGAAAGAGGTCTTGGGTTCCGTGTATCCTTTTTCAAGGGGCTCATCTGTTTTCTACCAAGTACGTGGTAGTTTTTAATCTCACAAGTCTACTCAGATCTGTCTTGGCCAGTGATGTGTCCACATGTAAGAACCCTGGGTTTTCCAAGAAAAGGCAGAAATTGCAGTCCTAGTTTGAGTAACAGACTCGATATATTCGTCTTCAACAGCTGATGAAGCGAAATACCTCACATTTAGTAGCTGAAGAGTCACCAATTTATCACCTCATAGTTTCTGTGGTTCAAACGTCAGCTGGCTCTCCAGAATGTTGTAACTCAGTCACCCACCCCAGGAAGCCTTCATCCTAAACGTGCAGAACGTGAGTGCACAGCAGACAGGCCCGCACTGCCTCCCACCATCACCTTAGCAACCTAACTGCCGCTGTGCCAGAACAGCTCTTGAGCAATCCAGTCACGGGGAGTTTTCAGAAAGCATCATAGGCAGGAAAGAACAAAGAAGCTGGGAGTCAGGAGACCTAAGTTCTAATGCTCCCGCTGCAGGGTCAGCCGCATGGCCTTCAGTGAGGCGGTTCCTCAATTAAATGTATCATTGATAAGTAATGGTGCTAGAGAGATGAGCACCTAGATGCTCTCAGGCTCAATTTTGTAGGAGCAATCACATAGAACTCTCTTCTAGCATTTGCAAGGCTCTTAGAAGTACTTCCTGGGTCCAGTTGTTAGTACATCCCCCACAGAATCCCAAAACGACAACGGGTCATGAAAAGACAGCCAGATATAAGTTAAGTTCCAGCCTCTCACACACACGGCTGGTCTTTAGAAATCCCTCCACAGTGCTCCTGCCTCTCCCCAGAAGTCCACAGATCTACTCCTGTGCTCTCTTCCCAGCCAATCAGAAACAGCCGCCCCAACCCTTCTCCAACTGTACTTCCCTTTTCCTCTTCCTGCCCAGGACTCTTCCTAAGGTGACATTTGCCTAAGAGCCATGTCTATCCCCACTCTATCTAAAGTCAGTCCTCTGTCCCTCCAGGGGCAAATGTCCCTTTTCCCTTATCCCTTTCCCCTCCCCTGGCTCCTCTTCCTTGTCCCCTGTCCTTTGTCCCTCTGGTGCAAATACATCTCCTTTGTGCTAAGTACCTGGTGTCTGAGTGTATTCTACGCCGACTCTGAGGTCCTCTCGCAGTGAGATGGCTTTGCAGGTAAAGGTGTTTGCTGCCAAGCCTGACGATCAAAGTCTGAGGTCCACATGGTAGAAGGACAGAACTGACACCAGTTTTCCTCTGCTTCCACACAAGCACCACACTCTGCGGCACGGGGTCCCTTCCCACACACCCACATAAGATAAATACATGCATACACAGATAAACACGCTTTGACAGGCCATTTCCGCTCTTATTCTACTAAGCAAAACCTCAGCCATCTCGAGAATGGCTAACAGTCTCTTGTGGCCAGTGGGGAAATGGAGAGGCTGGAATAAGTTAGACGAGGACAAGAAGCTACCACCATACGGCTGAAGTTAAAGATAACGTCGAGGAGGAACTGGAACCGGGGAAAGAAACTAGAGCTGTGTTCTACTGTGCTGTAAATTATACTTTTATTTAAAAAGCAAAAGAACAAGAGAAACTACCTCAAAAGAAGAGACAAAGAAAAAGATAATAAAAATAAAATAAGAAGAGAAACAGGGTTAGTGGGAATGGTTCTTTCCCATACACCAAGTACAGCCAGTGCTATAACCAATGTATATTGGTGCTGACCTAATTTCTGAGTCTGAGTTGAATTTCATATTTACCATTCTTTCCCTATATTATCAGGGCTTAACATCAGGGAAGTGATAGGCTTATATAACAAAGGACAAATGTAAATTCAATCACATCAAGATTGCAACTCAGGCATGAAGTTAAAGAACCCCATGATAGACTTATCATGGAGAAAAAATTCTTTTTATAGCAAAAAAAAAAACAAAAAAAAATCAGCCCTAAGTTTTTTTGTTGTTGTTACTGTTTTCCCTTTCCCTTTTCGTAAGTATTTTTAAAATATTTATTAAATGAGGGAGATTCTGTAGGTTGAAGAAGAGGGGTTTATGGCATTGGGGAGCGAGGGATAATGACAAAGATACCACATCGAGCTGTGTCCTGTGAATTCACACGGCCAGGGAAGAAGCAGAAAGCAGACTGACAGCCAGAGGCTGTAAGTCATAAGACACAGGTCATTGTGTTTCAGAGCAATGCTTCTTATAATCATCGGGTTTTGTTCAGTTCCGTGGACACTGCTTTTCCTGGAAGTCTCTTATTGAGGCAATTTTCACAGGCCCTGGATGTTCCAGACAGATACAGGGGTTCAGCCTCACCTGACAGCTGCCGTGTTGAATTGTCACAGCCATGGCTGCCTCCGAGCAACCCTAGTATGGTCTCCCACATTCCTAACAACAAACACGGCCAGAAGAGTGGTGCGCGGAGCTTGACTGCCAGACCCTGGTGCCAGTACCCGGATGTCCTCGTCCTTGACATTAGCTTGAGCTAAGCCAAGTAGGTTTGAGCACAGACTAACGTCACTTTTGACCTAACTATGTGTGTAATCCCACGCTGGCCCAAATCTCAGGATCCATCAGTCCCGCCACTATCCCCAAGACAAGTTTGTGTGTGAAGTCCCAAGTAATTTGCTTTTTGTGCAGTTCTGAATCTGCCTGATTCTCTATCATTGCTATTAATCACCAATTCTCATACTGTGGGATTGGATTTTTTTTTTTCAGAGCAGGAGTAAGAACGATGATTCCAGGAACTATGCATGGAAATTAGTCTCTGTAGTTGTACTTAATTCTCATTAAATTCACCAGGGCTAGACAGGGAAGAATAAAATATATCATTTCTTTTGCTGGTCTCAAAAAGGAAACTATTCTAGCTAGGTGGAGATAAAGTCCCGAGTCAAAGTTGGTGATTCTTATATCCCGAAATGCGAAAGAGAAAACAAAGGCTGGACACAGAGATGTAAATATATAACCTCACATCCCTCGAGTAATAGTAATGTCCTGAATATCATTAACAGTCTGTACGACATATGCTGATCCTAAGGGGCTAGCTCAGAATTCATGCATGACAGTGTAATTGGTAATCATGAGACAGGAACAAGTCTGCCTCAGTTATATGAGGCCAACACAGCCAGCCTAGATCGCTGTTTCACAGTTATTTTGCATCATATTCTGTAGGAACTGATGCAAATACACTCACACTCATGCTTCAGTAGTATCGAGAGTTCAGGAAACCACCATTTTATTGCAAGCAGTAAGTAGTCTCGGCCTTCATCCAGGAGGCGGACATTGCCTCATCTCTCAAGTCTTCAGTATACAAGGAATGCTGAAAGAAAAATGACCTTGCATCTTAGCATCTGAACAAGAACCCAGGAGACCCACAGACACCCGTCTCCAAGCAGTGGTGCACGATGGAGCTGAACGAGGAAAGCCATCCCCAGGACTGCACGTTCCCAGCTGTGTACAACTGCATCTGCACACCTTTATTTGCACATACATCCACGCAGATGTCTGAAAGGATGCTTACCAAGAACTTCATAGTTCTCTGGGTGGTGGAGAGGCAGAGGAGCTTTAAATTTCTAACTTTCTTTATGTATTACTTGAATTTGTGCCAACAAGAGTATTTCTTTCTTCTTCTTCTTCTTCTTCTTCTTCTTCTTCTTCTTCTTCTTCTTCTTCTTCTTCTTCTTCTTCTTCTTCTTCTTCTTCTTCTTCTCCTCCTCCTCCTCCTCCTCCTCTTCTTCTTCTCCTCCTCTTCTTCTCCTCCTCCTCCTCCTCCTTCTCCTTCTTCTTCGTCTTCTTTTTAATAAGGCTGTTCTTTAAAAAAAAAAAAATCTTGATGGTATCTCAGTACAGAGTGAATTCCAAGACTGATTCATGCTCAGGAACACAAGTTAATAAAATCCAGAAGCAAACCAAAGAAAAGCGATTGGACATCCATCAGAAATGCAGGAATGGGAGGTATCCGGGAAGTTAGGAGGGGACACGTTTGCCAGTCATTATGCCAAAGATGGGAAGAGCCAAGGCCATGATCAAACTTATCTTGCCATTTGGGAAGCCTGACTCCGTGGTACAAATCCCAGAATAAGCAGGTGCCTGCAGATGGTGGCTCTGACATCATCTTCATTAATAGTCTCTTTGAATCGGCAAGTGGAAATTAAGCAGAGACAGAACAGAAACAGAGGGTTCCCCTACCGCATCGGTGTCTTTCTACAGCTCCGGGATGGGTGTCAGTGCCGTCCTGTGACAGCACAGTTTGTAAGGGTATGCAGTATAGCGAGAGCCATGAGATGTCAAAAGCATTATAATTCCAACAACAACAACAACAACAACAAAAAAAAAAACAATTTAGAGGTTTTGTTGTAACGTCTGAGGACTTTAAACAGTATCATGTTTCTTAACACACAAGACACTCGGATTATAATGATTTTGATGGCCAGTGAGCAGCTTTGCCTGCTTTGAAAATGATGGGCTTTTAAAGTCAGTAACATTATCTGTTGGGGTTCTGGCTCTTTAGGGTTGTCCTTAACTGTGGAAAATGGTCATCTAGAGTTACCAGGTGGCTCAGGCCCAGCCCTGTTCTAGAAAATGATTGCTGATAAAACCTAGCCTGGAGCACACAGGTAGATCCAGTGTGGGATGAACAGCATCAGCTCTCTGCACTCTCTTCGTACCAGACTTGAAAAAAGAAGCATGTGGGGGCTGGGGAGTTAGCACAGAGGGTGATGTACTTGTCTCCAGCAAGAGGATAGAGTTCAGATCCCCAATACTCACAAGCTAGGCGTGTGTCTGTCATTTTAGCTCTGGAACAGAGGACAGAGATGAGTGGCTTCCTGGAGCTCACTGATCAGATTGTCCAGCTACTCAGTCACCTCTGGGTTCAGTGAGAGACCCTGTATATAAACACACAAAACAAATAAAAATAAGGTGGAGATTGATCGAGAAACACGCTTACATACTGACTTTTGCCCCTGGTATCACAAAGACAAATAAATGCATCTGGAGTGAGAATTGCCAAGAAGGTTGGTTGCAGTGAGCCGGAAGGAATCCAGTGGACAGAGACACAGAGGAAAGGAGCAAAGGACAAGCACATGAGACCCAGAGCAGGCCTAAAAAGGAGCATGGGCTCCTGCAGCCTCGGGTACAGATGAGAGGCTATGTCAACCCAGCCGGAGATGTCCTCAGACAACTTCCACTCCAACTCTAGGTTCCTGCACCCTCTCTGGTCCTCGTGGTGGCTGTGGCCCTGCAAAGCAAGCTCTAGGAGTCCCCGTGCCTGTGCAGCAGATCAAAGTGGTGAGACCTTGTAGGTCCTTCAGTTTCCCATCACCCATCAGGGGCTTTGTCATAGAGGTTCACCCCCTGGGACTTGTGAGAGTCCTCAGGAGCACGCCCACGCTTGGGGATCTGGGAAACAGGACAGAGCCAAGTGACCACTGCTTCCTGAGCTTCCTGAGTGACCTGCTGCCGCTCACTGGTTGGGAAATGACCTAGAGCAATGGATGCCATCTCTTCTTCCTTAAGGGAAGACTGGTAATTTCACTTACATGGTTAACTGTAAAATGTAAGTCTTGGAGAACACAAAAGAAGTCCTATTTTCTCTCTTCAACTTTTTTGTTATGAGCGTAATGTCTTCACTACAGAAGCATTTCCCAGACACATAGACTCACAAAAGCAGACTTTGCCTAGAGCCAATGCCCAGTGCCTATTCTGTTGGATGAGCTAATGAAATCTGGCAGCATTTGACTTTAGTGTAAGAGCGAGAGAGTGTGCCTTCCCCTTATGTGGCAGGTGGATTAGAAATCATTATGCCACCATCTGTAAGGGAAGACAACCTGCCCAATAAGCTGCCCTTGCCTAAAAGCTCGAATTTCATCTCAAAAGCAAGCAAAGAATTCATTTCTACTTCCTTTCCGTGTTCTGGAAACTGAAGGCATCAGACAGATAGATGTCTGTGGCCCTTGGTTCTCGGGTGTCACTGAGCTTCTAGGCCTTGTCTGTAAACACGAAAGAAAACAATAAAACCACTCTGAAAAAGAACGGAAAGGGCATTAGGAAAATGGGGAACTGGGACAGGTTATACTGTATTCAAGAAAAATAGATGTCTTTTCCTCAAGGTGGCTTTATATTTAAGATTTATTTTAATGGTGTGTGTGTGTGTGTGTGTGTGTGTGTGTGTGTGTGTGTGTGTGTTAGGGTAAGTATACATGAGTGCATGTGTCTGTGGAGGCTAAAGGCATAGAGATCCCCCTGGAGCTAGAATTACAAGCAGTTGTGAGCTGCCCCACATGGGTGCTGGGAACTGAACCAAGTCACCAACAAGAGCAATACATACTCTTAACCTCTGAGCCATCTCTCCAGACCCTCAAGATGACTGTCTATATACTGTATGGAGACAGCTCTATTCAGTGCTTCAAAGAAGAGGGAGAGAGAGAGAGAGAGAGAGAGAGAGAGAGAGACAGAGAGAGAGACAGAGAGACAGAGAGAACATGATTTTTTATTGCATTTTATGCAACTTTTTACAGGCTTATGCCTTGTCTCCACACAGTGGGAACCCTGAGAGCAGCATTAGAGTGATGGGGGCTGGGGACACAGCTCAGTGACGAAGTGGTTGCCTAGCATTCACAAGGCTGGATCCTCCGCAGCACAGGAAAACATTACAGCCACATGTCTGCATAGTTATGGGCAATGGGCAGAGACAAGTAACACATGACAAGCGAAAGTTCACTTTCCAAATGCGAACCCATTTTATCCCCTCTGCTCTGACTGAGCACTGGTTTGAGTGATTGGAGCCAAGTATGTCCCTGCCATGAAAGCTGAACTTAGACACAGGCCATGAAGATACTTGCCATAGAAGACCAGCCACTGCCAAACAATGTGACCAGAAGACAGATCCAAAGTAGCCCTCAGCCACTCAGAGCAAAAACAACTAAAACCCATGATGCTGGGCACTCCTCTGAGGTATTTTGTAATCCAATTATTTGAAGCAGGAAGCTCCACCCTCAATCTGGGCCACGCCTTCTGGTGGCACCCACATCAAAGGACATGGGAGAAGTTGCTTTCCTGCTTGCCCTCACTCTTGCTGGCAAGCCCGTCTTATCCCCTTCCTACAGCCGGTATTAAATCCAGCTTCTTCAGGATTCCAGCACAGACTGAAGATCAGTGGCTCTCCAGGAATCCTCCAGGACTCCCACACCAGATTTGGACTGTCCATATGTCTAGCCTCTCGGACTGAACCACTACTGGATTCTCTGCCTTTCTATTGTGAGACTCACTGTTGAACTACCCAGTCCATATCCTATAAGCCAGTCTAATAGATCCTCTTTCAATATATATATCTATGTACACATATTGAGTCTATCAGTTCTGATCCTCTTGAGCAGTGGCTCTTAACCTTCCTAATCCTGTGACCCTTTAATACAGTTCCTCATGTTATGGTGCCCCAAACTATAAAATTATTTTCATTGCTACTTCATAACTAATTCTTATACTGTTATAAATTGCAGTGTAAATGTCTGATATGAAGATCTTCTTAGGCAACCCCTGTGTGTAGTTGTGCACCTGCTGTGTCACTCAACAAGGAAGACATGAAGGCATTTCATAGATGTAAATCCAACCAGACCTCAGCAGAGGGAGCCTGTCATGGCAAGCACTATATTGCACAGTGGAACCCTGAGCATCCAATCTCAGGGGTTTTTATTGATACCTAAGGTGTTCTATTGATACTGGCTCTACCAGAGAGCAGTGAGCATGTGCAGATCATGAGCAATCAAACATCCTCTACATAAAGCCAACACCCGCAGACAATACAAATCCAAGGCCTAGGCAGCCCTTTTCCAAACAGTGCACAAAAGCAATCATTTTAAACATAACTGGATATAAACTTTTGAAATACCTGTGAAAGGATCTTCTAACCCCAAAGGGATCACAACCCACAGGTTGAGAACTGCTGCTTTAGAGAAGCCTAATAGAGTGCCTGAAGAATACGCATTCTCCTGCTGGCTGGGAAGAATGAAGTGTGCAGGGCTCATCAGGGAGTGTGGCAGCAGTAGAAGGGAGAGTTTTCCCTTGTAGGGAAAATTGTTCTGTACGAGGGTCAGGAGGCCTGGACTCAGCTCCCACTCTCATTAACCAGGAGGGACTGGGTAAGCCAGACTGCCCATCTCTACCGAGTGACGTGAAGTGCGGCCAGAGAAGTCAATGTTGGATCCCGAAGAGCTCTGAATGTGGAATCCTAGAACAGAGGCTGGCAATCTACAGCCCACAGGCCCCACCCACTTCCACCACCACTTGATTCTGTCAGAGGTTTACCGGAACACTGCCCCACCCGTACAGCGCCATGCGATTTCACTCTTCGATTGCGAAGTTGAATCGTTGCTCACAAAGCTGGATATATACGTCAACAGACCCTTTACAGAAAAATGTTGGTACACTAGACTCGAGCACTGACTCCCTTTCATCCTGGATCCCCGCTCCCCACACAGTTTCGAATCAAAAGCCGGGAGTGCTAGAGAGAATGCATCGCCAGCAGATACAGTTGAAATACGATGCCACACGGGACAAGCACCATCTCATAGCATAGAGCTAGGCAGCTCCTCTCTGCTGAAACCCTGCCCTTTCTCTGCCTCACAGACCCGAGTGGGTACCCGCCTGCAATGCTGAACAATCCCCATTTATTATTGATGCTCCTACAGGGCAGAGGTGGGAGCTGACAGGACAAGGTCGTCTTCTTAGCCATTCTGCAGCAGGGAATCTTCATATAAAACCTCTCAGGATTTGAAGAAAGCCGCTTGTGCTATTGTGGCTGAGGGACCATATGAAAACCCTGTTGCATTTATGAAAATAAGATACTCCCATAAAAATAAGCTACACCATAGGTAGCTTTACACAGTTCCTGGGATGTGAGAGTTGAATGGGGTTCTGAGATGTAGCCAGGCTCAATCCTTTCCAGACTGGGAAGGAGAGTAATTGTTCAGGGTCATCCAATTGGTTAAGGACAGAGACGGAGTCAAGTCTGGGACTCTCTCTTGGGTCACTGCATCTGCTCATTCATGTCATCAGCTACTTACGAGATGTCTCTTCTGGACCACGGACTGCAGTGATTACTGAAGTCATGAAGGACACATGCCCGTGTTATCATGGGCTTTTCAGT